>JAHSUH010000249.1:217500-817500 GCA_025388415.1 Cynanchum wilfordii | reverse complement strand
CCCATTTTCCTACCCCTTTGTCCTTTTAACCATTTCCCCTTTTACTCCTACTATTTTTTTTTAAATTTTTTTTAATATATTTTTTTTATTCCAATCTTTTTTTTTTTTTTTTTTAAATTATCAATTTTCTATTTTAATAAATTTTCTTGTTTTTCCTATTTCTAAGGACAAATTTTGTTTTTCTTAAAAAATATCCTTTTTTCCAAAATGAATATAAAATATGATTTTTTTTATGTAATACTTTTTTTTTCTTCAAAAAAATTACCTTTCTAAAAATTTTTTTACTACATTTTTTTTACTAGAGACTTTAGAGTTTAAAATTATGGTCTAGGGTTTAGGGTCTAGGAATTAGGGTTTAGGGTTAGGGTTTAGGGGTTTAGGGGTTTTAGGGTGGTTTACACTCTTTTCCTCCTCTTTTTTCCTTCTTTACCCCTCCTCTATGGTTTACTTCTGCGCCCTTTCTTTTTTTTTTTTTTTGTCATTTGCCCATTTTTCTACTCTTTATCCTTTTTACCTTTTTGTCCCTTACTTCTAACTATTTTTTTTTGAAAAAATTATTTTTTAATTTTTTTTTTTTCCCTTCTTTTTTTTTTTTATTTAAAAATTATCAATTTTCTATTCTAATAAATCTTCATGTTTTTCCTATTTCTAAGAAAAATTGGTTTTCTTCAAAAAATTAGTTTTTTTCCAAAATGAATTTAAAATATTATTATTATTTTTTTTTTACCAATATTTTTTTTTTTTTAAAAATACATTTCTTTTAAAATTTTATTTGACTTTATTTTTTCGATTGAATTTAGAGTTTAAAATTAGGGTCTAGGCTTTAGGGTTTAAGGTTTAGGGTCTAGGGATTAGGGTTTAGGTTTAGGGTCTAGGCTCTAGGGTTTAGGGTTTAGGGTGTTGCGGCGCCCGGCTTACTCTCCCCCCTTTCGCCTTTGCTCCTACCCTTTTCTTTTTTTTTTTTTTTTTTTTTTTTTTTTTTTTTTTTTCTTTTTTTTTCCTTTGCCCATTTTCCTACTCCCTTTCCCTTTTACCAATTTCCTTTTTTCTTACTTATTTTATAAAAAATTTTTTTACATATGTCTTTTATTTCCATTTTTTTTTTTTTTTTCTTAAAATTATCAATTTTCTATTTTAATAAATTTTCTTGTTTTTCCTATTTCTAAGGACAAATTTTGTTTTCTTCAAAAATATCCTTTTTTCCAAAATAATATAAAATATGATTTTTTTTTTATGTAATACTTTTTTTTTTTTAAAAATACCTTTCTTTTTAAATCTTTTTTATTCTTCCTCTTTTTCTATAGACTTTAGAGTTTAAAATTATGGTCTAGGGTTTAGGGTCTAGGAATTAGGGTTTAGGTTTAGGGTTTAGGCTCTAGGGTTTAGGGTGTTTACCTGGTTTTCTCTCTTGCTCTTACCTTTTTTCCCTTTTCTTCTTCCCTTTCTTTTATGGTTTTCCCTTGCCATTTTTTTTTTTTTCCCTTTTGTCATTTGCCCATTTTTCTACTCTTTATCCTTTTTACCTTTTTGCCCTTAACCTCTAACTATTTTTTTAATGAAAAATTTTTTTTATTTTAATTTTTTTTTTTTCTCCCTTTTTTTTTTTTTATTAAAAATTATCAATTTTCTATTCTAATAAATCTTCATGTTTTTCCTATTTCTAAGAAAAATTTGGTTTTTTCCAAAATATTTTTTTCCAAAATGAATTTAAAATATTATTATTATTTTTTTTTTTTTTTTATTTTTTTTTTTTTAAAAATACATTTTTTTTAAAATTTTATTTGTGTTTATTTTTTTCGATTGAATTTAGAGTTTAAAATTAGGGTCTAGGCTTTAGGGTTTAAGGTTTAGGGTCTAGGGATTAGGGTTTAGGTTTAGGGTCTAGGCTCTAGGGTTTAGGGTTTAGGGTGTTCGCGCCTCACCCTCTTACTCTTACCCCTTTTGCTCTTCCCTCCTTTTCCCTTTCCTTTCTTTCCCTTTTTCCCCTTTTTTCCTTTACCCCTTTTTTTCCTTTGCCCCCTTTCCCCTTTGCCCTTTTTTGCCCTTTACTCTCTAACTATTTTTTTTTAAAAATTTTACATATTTTTTTTATTCCAATTTCTCTTTTTTTATTTTCTTCATAAATTATCAATTTTCTATTTTAATAAATTTTCTTGTTTTTCCTATTTCTAAGGACAAATTTTGTTTTCTTCAAAAATATCCTTTTTTCCCAAAATATATAATATTATTTTTTTTTTGTAATTTACTTTTTTTTCTTTCAAAAATACCTTTCTTTTAAAATCTTTTTTACTACATTTTTCTATAGACTTTAGAGTTTAAAATTATGGTCTAGGGTTTAGGGTTTAGGAATTAGGGTTTAGGGTTTAGGGTTTGGCTCTAGGGTTTAGGGTGTTTACGGTTTACTCTCTTGCTCTTACCTTTTTGCCTTTTTTCCTTTCTACGTTTTCCCTTTTTTTCTTTTTTCTTTTTTTTTTTCTTTTTTGCCTTTTGCCCCTTTTTCTACTCTTTATTTTTTTTCCTTTTTTCCCTTTCTCTCTAACTATTTTTTTTTTTTATTTTTTATTAAATTTTTTTTTCTATTTCTTTTTTTTTTTTTTTTAAATTATTATTCAATTTTCTATTCTAATAAATCTTCATGTTTTTCCTATTTCTAAGAAAAAATTGGTTTTCTTCAAAAATATCGTTTTTTCCAAAATGAATTTAAAATATTATTATTATTTTTTTATTTACAATATTTTTTTTTTCTAAAAATACATTTCTTTTAAAATTTTATTTGACTTTATTTTTCGATTGAATTTAGAGTTTAAAATTAGGGTCTAGGCTTTAGGGTTTAAGGTTTAGGGTCTAGGGATTAGGGTTTAGGTTTAGGGTCTAGGCTCTAGGGTTTAGGGTTTGGGGGCTGGGCGGCTCACCCTCTTACTCTTATCCCCTTTTGCTCTTTACTCCTTTACCTTTTACTCTTTTTGCCCTTTTCCCCTTTTTTTTTTTACCCTTTGGCCCTTTGCCCATTTTCCTACCCTTTGTCCTTTTACCAATTTGCCCTTTACTCTCCACCTATTTTTTTTAAAAAAAATTATTTTACATATGTTTTTTTATTCCAATTTTCTCTTTTTTTTTTCTTCAAAATTATCAATTTTCTATTTTAATAAATTTTCTTGTTTTTCCTATTTCTAAGGACAAATTTTGTTTTTTTCCAAAAATATCCTTTTTTCCAAAATGAATATAAAATATGATTTTTTTTTTTGTAATACTTTTTTTTTTTCAAAAATACCTTTTTTTTAAAATTTTTTTTATACTACATTTTTCTATAGACTTTAGAGTTTAAAATTATGGTCTAGGGTTTAGGGTCTAGGAATTAGGGTTTAGGTTTAGGGTTTAGGCTCTAGGGTTTTGGGTGTTCCCTCTTTCCTTTTTCCCTTCTCTTTTTGCCCTTTCTCTTCCTTCGTTTTTCCTTTTTTCTTTTTTTTTCCTTTTTTTTTTTGTCATTTGCCTTTTTTCTACTCTTTATCCTTTTTACTTTTTGCCCTTACTCTCTAACTATTTTTTTTAAAAAATTTTTTTTAAATATGTTTTTTATTCCAATTTTTTTTTTTTTTATTAAAAATTATCAATTTTCTATTCTAATAAATCTTCATGTTTTTCCTATTTCTAAGAAAAATTGGTTTTCTTTAAAAAATCTTTTTTTCCCCAAAATGAATTTAAAATATTATTATTTTTTTATTTTACAATATTTTTTTTTTTAAAAAAATTTTTTTTTATTTTTTTTTTATTTTTTTTTTTCGATTGAATTTAGAGTTTAAAATTAGGGTCTAGGCTTTAGGGTTTAAGGTTTAGGGTCTAGGGATTAGGGTTTAGGGTTTAGGGTCTAGGCTCTGGGGTTTAGGGTGTTTGGCGGTTCACCCTCTTACTCTTACCCTTTTGCTCTTTACCCCCTTCTTTTCCTCTTTTGCCCTTTGCCCTTTTCTCTTTTTACCCTTTTGTCCTTTGCCCATTTTCCTACCCCTTTGTCCTTTTACCAATTTTGCCCTTTCTCTCTTTTTTTTTTTTAAAAATAATTATTTTTTTTATTCCAATTTTTTTTTTTTTTTTTCATAAAATTATCAATTTTCTATTTTAATAAATTTTCTTGTTTTTCCTATTTCTAAGGACAAATTTTGTTTTCTTCAAAAATATCCTTTTTTCCAAAATGAATATAAAATATGATTTTTTTTATGTAATACCTTTTTTTTTCTAAAAAATACCTTTCTTTTAAAATCTTTTATACTACATTTTTCTATAGACTTTAGAGTTTAAAATTATGGTCTAGGGTTTAGGGTCTAGGAATTAGGGTTTAGGTTTAGGGTTTAGGCTCTAGGGTTTAGGGGTGTTTACCGTTTCTCTCTTGCTCTTACCTTTTTCTTTTTCCTTTACTTTTTTTTTTTGGTTTTGCCCTTTGCCATTTTCTTTTTTTCCCCTTTTTTCTTTGCCCCTTTTTCTTCTCTTTTTCTTTTTTTTTTTTTTGCCCTTACTCTCTAACTATTTTTTTTAAAAAATTTATTTTAAATATGTTTTTTATCCAATTTCTCTTTTTTTTTTATTAAAAATTATCAATTTTCTATTCTAATAAATCTTCATGTTTTTCCTATTTCTAAGAAAAAATGGTTTTCTTCAAAAATATCGTTTTTTCCAAAATGAATTTAAAATATTATTATTATTTTTTTATTTACAATATTTTTTTTTTCTAAAAATACATTTCTTTTAAAATTTTATTTGACTTTATTTTTCGATTGAATTTAGAGTTTAAAATTAGGGTCTAGGCTTTAGGGTTTAAGGGTTTAGGGTCTAGGGATTAGGGTTTAGGTTTTGGGTTTAGGGTCTAGGGTTTAGGGTTTAGGGTTGTTTGCCGTTCACCCTCTTACTCTTACCCCTTTGCTCTTTTCTCCTTTACCTTTTCCTCTTTTTTCCTTTTCTCTTTTTTCCTTTTTTCCCTTGTGTCTTTGGGCCCCCCCCTTTTCTTGTCCTTTTATTTTTTCCCCTTACTCTCTTCTTATTTTTTTTTTATAATATTTTTTTACATATGTTTTTTATTCCAATTTCTCTTTTTTTATTTTCTTCAAAATTATCAATTTTCTATTTTAATAAATTTTCTTGTTTTTCCTATTTCTAAGGACAAATTTTGTTTTCTTCAAAAATATCCTTTTTTCCAAAATGAATATAAAATATGATTTTTTTATGTAATACTTTTTTTTTCCTCAAAAATACCTTCTCTTTTAAAATTTTTTTACTACATTTTTCTATAGACTTTAGAGTTTAAAATTATGGTCTAGGGTTTAGGGTCTAGGAATTAGGGTTTAGGTTTAGGGTTTAGGCTCTTTAGGGTTTAGGGTGTTTACTCTCTTGCTCTTACCTTTTTGCCTTTCCCTCTTTTCTTTTTTTCTTTTTTTCTTTTTTTTTTTTTTTTTTTTTTTTTTTTTCTTTTTTTTTTTCTTTTTTCTTTTTTTTTTTTCTCCTCTCTCTCTCTCTCTCTTTTTTTTTTTTATAAAAAAATTTATAAAAAATTTATTTTAAATATGTTTTTATCCCAATTTCTTTTTTTTTTATTAAAAATTATCAATTTTCTATTCTAATAAATCTTCATGTTTTTCCTATTTCTAAGAAAAAATTGGTTTTCTTCAAAAAAATCCGTTTTTTCCAAAATGAATTTAAAATTATTATTATTTTTTTTTTAATATTAATTTTTTTTTTAAAAAAAACATTTTTTTAAAAATTTTATTTGACTTTATTTTTCGATTGAATTTAGAGTTTAAAATTAGGGTCTAGGCTTTAGGGTTTAAGGTTTAGGGTCTAGGGATTAGGGTTTAGGTTTAGGGTCTAGGCTCTAGGGTTTAGGTTAGGGTGTTTGCTGCCTCCACCCTCTTACTCTTACCCTTTTTTCTCCTTTACCTTTTTTTTTTTTTCTTTTTTTTTTTTTTCCTTTTCCTTTTTTCCTTTGCCCCTTTTTCCTACCCTCTTTGTTGTCCTTTTACCAATTTGCCTTTTACTTTATATTTTTTTAAAAAAATTTTTTTATATTGTTTTTTTTATTCCAATTTTTTTTTTTTATTTTCTTCAAAATTATCAATTTTCTATTTTAATAAATTTTCTTGTTTTTCCTATTTCTAAGGACAAATTTTGTTTTCTTCAAAAATATCCTTTTTTCCAAAATGAATATAAAATATGATTTTTTTTATGTAATACTTTTTTTTTTTTTCAAAAATACCTTTCTTTTAAAATCTTTTTATTCTACATTTTTCTATAGACTTTAGAGTTTAAAATTATGGTCTAGGGTTTAGGGTCTAGGAATTAGGGTTTAGGTTTAGGGTTTAGGCTCTAGGGTTTAGGGTGTTGACGTTTACTCTCTTGCTCTTACTTTTTTGCCCTTTTTTTCTTTTTTTCTTTGGTTTTCCCTTTTGCCCTTTTCTTTTTTTCCCTTTTGTCATTTTTGCCTTTCCTTTTTCTACTCTTTATCCTTTTACCCTTTTTTCCCTTACTCTCTAACTATTTTTTTTAAAAAATTTTTTTAAATATGTTTTTTATTCCAATTTCTCTTTTTTTTTTTAAAAATTATCAATTTTCTATTCTAATAAATCTTCATGTTTTTCCTATTTCTAAGAAAAAATTGGTTTTCTTCAAAAATATCGTTTTTTCCAAAATGAATTTAAAATATTATTATTATTTTTTTATTTCAATATTTTTTTTTCTATTAAAAATACATTTCTTTTAAAATTTTATTTGACTTTATTTTTCGATTGAATTTAGAGTTTAAAATTAGGGTCTAGGCTTTAGGGTTTAAGGTTTAGGGTCTAGGGATTAGGGTTTAGGTTTAGGGTCTAGGCTCTAGGGTTTAGGGTGTTTGGTGTTCACCCTCTTACTCTTACCCTTTTGCTCTTTACTCCTTTACCTTTTATCTCTTTTGCCCTTTCCCTTTTTTTTACCCTTTTGTCCTTTGCCCATTTTCCTACCCTTTGTCCTTTTACCAATTTTCTTTTTTCTTTTTTTATTTTTTTAAAAAAATTTTATTTTACATATGTTTTTTTTCCAATTTCTTTTTTTTATTTTCTTCAAAATTATCAATTTTCTATTTTAATAAATTTTCTTGTTTTTCCTATTTCTAAGGACAAATTTTGTTTTCTTCAAAAATATCCTTTTTTCCAAAATGAATATAAAATATGATTTTTTTTATGTAATACTTTTTTTTTTCTTCAAAAAAACCTTTCTTTTAAAATCTTTTTATTCTACATTTTTCTATAGACTTTAGAGTTTAAAATTATGGTCTAGGGTTTAGGGTCTAGGAATTAGGGTTTAGGGTTTAGGGTTTAGGGTTTAGGGGTTGGGGTTTTCGCTGTTACTCTCTTGCTCTTACCTTTTTCTCCTTACTCCTTTACGCTTTTGCTTTTTGCTTTTTGCCTTTTTCTTTTTTTCCTTTTTTTGATTTGCCCATTTTTCTACTCTTTATCCTTTTTACCTTTTTGCCCTTACTCTCTAACTATTTTTTTTAAAAAATTTATTTTAAATATTTTTTTTATTCCATTTTCTTTTTTTTTTATTAAAAATTATCAATTTTCTATTCTAATAAATCTTCATGTTTTTCCTATTTCTAAGAAAAAATTGGTTTTCTTCAAAAATATCGTTTTTTCCCCAAAATGAATTTAAAATATTATTATTATTTTTTTATTTACAATTTTTTTTTTTCTAAAAAACCTTTTCTTTTAAAATTTTATTTGACTTTATTTTTCGATTGAATTTAGAGTTTAAAATTAGGGTCTAGGCTTTAGGGTTTAAGGTTTAGGGTCTAAGGGATTAGGGTTTAGGTTTAGGGTCTAGGCTCTAGGGTTTAGGGTTTAGGGTGTTTGCCGTTCACCCTCTTACTCTTACCCTTTTGCTCTTTACTCCTTTTTTTTTTCCCTTTTTTGCCTTTTCTCCTTTTCTCTTTTTCCCTCTCTTTTGTTCTTCTGTTCCTTCCAATTTTCTTTTTCTTTAATTTGTCCTTTTCTCTCTCTATTTTTTTAAATAAAAAATTATTTTATATATTTTTTTTTTATTCCAATTTCTCTTTTTTATTTTCTTCAAAATTATCAATTTTCTATTTTAATAAATTTTCTTGTTTTTCCTATTTCTAAGGACAAATTTTGTTTTCTTCAAAAATATCCTTTTTTCCAAAATGAATATAAAATATGATTTTTTTTATGTAATACTTTTTTTTTCTTCAAAAATACCTTTCTTTTAAAATCTTTTTTACTACATTTTTCTATAGACTTTAGAGTTTAAAATTATGGTCTAGGGTTTTAGGGTCTAGGGGGTTTAGGTTTAGGGTTTAGGCTCTAGGGTTTAGGGTGTTTACCGTTTACTCTCTTGCTCTTACCTTTTTGCCCTTTACTCCTTTACGTTTTTACGTTGCTTTTTGCCTTTTTTTTTTTTTTCTTTTGTTTGCATTTGCCCATTTTTCTACTCTTTATCCTTTTTACCTTTTTGCCCTCACTCTCAATATTTTTTTTTAAAAAATTTATTTTAAATATGTTTTTTATTCCAATTTCTTTTTTTTTTTTAAAAAATATTCAATTTTCTATTCTAATAAATCTTCATGTTTTTCCTATTTCTAAGAAAAAATTGGTTTTTCTTCAAAAATAGCTTTTTCCAAAATGAATTTAAAATATTATTATTATTTTTTTATTTAAAATATTTTTTTTTTTAAAAATACATTTTTTTTAAAATTTTATTTGACTTTATTTTTCGATTGAATTTAGAGTTTAAAATTAGGGTCTAGGCTTTAGGGTTTAAGGTTTAGGGTCTAGGGATTAGGGTTTAGGTTTAGGGTCTAGGCTCTAGGGTTTAGGGTTTAGGGTGTTTGGTCGCCCACCTCTTACTCTTACCCTTTTGCTCTTTACTCCTTTACCTTTTACTCTTTTGCCCTTTGCCCTTTTCTCTTTTACCCTTTTGTCCTTTGCCCATTTTCCTACCCTTTGTCCTTTTACCAATTTGCCCTTTACTCTCTACCTTATTTTTTTAAAAAAAAATTATTTTACATATGTTTTTTTTTCCAATTTCTCTTTTTTTTTTTCTTCATAAATTATCAATTTTCTATTTTAATAAATTTTCTTGTTTTTCCTATTTCTAAGGACAAATTTTGTTTTCTTCAAAAATATCCTTTTTTCCAAAATGAATATAAAATATGATTTTTTTATGTAATACATTTTTTTTTTCTTCAAAAAACCTTTTTCTTTAAAAATCTTTTATACTACATTTTTCTATAGACTTTAGAGTTTAAAATTATGGTCTAGGGTTTAGGGTCTAGGAATTAGGGTTTAGGGTTTAGGGTTTAGGCTCTAGGGTTTAGGGTGTTTACCGTTTACTCTCTTGTTTTTCCTCTTTTCTCCTTTTCTCCTTTTTTTTTTTTTTTTGCTCTTTTCCTTTTTTTTTTTTTTTTTACCCTTTTGTCATTTGCCCATTTTTCTACTCTTTATCCTTTTTACCTTTTTGCCCTTCTTCTCTAACTATTTTTTTTAAAAAATTTTTTTTAAATATGTTTTTTATTCCAATTTTCTTTTTTTTTTATTAAAAATTATCAATTTTCTATTCTAATAAATCTTCATGTTTTTCCTATTTCTAAGAAAAATTGGGTTTTCTTTAAAAATATCGTTTTTCTTTAAAATGAATTTAAAATATTATTATTATTTTTTTTTTTACAATAATTTTTTTTTTCTAAAAATACATTTCTTTTAAAATTTTATTTGACTTTATTTTTCGATTGAATTTAGAGTTTAAAATTAGGGTCTAGGCTTTAGGGTTTAAGGTTTAGGGTCTTAGGGGTTTAGGTTTAGGGTCTAGGCTCTAGGGTTTAGGGTTTGGGGCCGTTTACCCTCTTACTCTTACCCTTTTGCTCTTTTCTTTTTTCCTTTTTTCTTCTTTTGCCCTTTGCCCTTTTTTTTTTTACCCTTTTGTCCTTTGCCCATTTTCCTACCCTTTGGCCCTTTTCCAAATTGCCCTTTGCTCTTTACCTATTTTTTTAAAAAAATTTTTTTTTTTCTTTATTTTTTTTATTCCAATTTCTTTTTTTTATTTTCTTCAAAATTATCAATTTTCTATTTTAATAAATTTTCTTGTTTTTCCTATTTCTAAGGACAAATTTTGTTTTCTTCAAAAATATCCTTTTTTCCAAAATGAATATAAAATATGATTTTTTTTATGTAATACTTTTTTTTTTCTTCAAAAATACCTTTCTTTTAAAATCTTTTTTACTACATTTTTCTATAGACTTTAGAGTTTAAAATTATGGTCTAGGGTTTAGGGTCTAGGAATTAGGGTTTAGGGTTTAGGCTCTAGGGTTTAGGGTGTTTGGGGTTTACCTTCTCTTGCTCTTACCTTTTTTCCTTTTTCTTTTTTTTTTTTGCCTTCCTTTGCCTTTTTTTTTTTCCTTTCCTTTTGTCATTTGCCCATTTTTCTACTCTTTATCCTTTTTACCTTTTTGCCCTCTCTAACTATTTTTTTTGAAAAAATTTATTTTAAATATGTTTTTTATTCCAATTTCTCTTTTTTTTTTATTAAAAATTATCAATTTTCTATTCTAATAAATCTTCATGTTTTTCCTATTTCTAAGAAAAAATTGGTTTTCTTCAAAAATATCGTTTTTTCCAAAATGAATTTAAAATATTATTATTATTTTTTTATTTACAATATTTTTTTTTTAAAAATACCATTTCTTTTAAAATTTTATTTGACTTTATTTTTCGATTGAATTTAGAGTTTAAAATTAGGGTCTAGGCTTTAGGGGTTTAAGGTTTAGGGTCTAGGGATTAGGGTTTAGGTTTAGGGTTTAGGCTCTAGGGTTTAGGGTTTAGGGTGTTTGCCGTTCACCCTCTTACTCTTAACCCTTTTGCTCTTTACTCCTTTACCTTTTACTCTTTTGCCCTTTTCTTTTTTTCTTTTTTCCTCTTTTTGCTTTCTTTTTTTTCTTTTTTTTTTTTGTTTTTTTATTTTTTCCTCTTTTTTTTTAAAAAAATAAATTATTTTACATATGTTTTTTATTCCAATTTCTCTTTTTTTATTTTCTTCAAAATTATCAATTTTCTATTTTAATAAATTTTCTTGTTTTTCCTATTTCTAAGGACAAATTTTGTTTTCTTCAAAAATATCCTTTTTTTCCAAAATGAATATAAAATATGATTTTTTTATTATATACTTTTTTTTCTTCAAAAATACCTTTCTTTTAAAATTTTTTTTACTACATTTTTCTATAGACTTTAGAGTTTAAAATTATGGTCTAGGGTTTAGGATTTAGGGTTTAGGTTTAGGGTTTAGGCTCTAGGGTTTAGGGTGTTTACCGTTTTGCTCTCTTCTCTTTTTTTGCCCTTTACTCCTTTACGCTTTTCGTTTTTGCCCTTTGCCATTTTCTTTTTTTTACCCTTTTTGTCATTTGCCCATTTTTCTACTCTTTTATCCTTTTTACCTTTTTGCCCTTTCTCTCTAACTATTTTTTTTAAAAAAATTTATTTTAAATATGTTTTTTATTCCAATTTCTCTTTTTTTTTATTAAAAATTATCAATTTTCTATTCTAATAAATCTTCATGTTTTTCCTATTTCTAAGAAAAAATTGGTTTTCTTCAAAATATGCTTTTTTCCAAAATGAATTTAAAATATTATTATTATTTTTTTATTTACAATTTTTTTTTTTTCTAAAAATCCTTTTCTTTTAAAATTTTATTTGACTTTATTTTTCGATTGAATTTAGAGTTTAAAATTAGGGTCTAGGCTTTAGGGGGTTTAGGGTTAGGGGTCTAGGGATTAGGGTTTAGGGTTTAGGGTTTAGGGTTTAGGGTTTAGGGTGTTGGCTGTTCACCCTCTTACTCTCTCCCTCTTCTCTTCTTTCCCTTTACCTTTTACTCTTTTGCCCTTTGCCCTTTTCTCTTTTTCCCCTTTTGTCCTTTGCCTCTTTTTTCCCTTTCTTGCTTTTCCTAATTTCTGCCCTTTACTCTCTACTTTTTTTTTTTTTTTTTTAAAAAATTATTTTACATATTTTTTTTATTCAATTTTTTTTTTTTTATTTTCTTCAAAATTATCAATTTTCTATTTTAATAAATTTTCTTGTTTTTCCTATTTCTAAGGACAAATTTTGTTTTCTTCAAAAATATCCTTTTTTCCAAAATGAATATAAAATATGATTTTTTTTATGTAATACTTTTTTTTTCTCAAAAATACCTTTCTTTTAAAATCTTTTTTTACTACACATTTTTCTATAGACTTTAGAGTTTAAAATTATGGTCTAGGGTTTAGGGTCTAGGAATTAGGGTTTAGGGTTTAGGGTTTAGGCTCTAGGGTTTAGGGTGTTTACCGGTTCCTCTTTTGTTTTTCCTTTTTGCCCTTTACTCCTTTACGTTTTACGTTTTGCCCTTTGCCATTTTCTTTTTTTACCCTTTTGTCATTTGCCCATTTTTCTACTCTTTATCCTTTTTACCTTTTTCCTCTTACTCTCTAACTATTTTTTTTGAAAAATTTATTTTAAATATGTTTTTTATTCCAATTTCTCTTTTTTTTTTTAAAAATTATCAATTTTCTATTCTAATAAATCTTCATGTTTTTCCTATTTCTAAGAAAAAATTGGTTTTCTTCAAAAATATCGTTTTTTCCAAAAAGAATTTAAAATATTATTATTATTTTTTTATTTACAATATTTTTTTTTTAAAAAAAATACATTTCTTTTAAAATTTTATTTGACTTTATTTTTCGATTGAATTTAGAGTTTAAAATTAGGGTCTAGGCTTTAGGGTTTTTAAGGTTTAGGGTCTAGGGATTAGGGTTTAGGTTTAGGGTCTAGGCTCTAGGGTTTAGGGTTTAGGGTGTTTGCTGCGTTCACCCTCTTACTCTTTTGCCTTACTCTTTTACTTTTTACCCTTTTGCCTCTTGCTCTTTTCCCCTTTTCTCTTTCTACCCTTTTGTCCTTTGCCCATTTTCCTACCCTTTGCCTTTTACCAATTTGCCCTTTTCTCTCTACTTAATTTTTTTTAAAAAAAAATTTTATTTTACATATGTTTTTTTTTCCAATTTCTTTTTTTTTATTTTCTTCAAAATTATCAATTTTCTATTTTAATAAATTTTCTTGTTTTTCCTATTTCTAAGGACAAATTTTGTTTTCTTCAAAAATATCCTTTTTTCCAAAATGAATATAAAATATGATTTTTTTATGTAATACTTTTTTTTTTTCAAAAATACCTTTCTTTTAAAAATTTTTTTACTACATTTTTCTATAGACTTTAGAGTTTAAAATTATGGTCTAGGGTTTAGGGTCTAGGAATTAGGGTTTAGGTTTAGGGTTTAGGCTCTAGGGTTTAGGGTGTTTACCGTTTACTCTCTTGCTCTTACCTTTTTGCCTTTACTCCTTTTTTTCTTTCGTTTTGTTTTTTGCCCTTTTTTTTTTTTTTTTTTTCTTTTTTTTTTTTTTGCTTTTTTCTCCTCTTTTCTCCTCTTTTTTTTCTTTTACTGCCCTTCCCCCTAATATTTTTTTAAAAAAATTTTTTTTATTTTTTTTTTTTTTTTTCCCATTTCTTTTTTTTATTAAAAATTATCAATTTTCTATTCTAATAAATCTTCATGTTTTTCCTATTTCTAAGAAAAATTGGTTTTCTTCAAAAATATCGTTTTTTCCAAAATGAATTTAAAATATTATTATTATTTTTTTTATTTTTTTTTCTAAAAATACATTTTTTTTAAAATTTTATTTGACTTTATTTTTCGATTGAATTTAGAGTTTAAAATTAGGGTCTAGGCTTTAGGGTTTAAGGTTTAGGGTCTAGGGATTAGGGTTTAGGTTTAGGGTCTAGGCTCTAGGGTTTAGGGTTTAGGGGTTTGCCGTTCACCCTCTTACTCTTACCCTTTTGCTCTTTTCCTCCCTTTCCTTTTTTGGTCCCTTTGCCCTTTTCTCTTTTTACCCTTTTGTCCTTTGCCCATTTTCCTACCCTTTGTCCTTTTACCAATTTGCCCTTTACTCTCTACCTATTTTTTTAAAAAAATTTTTTTACATATGTTTTTTTTCCAATTTTTTTTTTTTATTTTCTTCAAAATTATCAATTTTCTATTTTAATAAATTTTCTTGTTTTTCCTATTTCTAAGGACAAATTTTGTTTTCTTCAAAAATATCCTTTTTTCCCAAAATGAATATAAAATATGATTTTTTTATGTAATACTTTTTTTTTTTTCCAAAAATACCTTTCTTTTAAAATCTTTTAAACTCCATTTTTCTATAGACTTTAGAGTTTAAAATTATGGTCTAGGGTTTAGGGTCTAGGAATTAGGGTTTAGGGTTTAGGGTTTAGGCTCTAGGGTTTAGGGTTTCGGTTACTCTTGCTTTTCCTTTTTTTTTCTTTTTTTTTTTTCTTTTTTTGCCTTTTGCCTTTTGCTTTTTTCTTTTTTTTTTTTTTTTTTTTTTTTTTTTCCTTTTTATCCTTTTTTGCCCTTACTCTCAATCTTTTTTTTTTAAAAATTTTTTTTTAAATATGTTTTTTTTTCAATTTCTCTTTTTTTTTTAATAAAATTATCAATTTTCTATTCTAATAAATCTTCATGTTTTTCCTATTTCTAAGAAAAAATTGGTTTTCTTCAAAAAAACTGGTTTTTCCCAAAATGAATTTAAAATATTATTATTATTTTTTTTTTTATATTTTTTTTTTTTTAAAAAATACTTTTCTTTTAAAAATTTTATTTGACTTTATTTTTCGATTGAATTTAGAGTTTAAAATTAGGGTCTAGGCTTTAGGGTTTAAGGTTTAGGGTCTAAGGATTAGGGTTTAGGTTTAGGGTCTAGGCTCTAGGGTTTAGGGTTTAGGTGTTTGCCGTTTTCACCCTCTTACTCTTACCCTTTTGCTCTTTACTCCTTTACCTTTTACTCTTTTGCCCTTTGCCCTTTTTTCTTTTTTTTTTTGTCCTTTGCCCATTTTCCTACCCTTTGTCCTTTTACCAATTTGCCTTTTTTTTTTATTTTTTTTTATAAAAAAAATTATTTTATATATTTTTTTTTTCCCAATTTCTCTTTTTTTTTTTCTTCAAAATTATCAATTTTCTATTTTAATAAATTTTCTTGTTTTTCCTATTTCTAAGGACAAATTTTGTTTTCTTCAAAAATATCCTTTTTTCCAAAATGAATATAAAATATGATTTTTTTTATGTAATACTTTTTTTTTTCTCAAAAATACCTTTCTTTTAAAATTTTTTTACTACAATTTTTCTATAGACTTTAGAGTTTAAAATTATGGTCTAGGGTTTAGGGTCTAGGAATTAGGGTTTAGGTTTAGGGGTTTAGGCTCTAGGGTTTTAGGGGTTTACCGTTCTTTCTCTTTTTTTTTTTTTTTTTTTTTTTTTTTTTTTTTTTTTTTTTTTTTTTTTTCTTTTTCCTTTTTTTTTTCTTTTCCTTTTTGTCATTTGCCCATTTTTCTACTCTTTATCCCTTTTTTACCTTTTTGCCTTTACTCTCTAACTATTTTTTTAAAAAAATTTTTTTTAAATATTTTTTTTTTCTTTCAATTTTTTTTTTTTTTTATTAAAAATTATCAATTTTCTATTCTAATAAATCTTCATGTTTTTCCTATTTCTAAGAAAAATTTTTTCTTCAAAAATATCTTTTTTCCAAAATGAATTTAAAATATTATTATTATTTTTTTATTTACAATATTTTTTTTTTAAAAAAAAAAATTTTCTTTTAAAATTTTATTTGACTTTATTTTTCGATTGAATTTAGAGTTTAAAATTAGGGTCTAGGCTTTAGGGTTTAAGGTTTAGGGTCTAGGGATTAGGGTTTAGGTTTAGGGTCTAGGCTCTTGGGTTTAGGGTTTAGGGGTTTGCTGTCCGCCCTCTTACTCTTTACCTTTTGCTCTTTACCCCTTTACCTTTTTACTCTTTTGCCCTTTGTCTTTTTCTTTTTTTTTTTTCCTTTTTGTCCTTTGCCTTTTTTCCCCTCTTTTGTTTTTACCATTTTGCCTTTTCTCTCTTATTTATTTTTTAAAAATTTTTATATATTTTTTATTCCAATTTCTTTCTTTTTTTTTTTCCTTAAAATTATCAATTTTCTATTTTAATAAATTTTCTTGTTTTTCTTATTTCTAAGGACAAATTTTGTTTTCTTCAAAAATATCCTTTTTTCCAAAATGAATATAAAATATGATTTTTTTTATGTAATATTTTTTTTTTTTTCAAAAAAACCTTTTTTTTAAAATTTTTTTACTCTACATTTTTCTATAGACTTTAGAGTTTAAAAATTATGAAGTCCAAAAAGTTCAACAAAATCACAAAATACAGGGTAAACCATCAAAGTTTAACTTTTCCCTCCAAACTTGATGCCCATTTATGTCGGTCTCTCACTTTCTTCTCTCTCTATCTATCTTTTCATTCTCTATTTTCCTCCAAATTACTACGCGTCAACGCTCAATTAGTCTCGCTAGGGTTTGAAATTTTGTCTTATAGACGTTTGTTCGAAATGCCTAGTAGGCGGGGTGTGCAATTAACCTATTATTATTGAGGTAGAATCCGTCGGGTAAGAACATCATGGACAGATCGAAATCCATCTAGAAGATATTTGACATATTGTAATCATGGTTCGTTGTCGTTGTATCGGAGGCCACTGTTCCATATCCGTCTCGAAATATCAGTCAAATATTGGACGATACGGAATATATCGACGATAAAAAATATATATATAATTTTTTTATAATATTATAATATATACACAAAAATATTAAAAGTATAATAATTACAATACTTTTAAAGGTAAAGTATCCTAGTGATACCTCTTAGAGTTCAAAATTCAAGTTTAGCACCTAAGGAATTTTTTGTTCATAAGGTGCCATTCGGGTTTTTAAAAATCACACTACATGCCCTTCCGTCAATTTTCTCCGTCAGGTCAGATTTTTTATCGTTAGTCAACCTTTTTTATTGTTTTGGGCAAGGGCATTTTTGGCCAGAAATTAAAAAATAAACCCTAATTTTTTATCCAGGGTAATTTTGTAATTTTGTAATTTCCGATAAAAATAAACACTAAAACCTTAATTTTTCTCTCTTCTATTCTTCTTCTTCCACACATTCTTTACTAATTCTTCCAAAATTCACATTTTTTATTTTTCAAAATTCAAATCTTTTTTCCTAAATTTATATCTTTTAAATTTATATCTTCTTCCAAAATTCACATTTCTTTTCAAAATTCAATTTTTTTTTTGTATTTTTCAAAATTTAAATATTTTTTCCAAAATTTATATCTTTTAAATTTATATCTTCTTTCAAAATTCACATTTTTTTTATTTTTCAAAATTCAAATTTTTTCCAAAACTTATATCTTTTAAATATATATCTTCTTCCAAAATTTATTTTTTTTTTTCAAAATTCAATTTTTTTATTTTTCAAAATTCAAATCTTTTTTCCAAAATTTATTATAAAGGGTATTTTTGTAATTTAAATAAAAACCTAAAAGCCCTAAAATTTCTCTCCTTTGTTTGCTCAAAGAAAAGAAGAAGAAAAATCATCAAAGCCTCATTAATTTTCCATTTTCCAATTTTCATGTTCATGTAAGCAAGAAAGAAGGGACGAGGTCACAAAGTTCAACCCAAACACGGAAGAACAGAAAAATAATAGCAAAAATAATAATTCCAAGAAAAACTATGTAAAATTAAAATCCGGATTCACACCGAAAAAGAAAAAAAAAGACCAAAAAGAAAAAAAATATTTCGATTCATTGTATGCACCGTTTGTTGCTCTAAAATTTCAAACTAATTTCCCCAAATTTCAAAAAAATTTCCCGCCCAAGTGTAGTAGACGAATTTGAAGAAAAATAATCGGGGGTGGCGAGGGGGAGAAGAAAAAAAAAAAAAAAAGAAAAAAAGAAGAAGAAGAAAAAAAAATTAGGCTTTTAGGTTTTTATTTGAAAATTACAAAAATAACCTTTATAAAAATTTTGGATTTATTTTTAAATTTCCGGACAAAAATGCCCTGGCCAAAAATTAGAGAAATGGGTTGACTAACGGTAAAAAACACCATGACAGGAGGGAAAATTGAAATTGGGCATGTAATGAGACTTTTTAAAACCCTGAATGGCACCTTGTGAACGAAAAATTCTTTAGGTGCGTAAACTTGGATTTTGAACTCTAAGAAATGTTATTAAGATACTTTACCCTACTTTTAAATATTAAATTTAATATAATATATAAATATTTACATGTAAATTGTCAAGAAGGTGTAGCTCTCTTTGTTTCTCTTGAATTCAATTTTTTTTTATTTTAAATGTTCAGCTTTTGGCTTCTTCTTCATAAAAATCATTTTCATTTGTTTAAAATTATCACATCGGCCATATCGGCCAAAAATTGTCAATATCGGCCGAAAATCTTTAATATCGGCCAAAAATCGTTAATATCCGCTAAATATCTGACCGTTTTAAAACGGTATGTGACCCGATATAATATTTCGTGTGTTTTTTTTGATATGGGAGGGCCGTCCGATATGACACAATCTGGTTTTGAATCGCCCGAGATTGCGAACCATGGCTATAATGAAGAGGTAAACCCTAAATTTTTTTTTCCTCAATCGATTAAAACTATGAATGCCCTTTGTTTTGTTCCTTTTATATATATTTAATTGTGTTCAGTTTGATAAGGGAGGAAGCGAAGGATGCAATTTTTTCCAGTGGTTGGATCCAGTCATGTGTAGTAGATAAACAGAAGGCATACAAGGTTTGCCTCGAAAAATTCGTTCAATAGAGGATAATTTCGAAGCTACAAAAATGGAGTTGTTGAAAGCCAATAAAAAATTAGAGGAATTGAAGATGAGCTTGGAAGCTACAAATATTGAGTTGTTGAAAGCTAAACAAAAATTAGAGGAATTTAAGTTAAGCTACAGTAAAAAGACTGTAGTTAGTGTAGGATTGAAATTGTTATTTTGGGTAGCTGTGATTTTCACTACTGTAACTTTGGCCTGTTTAGAGGCTTTTATTTGCATGTCAAACCGCATTCTCCTTCAAGAAGACTCGATGTGGTACAGACCGTCAGTTGCACTCCAACCTAAAATAGTCTTTTATGTTTTAATAATTCTTTATTTAGGTTTCCAACAAAATTTTCTTTTACCTTAAATCAGACAGAAAATTGGTTGAAAAAATTACTGGAATAATATTTATTATAGTTTTTAAAAACTTTAACTAAACTACGAATGGTTAAAATATAAGAGTCTAAATAAGTTAATTTTCTTTTCTTTTTTTTTTCTCATTCAAAATATAATATTAAAAGATACAAAATAATTTGGTTGATAAGTTTCATCCTTTACTTTCTCTCTTCTCCTTTGCCGACATAACCTCTTCTATCATTTTTCTTCTGATTTTTGGTCAAAGACTCATTTGTTTCTCTCTCTTTATTTCTTCTTTCCATTCTTTCTATTTTCTTTATTTTCTGTCACTTTTCACTCTTACATGCAATGATCTATCTCCTTGACTTAGATCTATAAGAAAAGTTTGAAGAAAAAAAAAAATATATATATATATATATATATATATATATATATATGTGTATGTTTTTAGAATTACAAGAATTATTTTGTATATAATATAATTCAAAATTATATTTTTTTTTTTGGGGGGAATCACACATGAAGTTACTATTACAAGAATAATCACATTTTGTCTTATCAAATAAATACTTAATTAACCATTAAAGTTTGATTACCAAAAAAGCAAAATAGAGTTGGAATAAAGACAAAACACTCTTTCCAAAGGCGAAGGAAGAGCTGATGTGGGACTTGTACGCTGGAAACACGGAATACACACACCTGTCAGTTTGCCGACAGGACACCTATTTTGTCGTTTTCCATACAAAAATAATAATTAAAAAAAGAATGAACCTTATCCACATTCCTTACTCACCCCACTTTACTTAGCTTCTGTCTAAACATTTCTGTCCTTTTTTTAAAAAAAACACTTCCTATTTAACTTTCCTCTTTTTTTTTTTTTTTTTTTCTTCTCATAATTAATGAATTTTTTTTACTCATTGAAAATAATACAAAAGAAAAGAATTATAAAAAGAATCAGATATAAAGTGCATTAAAGAATTATTGTAAAAGATTCTTAAAAAATTAATAAAATAACTTGTTGTTGTCAATAAAGTCCATTGATAAGTTTCATCCTTTTCTTTCTCTCCTCTCCTTTGCCGACATAGCTCTCTTCTATCATTTTTCTTCTGATTTTTGGTCAAAGACTCATTTGTTTCTCTCTCTTTATTTATTCTTTCCATTATTTCTATTTTCTTTATTTTCTGTCACTTTTCACTCTTACATGCAATGATCTCCTTGACTTAGATCTATAAGAAAAGCTTGAAGAAAAAAAAAAATATATATATATATATATATATAAGCAAATTGGTATAAATAGTCCCCAAATTATGAAGGTTTTATGACATTGGTCCTCAAACTATTTTTTTTGTGGGATTGGTCCCCAAACTATAAAAAAATTGTGATATTGGTCCTTCCGTTAAAAATTCTGTTAAATCACTGTTAAGTTTTTTCAAAAAAAAAAAACTTCATGGGCATTTATGTCATTATACTATTTAAATATAAGGCAAATTGGTATAAATAGTCCCCAAATTATAGACTTTTGGTGACATTGGTTCCCAAATTATTTTTTTTGTAGGATTGGTCCTCAAACTATGAAAAAATTGTGATATTGATCATTTCATTAAAAATTATATTAAATCACAAGTTAAGTTTAAAAAAAAAATTAATAACATATATCATTTTAAAAAAATATAAACAATTAATATATTATTTTTATGCCCAAAATATTAATGCGTAAATCATTGATAATTATTAAAAATCATTTTTATAACTCAAAATATCAACAAAAAAAAAAAAAAAAAAAAAAAAAAAAAAATTATTTTAACATTTTCTAAAACTATATTGCAGTCACTGAATAAATTATATATTATTTTGTGCTAACATTTATTCCAATAATTGATATATAAATTGATATATAATTTACAAACTCTACTATTGATATATAATTTACAAATTGATATATAGTTTACAAACTTTACTATTATTTAATTTATTTTTTTTTAAACTTAATTTGTGATTTAATATAATTTTTAATAGAATGACCAATATCACAATTTTTTCATAGTTTGAAGACCAATCCCACCAAAAAAAATAATTTGGGGACCAATGTCACCAAAAGTATATAGTTTTGGGACTATTTATACCAATTTGCCTTATATTTAAATAGTATAATGACATAAATATCCAAGAAGTTTTTTTTTTTTTTAACTTAACGGTGATTTAACGGATTTTTTAACCGGAATGACCAATGTCACAATTTTTTTTAGTTTGGGGACTAATCCCAAAAAAAAAGGTTTGGGACCAATGTCACCAAACTTTTTATAGTTTAGGGACTATTTATAAATTTGCCTATATATATATATATATATATATATATATATAATATATATATATATATATATATGTGTGTGTGTATGTTTTTAGAATTACAAGAATTTTTTTGTATATAATATAATTCAAAATTATATATTATTTTTTTTGGGGGGGAATCACACTTGAAGTTACTATTACAAGAATAATCACATTTTGTCTTATCACATAAATACTTAATTAACCATTAAAGTTTGATTACCAAAAAACAAAATAGAGTTGGAATAAAGACAAAATACTCTTTCCAAAGGCGAAGGAAGAGCTGATGTGGGACTTGTACGCTGGAAACACGGAATACACACACCTGTCAGTTTGCCGACAGACACCTATTTTGTCGTTTTCCATACAAAAAATAAAATAAAATAAAAAATGAACCTTATCCACATTCCTTACTCATCCCACTTTACTTAGCTTCTGTCTAAACATTTCTGTCCGTTTTTTAAAAAACACTCTTCCTATTTCGCTTTCCTCTTTTTTCTTTTTTTCTTTTTTTTTTCTTCTCAAAATTAATGAATTTTTCTTACTGAAAATAATACAAAAGAAAATAATCAGATATAAAGTGCATTAAAGAACTATTGAAAGATTTTTAATTTTTCATAAATAATATATTATTATTTTTTAAAAAAATACGAAATTAGCTTTGTTTTAGTTAAAAAATTATAATATTTTATTTAATTGATTTTTTAATTAATTATATATAACATTTTATGATGATTTTTTTTTTTGAGAAATTTTATTTTAAAAAATAAAAATTTATAAATTGAATAGATTTTATGAATACGATGTACTAAATGTATTAATGATATATGAGAGATCTATTAAATAATATATATATTGACCAACCACACAAAAAGTATAAAGAATTAAATTTAGTCTCCTTATAAGTTAGGTTTATAGTTAGGTATTTTTATTATATTAAAATCATCTTAGGTCTTATATCGTTTTTTTTTTTTTTTTTAAAAAAAAAAATTTAAAAAAAAATATTAAAGATTAAAAAATAAATAAATAATGTGGACTTTTAAAGAAAAATAATCGTATTACATGCATTACATATACGTAAAACATTTCTTTTTTTGTGAATAACACAGATTTTTTTTTTTTTTTTTTATATATATATATATATAGAGACAGGAAATTATGTATATATATATAATATATCGACAGAAAATTGATATAAATTGAAACAAGTGGCTCCCAATCCCGCAATCATTTAAATCAATCTGTGTGAATTGAGATTCAGATATTTTGTAGGATGTTCTTACACAACAAACTGTACAACTCAACCACCTCTCCCAAGTCCCGTCCTTTTCCATTTCCCTTGTCCCAACGGTTATCTTTCTTGCTTTCAATGCTCTTTAACGTTGATAACCCCCACATCCACATGAAAAGGAGAAGCCCCTTTAATCACTGGCGCTCCACAAGCTTTTTGTAGAAACAGAGAGAGGAAATTGGGAGTGGAAGAAGAGTGATAAAAGTGTGTGTGAAAGATCCAATCTTTTTATTTTTCATTTTTTTAGGTTACTTTGAGAGACCCATATGGATTTCAAGTCGTTCTTGACATCATTAGGAACTTCCTTGCTGATATTTATAGTTTTAATGTTCTTGTTCACATGGCTTTCAAGAAAGCCTGGGAACTATGTTGTGTATTATCCCAATAGGATCTTGAAAGGTTTGGATCCGTTTGATGGCGGAAAGAGGAGCCGTAACCCGTTTGCATGGATCCGGGAAGCCTTTTCTTCCTCTGAAGCTGATGTTATCAAAATGTCTAGTGTTGATTCTGCTGTCTACTTTGTCTTCCTCACTACTGGTACGTACGTTAGAACTTCATTATTCAAGCAAAAAAAAAATATTTTTTTTTTTTTATGCCCTTTTTCTATTTATTTATGTTTTTCATTCATTAAAAATTTGTTTATGGTTTTGGGTTAATTATCAAATTTATTTTCATTAAAGGTGGTAGTTTGATTCAGAGAAATTCATATTTTGTTTCATTTGATCTTAACCTCGGTTCTTTTGTTTGATCCCTTTCCCTTTTCCCAATTTGGTTAGTAGTAAATACATTCCTCTGTATTCTGAAGTATAGATGTTATGGTGTCTTAATCAGTTTGGATTTTGTATATATTCATCCTGTAGAAGAACTGAAGAAGGTAGGTAGTTAGGTAGGAATATTGAGAATGGAGCAGACTTTATTAATATCGTGATACCCATGCCACATTGAAAGTGTATGAATATGAATATGTAATGGTATATAAGAATGAGAATATGTAATCATAGTCAATTCGGAAAAAGGATACTGAAGACAGTGCCAATTGAAGGTAGTTTTGCTCAATATTTTAGCATCTTGTAGTTATTAGCCTCAAATATACATATGTGATCATTGTTTGTGGAGAAAAAGTTTTAGATGTTAGAACTGTTTGTTTGCAATGTTATAGTCTTTGGGTACTCATGTAGTTTTCTTCTTCTTGTTGTTGGCAGTGCTGGGGATGTTGGTTATTTCTGCTTTTTTCCTGCTTCCAGTACTTCTACCACTGGCTGCCACCGATAACAGTCTCAGAGCAGCAAATACTACAAGCGCAGGAACTTTCAATGACCTTGACAGGTTATCTATTGGCCATGTTGGAGTAAGTTTCAGCAAGCATTTCAGAATGAGGAATTAGTGCTTCTGGCTTTTCTGGATGCTATATTTTAAAAACAATTATCCGAATTATCTGTTCTTAGACAAAGTACCATGGTCCATGGCCATATTGTGCTAAAATTATTTTCAACTGCTTGAAGAATATAAATAATTGTTTTATCCTTAATTTGATAAGATGATTTTGTTGGGGGGCTTAACATGCTTTCCTTTTTGCCTATATAGGAGAAGAAACGGCTGTGGGCGTTCTTGATAGCTACATATATGGTTTCACTTATCGCACTTTTTCTCTTATGGAAAGCATACAAACATGTTTCTCATCTGAGAGCAGCTGCTTTACTATCTCCTGAGGTTAAACCTGAGCAATTTGCTGTTCTTGTTAGAGACATACCTGATTTGCCTGAAGGTCAAAGTAGAAAGGAACAGGTTGACTCGTACTTTAGAACAATTTATCCTGAAACATTTTACCGATCCATGGTGGCCACTGATAATAAAAAGGTATATGCATACGCATGCCAATGGAAAATTATTTCTTTGTACTGGTAGCCTCCTCTTTAGGTGTAATGAATTTACAATGTTTATGTCGAAATGATCATCAATATTACTAAATATGCTTTGTTACTTCCCTACTACGACTTATCAGGTCAACAAAATATATGAGGAAATGGAGGGATACAAAAAGAAGCTTGCTCGTGCAGAAGTCATATTTCAAAACTCAAAAGTCACGAGCAATCCTGAAGGAGCAAGACCAACGAATAGAACTGGCTTTCTTGGAATTATCGGTAAAAAGGTAGATTCAATAGATTTCTACAATGAGAAGATAAGTGAATTGATTCAGAAGTTGGAAGCTGAACAAAAAGTCGCTCTCAGAGAGAAACAACTACCTGCAGCTTTAGTTTTCTTCACAAGTAGAGTAGCAGCTGCTTCTGCAGCACAAAGTCTACATGCTCAAATGCTCGACAAGTGGACAGTAATGGCTGCTCCTGAACCATGTCAGTTGATATGGACTAATCTTCCCAAAAAGATTTACGAGAGGCAAATAAGGCAGCTTATTATCTACATTGTTGTGTTCTTGACAATATTCTTTTACATGATCCCAATCGGAGTTATCTCCGCGTTTACTAATCTTAAAAATTTGGTGAAAATTCTTCCGTTTACAAAGCCAATTGTCAATCAGCCTGCTGTTAGGACAGTCTTGGAAGCATACCTACCACAGCTTGCTCTCATCATATTTCTTGCTTTACTGCCAAAGCTTCTTCTGTTTCTATCTAAGGCTGAGGGCATCCCCTCTGTGAGCCATGTGACCAGGGCTGCCTCGGGGAAGTATTTCTGCTTTACAGTGCTCAATGTTTTCATTGGTGTAACATTGGGTTCTTCTCTTTTTGACACGTTGAAGAAGCTCGAGGACGACCCAAATTCAGTTGATGAATTATTAGCTACAAGCCTTCCTAAGAGTGCAACTTTCTTCTTGACCTTTGTGGCTTTGAAGTAAGATTTCAGCTCTCCATTCCTCTTTCATTTATGTTCTAATGTCTTCTAGCTTGTGAAAATGAAGCAAGAAATTTTCATTTCAGGTTCTTTGTTGGATACGGGCTTGAGTTGTCTCGGCTGGTTCCTTTAATAATATTCCATCTAAAGAAGAAGTATTTATGCAAAACCGAAGCAGAAGTGAAAGAAGCTTGGGCTCCTGGAGATCTTGGATATGCTACTAGATTTCCTGGTGATATGCTTATCTTCACAATTGTTCTTTGCTATTCTGTAATTGCTCCCATTATAGTTCCATTCGGGGTTGTCTACTTTGGCCTTGGTTGGCTTCTTCTCAGAAATCAGGTTCTTCCTTTCTCTATATCATCATTTATATCTTAGAAATGCGTACAAAGTGTATACAACTATATAAATATCATATATTGTTATTGCTAACAGGTACTGAAAGTGTATGTTCCATCATACGAGAGCTACGGAAGGATGTGGCCTCACATGTTCAATCGTATAATAGCTGTCTTGATTCTGTATCAATTGACAATGATCGGTTACTTTGGAGTGAACAATTTCAAATTTGCTCCACTTCTGATTCCTCTTCCAGCCTTGTCCTTGATCTTTTGCATCATTTGCAACAGTAAATTCTATAAATCCTTTAAGTTCACAGTGCTGGAAGTTGCTTGCCAAGACTTAAAAGATGTCCCAAATATGGAACTTGTCTTCAGATCTTTTATTCCACCAAGTTTGAGTGCTGAAAAATCTGATGATGAACAGTTTGAAGATGCATTGTCCCAAGTTTCAAGAACAGGTTCCACTCTCTAATGAAGTTGTTGTCCCATCGTTTGAATCATTTGTTTGTTTAGTGTGTGAGTAATTTAGTGTTCTTTGTTTTCCTCTGTAGTGAATGTACGTACCTTTTTTGTCTATACAACACATTTTTTAGTGATATTGGGAGATTTACACATATATATTTGTATGCACTACTATTTTAGTGATAATGGATTGTTTGTCTTGTCTTGGATATGCAACTATGTTCTCGAAAGTAATATTTTATCCCACATAGTAAATATGTAAGAATTTGTAACAATATTTAATACAAGACTTTTAACAATATTTTTTTTTTTTTTGAGGAAAAACTTTTAACAATATTTGATCAGAATTTATTAATTATTAGGGGGAAAAAAATCCATTTGGTAATTAGAATCACAAAAAACGGAATCAATTTTGTTTGAATATATATATATATATATATATACATGTATTTAAGAATGCGGTTCTCAACGACCTCCGGCAAATTCTCCGAACACGTCGTGTTCAGCAAACAAACTGTTCCTCTCAGATCGTGTCTCTTCCCATTTTCCCTATAAATTCCATCACCCTTTGAAAGTTTTTTGGACTAAGGATTCAGTTATATATAATCTCATACATAATCATCTACTTCAGGCTATTATGTAAGTACTAATTACGCATTGATTACAATTTTTGGTTTTTTTTTTTTTTTTTTTTTTTAATGAATTGTAATGTAGGGGGGATGAAGAAATTGTTGATCAGAAGAGGCTTATAGAAGACTCCTGTAAATCCAAATGCGTACAGTCGTTCTCAGATTACTTGGTAAGTCCTAAACAATTTTTTAGATCAATCAAATGGTTAAATTCATGTTTATTGGAGAATTTTTCACTTCTGGCCAGTGTAAATCTTCTTTAATTAGTGATTCCATGCACTTAAATGAAACCCTTTTTCCTATTTTCTTATTGCGTTTGGAAATGTTGGGGAAAATAAAGGGGAGGACACTATAACAAATGTTATAAAGTATATGTAACACAAACAATTGATTTTGTTTCCTGTGAACGAAATTCATTTGGTAATGCTTCTGGTTTAATTTGATATAGTCAATACTATTTGTTGTTTTTTTGATAACTTATCATATATCAATAGGGTTTATGAGATCAGGAGCTCATTTACTGCCTTTTTTTTCTTGTGTAATCTTTCTTTTCTTTTTTTAACCCTGATTTCATTTCCTGGTCTTAGTAATTTACAATGGAAAAGAATAAGAAAAATACAAATTTCAGTAGAGTATGTCATACTCTGAGTTGAATCCTTTCAACTTCATGTAAACTATACCCTGTGCATTCATTAATGGTGTGCAGAATGAGGTTTATGGTGTTATAACAAAGGTTTATATAAACTCCATGTAATGGAGTAAGCTATGAAAAAGGAAGTGCAGATAAACATAAAGCCAAAATGACTCCATTATGTCTCATTTAATTAATCAACTATCTCTCCATGCAATGAATTATGATGGTTCTGGTTTTTTGTCTCCCATACAAAAAACAATGAGCAGATTATGCACTAACACTAGGATTAATGTTGTTTTACACGATTGGGAATGAGGAGGACTGTTTTGATCCAATGACTATTTGATTTTTGAAAATGAATATGATGTTCTTTTGATGTTAGTGTAAGGTATAATGTTGGCCAAGATAATTGAAAAATGTCATAATATGGAAATTTTCTTTCCAATTACTCTCCACTCTATCATTTCTGTTCTCATGGGATTTTTGCATTCTGTTCTTTGCATGTTTCATATGTTAGTTTTACACCGGTTGCTGACACTCTTTACCTCTCATGGGGAATATATGTTGTTCAGTCTTAGTTACACCTGTTTTATATGCAAGGTCTTACCAGAAATATGGTTGAGATTTTTCTTGTTTCTGTAATTTGCTTACAGGCATGTACAAGGAGGATTGAAAAAGATGACACTGGAGAAAAGCATTGCACAGGACAATACTTTGATTACTGGTCTTGTATTGACACATGTGTAAGCTATTTTGGCTTCTTTGTGATTATTTTCAAGTCTTTTTGAGTTTGGATTTGCTTCACAAGCAAAGCAAGCTTTTTATTAATACTACTATTTGATTTGCAGGTTGCGCCAAAGCTATTCTCACAACTCAAGTAATTATATTTTGTTGGTTGGTTTTTATATTTTCTCCATGTTTCGCCTTTTTTTAGACTTTTTGTGTGTATAAAATAAGACATTCTCCCTGTGCTGTGCAACAGCAGGATCATGAATTTTACAAAAGTTGCTCTTTTGCTTGGTTATAATTTATTAGTAATCATAATTTTAGTATGGAGGACATAAATCATTCTTCAGTAGTTTTTGTGGGAAATTAATCTTTCCCTATAGTTTAAAATAACAATAATCATTCCCCATAGTTTTTATATTTATCTGAGTTTATAATCATTCCCAATGAACTTTTTTTCTGTTTCATCAACTGATAAGGATGGAATTTACGCATTAAAACCCCGTTATCTCTGTGCTCTTTGGGCATACTAGAGTCTTTTCGTTTCTGTGCATGCATCTTTAGATCCTTTTTCTTCTCCCTGTGCCTTCTATGCAATCTTTTCTTCTTTCCAACCTTCAACTCTGATGCTGCCAAGTGGATCCCTCTCTCCGTCTGTGTCAAGAAAATAAGTAACACATTTAGTGAGAAACCATACGCATATATAATGCAAGAAATGCTTAGCATCTTACGTGTGAATGATTTGAAGAAGTGGTCGTCTCAGTTATCTGAAAAGCATCCCTAAGAATATCTAATTGAAAAGGCTGCAAGTTCACACTTCCACCTCCCTGAGAAGAGGATTCAGGCAAGAGCTGATCAAGTTCCATTCCTTCTCCTCTCCTAATTCTTCTCTCTCCCACCACATTGCGGAGGTATGGAGTCTCAGACAGTGATAAAGGCAGTGATCTCTTACAGAAAATTTCATGATGAGGCCAAAGTTTGTAATAACTCAAAAGATCAACTGCACCACAAAGTTCTTTAGAACCTGAATATCCAAGCAAAGAGCATAATAATGAGCAAACACCAACTGAAAACCAAATAAATTTATATTCCTACAAGTGAGACATGAGAAAGATCCAAATTGAACTAAATGTGCAAATTTTCACTCAAGTCATCAGTTAATTTTTGCTTGCTTCCATTGTTAAGAGTAACAATGAATCATTTGATAACTTGCAGAAAAGCTTTTGCAAATAAATTCAATTTCACTCCTTATCCTCTCTCACAGAGCCAAAGATGATTAATTGCTGGTTATGCAGATGACTCCATACTGCTCAGTCACATTAGAACAAACAGTTACTTCCCACCACCATCATCATAATAATAATAATGAGGTGATTAAAAATGATAGAGTATGTAAAGGAAATATGTCTGGACCATTGTATGCGTAGGACTTTTGACTGATTGACCACTTCAAGATCAACTTAAAAGAATTGCAATTTTGCTTTATCACTGCTTTAAACTTCACGAGGCAAACTTCTCATCGTCAAGCTCTGTAACCGTGAATAACGAAAAAACAAAGAGAACAGAAATGTAGAACTTTGGGAAAAGGTAAATGAGGGATTCTTTCAGTTAATAAGAATGAGAAGATTGGAATTTAACACTTAATAATATACTTACCACTTCCAAATTTGAGTTTTGCAGAATCCATGATTTGGGACCGTGATTACATAGATCAATAACACATCAGGCACTAGAACAAAGAATTGAAATAAAGTAATTTAGCAACTCTGGAAAAACACTATCCCAAGGAAAGGTTATGGATAAAAAAATTCTTAAGCCAAGGAAAGGAAAAATCAACTAGTGTTGTACCAAAAGAAAAGGCAGATGTACATATACATAAATATCATAAGTTCGGATTACGGCCAATGAACTCAGGAAAGAACTACTACAATCTTTTAATTAAGATGGTTTTAGATATAATTTTCTTCTACTTGATACTTACTGAGGTACTTTTCAAATTCGGAAGTTTCTGGAAGAATCGTCTTTTTCTGTTCATGTAATTATATTACTTATAAAGCAGTTAACTGGAGTTGCCAAAAAAGTGAATTAGGATCTCATGTACACTAAAATTAATTTAATCATTTCAATTAAGCATTAACTCAATTAGTCAATTCCGAGAAATGTCTGTAGATTTTCATAATCATAAACAGAAAAAATAGAAGAATGTAAGATCTGCCCCTTTTTTTTTTTTCTATAGATACCTGTGTAATGTTCATGAATAGTTCCTTCATCATTGTGAATATGTAACCTATATAGATGATCTTAATTTAGCCCTTCTATGTCTAAAACTAGAATTTCTCAGTGGCTAGCACTTTGATTTCTAAAGTAACACAATTTAGGAAATCTAAACTAGAATGCTTCATAGTCTCCAGTTTAGTCCAGTTGCAAAGTAGGCAACAATAATCCAGATGAAAAATGGCAATTGGTTATTCCACTTGCAATATAACTTATTTAAACTCTTCAATAATTTATGAGACTTTAACTCACAACCTTTTAAAACTAATTCCTTGGAATAGCTACAAGATAATCAGATGAAACATATCATTGCATACATGAACATATGACAATGCATTCAGAAAAATAACATGTTGAAGTGCCAAAACCCAGTCAAATGGTCAAATTTAAGATGAAGGGCAGTTCAGAAAACTTAAAAATTAGCAAAGCAGTGGTACAATTTTGTATTAGAGAAGAAATTGTGAAAGGAAAATGAAAAGGAAGGGGAAGTTACAACACCCAAATATTAGTTCCAAAATTTCAGTCTTTTCTTTTCTATCCGTAAAGAGAAGAATATTTTTAATTTAAAAAGCACAGAAAATATTTCCATGAAAAAATCTTTTCTTTTTCCATTTTTTTTTTTCTGTTTCTAGATTTGAAAAGATCGATGCTACATACAGCATTATAGTTATACAGATATATAAAATCTATATCATACTTACAAATATTCCTGTACCAGAAAGAAGAAAACAGCCTGTATTACTACTAGCTGAAAGTTCCTTGATGAATATCGTCAATTTCAATTTAACTCATTTTGTTTTCTTGAGAATCTGCCACAACTGAAAAATTCCCAATTAAAGACTAAATAACAACTGTTAACAATTGCATTCTTTAATTAAATTAAAATTATGAGTAAAAAATCATGTAATAACAACAAAGAAGTATCTAGGTCAACATTAGACAAAAAAAAAATCAAATCAAACTACAAATAATGAAACGATTTTATATCTCGCCGCAAGAAAAGGGAATGCAGGGAGAACCAACTAGCCCTAGAGCTGAAAATTAGAGGGAGATATTTCCTCCTTTTCATCTAGGTAAAAACAAGATCTTACATTGCTTTAGATGGAGAGAGAGAGAAAAAAGGTACACACACAGAAGATAAAAGGATCGGCGAAAGGAGATGACTGACGTTCCGGAGCCATTTCCACTTCTTATATAATACTCCATTTTTTCTGTTTGGTAAAATTGCTTCAGTGAACCTTTGAATTTTAGATAATTAATCGATTAGGAGTGGAGTTTGCAAATGGGTTGAGATTGTAAATATCTAATTCACAAAGAGTAATTTTTGAATTGGGTTCCAACAAATTTATTTTTTGCAAAGTTTTTTTTTTTTTGAGTTAGTATTTCAGGCCCTTCCGGTTATCTCGAACTGTGGAACCCCGGTTAAAATTTAAAACTTTGACTTTTTGACAAGTCGGAAAGTAAGGGAGAAATTCTTAGGTCAATGGCCAGGAGAGATTCGAACCCTCAACTTTTGGTTGAGGGAGAGACTTCTAGACCATTAAATCGGGAAAGAAACTCCATTTTTTGCAAAGTTTAATTCTAAATTTTTTTTTTTCACTAAGAAAAATAGATTTTTTTCACAACTTTCTTCAATTTTTGTGATTTTAATAAACATTAGAGTAAATAAGGTTGTTCATACCGTGAATGAACATACTACAGTTGGAGGTATTCCACGGGATTATAGAAAAATTTCTTTTTGACCTTTTTGCAAACAATGTGGTTCTACTTTCTCTCTTTTAATTGGTGAACTTAAAGCTCTTCCAGTTAGTGTACAATTAGTACTCTAATATTTAAACGCAGACATTATGATTTAATTTGATTATTAAGAGACACTTAATAATTATTTACGCAGAATTCATGAATTCATTATACCTCCATGACCTTCGAAGGATACAAACAATAGAATCTAGTCTCCATGCTAATATAATAACACATATTTTAGCTAAATTAACTTTCAAATCACTCAAACGTAACACATCTAGTTCAAATTAAATTGCATATATAGATACATTAACTCATATGTAAAAATGATAAACTCATCAATATGCTGCTTTAATTATATATTTTTTATAATTTCATTCCATTTAAAAAAAATTATATTTTTTATACTTTATATTAATAGTATTATCAAATTCCATCATTTCGTCAATTTAGCTGAAAATCAGTGCTAGTCAACCTAGAGTCCATATTAAAAATTTGTGGAAAAAGTTGTTGGAAAGTTGAATTAATTAAATCAATGTGCTTATAATATTATAACTCCGTTGTAGTCTAGTTGGTTAGGATACTTGGCTCTCACCCGAGAGACCCGGGTTCAAGTCCCGGCAACGGAAATATTTATATTTTTTGCCCCTCTTTTTCTATACTTTTTAGTTAATATTTTTATTTTTATCTAGATAAATTACAAGGTTTTGTCTATGTCATTTTTTAAATTTGTTTGGGACTAAAAATGTGTCAAATTGTTATTTTTGAATATATATATTTTTCTCTGCTCTTTTTTTTTTTGGGTAAATAATATTTTTCTCTGCTCTTAATTAAACAAATCCGTTGTAGTCTAGTTGGTCAGGATACTCGGCTCTCACCCGAGAGACCCGGGTTCAAGTCCCGGCAACGGAATTGGGATGAAGAAACAATATATTTCTTCATTATTTTTATTTTTATTTAGCGTGTAACTTTGGGTAAATTATTCAATTCAGTCATAAATGACTTTTTAACTAATAAAATTTTCCTTAAAAAAAAAAAAAAACATTAATAAAAATGTGCATGGTGCATTTAATGTTCTCGACCATCATTTATTCTTCACAAATAATATATAAAATTCCTTCCTTATTAGATACTATAAATTATTTTCTAAGATTATATTATTACATGTATATCAAGATAGTATAAAGCAAAGGACAAATGTGAAAGTTTAGAGCCTTTCCATTTAGTGTCGACCATTTGTGTAGCTACCGTATGTGGGGGTAAGAAACTTTCGACAACTTTCCTCAGTCCTTGGCCACAGTAACAAGCACTGATGGGGGTTGGACGTGGTCGAGGGCAGCCAGTAGTGCATTGAGATCCATCCATCAATCCACACATCGCCTTGTTCAACTACCAAAGGCATTTAATTTCCTCATGTAGATCATCATGCTGCTATTCTCCAATCACTTAGTCATGTGTGGCCAATAGCATTGAAGTGTAAGCACAAATCTTCGTCTAGAAAGGACTGCTTCGTGTGATACAAAGTCATGCATGTGGTTAGACAACAACATCTTTGGATTTTTGAGTATAAACATGATAGTTTCTTTGAGAAGCCATCGTAGTACAAAGTATGTTTTGTGTAGGGTTTATGTTGGATATATGTTTTCAGTCGTAGTACCATCTCTTAATCATCAATAAAATTGACAAAATGATGAAAAATTTTAAAATTATAAAAGATAAGGGATGAACTATAAAATCACACAAATAAAAAAGATAAAATTTGTCAAATTGTCTTTTTAAAAATGAATAACCATGAAAATATTTGTCAATTTGCCTTTTTAAAAATGAATAATCACAAAAATATTTGTTTCAAGTATAGCCTAAATGACGTCAATAAGGTAAAGTTCAAGTTCAGTTAAGGTTTGTTTTGAGTTCAAAGTTTTTTATAAAAAAATGAGGAAAAATAAAATGAAATGAAATTTTGGTTTTTCTCATGAAGAAAAAAACAATCATTAGAATTTGGTCAGCGATGAGCTATAATTATACATACAAACATTTTGTGTCATGTGGTCAAGCTAAATATGACAACAAAAAATGATTAAAAGTTTTTTAATGATGGAAGAATAGAAAAAGGGAGAAAATTAAAGATCAATTAAATTGGTGGTTGTGGAAGATGGAGAATGCTCAAATATCTCCCAAGTGGTTGTCACAACCACTGGCTTTATTCTTGCGTTTGATATCTGGAGCACATCTAGAATTTCCACACACTTTTGAATTCTCTTACCCTGCACAAAATAATAATAATAAATAAATAGAAACTTGTTTATCTAAAAAATAATAATAATATTATTATTATTATGATAATATAGAGATTAAAAGGGTCAATTTTTCAAAAATATAAAAGCTTAGGAATGAGAGAATGGAATGGTACCTGCAGAGTTTTCTTCTCAAAGGCATCTCCTTCTGCAGAAATACTGTCTAATTTCACAGCTTGTCTCATTAACATCTCAATCAGTGTTGTGATCTGTACTTCTGCAACTTTATTTCCATTTCCAATTGATTTCTCCATTGAATTAACCTACAAATATAAAAAAAAAAAATATCATATTTAGTGCTCTCCCATATTCCCAATCTTTTGACTTTAGATACGTATATTTTTCATTTTAGTCTTGAGAATTTTGCCTACAGGACAATTTGAAATAATAATATATAGTAGTATACCAGTGATTTTTTTACCTATTTTCTAGTAAAAAAATGATAAGTTTAAAATAATAAATAATAAGGTATAAAATTTGATTAAAAACTAAAGTATTTTATTATATTCTTCATAAATTTTACCATTTTTTCCACCCAAATTAGTATTTTAAAGTTTTCATAACTTAGGCCCTATTTTGAGTGTTATTTTTGCCCAACTCTTAACTTTTGTAGTGTCAAATAAATTTTGAATATTTAATCAACTAATATTACTTTATAAAAATCTCTTAGTCGATTTCTCTTTTTTAATATTTGGTTGACTAATATTACTTCACAAATAAATCAAATTTTTTATCAAGAGACAATATTCTATAAATATAATTATTATATTCCTACACATAAAACTTTAACATTAAAAAAAAAAAAAAAAAAAAAAAACATTTTCAAATAAACTGTCTCTAAATATACCCTAATAATTTTGCTATTTTTATATAAAATATCAATTATATACTTCAGTAATTTTACTTTATATGAAAATAAAAAATTAAAAGAATACAATAAGTTTCAAGGTAAAATAATGTATATTTATCATTTTTATGATAATTTATCACGGTAAAAATTTGTAGAAAAAATTATCGTCACATTATTTAGATAATTATATTAAAATTTTAAAATAAGGACTAATCTCATCAATTACTCATAGTTCAAGGGACTAAATATACCAATTTGGCTTATATTTTTTATATATAAATTGAGGCGGACATAGTGGACTGACCACAAAGAATCCAAATTTTCTTTTTCCAAATTGTCTAATATCATGGCACAACCAATCCACTTCAATGCCAGCTAATAAAATGAGCCCCATGCAACAACGTGATTATTTATATAATATATATAAGAGAAAATTAAAATAAAAATAAAAATAAAAATAAAAGAAAAAGGAAAAAAGAGTAATTAAAAGGTTCAAGAGTTATTATACTAACCTGTTCCGCAATCTTATCAACCTCAGCAACAACATCATCCAACAGGCGATGTGCGGTCTGGATCTTAGCGTTCCTTCGCATTTCCATGTACCTTCTCTCTATGCTTTCCGGATCTTGAATTAGTACTATTTTTGATTGCTCTTTTACACCACATATGTCTAAATATTCTCCATTTTCTCTTTCTTTTCCTCTGAATATTAGCCTCTGTTCTCCAGGTTGTAGTCCACTTTCTCCTGCTACTAATTTCTTCAATTCCCCTATCAAATTATATTCCAAAATTAAATTACACCCCCAACTACCCACTCTTAATTTAATTCATTTTTCAATTAAACAGATATATATAACTCATACAGCGAGCCCTGACATAGCTATGGATTTGAATATCACGAATTAACTATTTAAATACATAGATTCATTCACATATGTAATTATACATTTATGTATATTTTTTATATATAATGAGATATTATATATATATATATATATATATATATATATATATAAAAGGAAAAATGGTAGATCCAGAATTATAAACAAAGACTTACCAAATGTTGTTTGAGGATTGACGGAGATCTCGTAACGTAAAACACCATGGGCAACCCTAACCTTGATCAAATTAGGAGCAACAACACCGGAAGAAACCTCGGAATTCTCGCTTCTTTTCTGCACTAACATTCCACCCGGTCTCATCTCCCATTTTACCTCTTCTTCCGTCGCCACAGTCACCGCCGCCGCCCCCGCCGCCACTCCTCCTCTGTTTCTGCTTCTTCCGTGGCTGAACTTCAGTTTATTCTTCATCATGATCTCCCGATATATATATCTATCTGAACTTCCCAAATATATATATATATATATATATATATATATTAGTAACTGATTTCGGGAGAATAGGGAAAAGAATAGTAACGTAATTTCAACCCTTTGCCTTCACACCTGCTGAAGTGCAGATATGAGAGCAAAGCGTGTGTGTGGTGAGGTTCATAATTTCAAATGCATTAGAGGCAATTTATATAAGTGGTTTTAACATACATTGCATTGAATTATTATTAAAAGAAATTGGACCACCGGTTTAACTGGTTTGAGTTTGACTCTACCGGTTCAAATAAATGTACTCTAGACCAAGTACTAAAAAGAGTTGATTGGTAGAAAGTGTTATTCATACAAAATAGGGTAAATAAATATTAAAGAGTTAAATAATTTCGACGATTCTATTCTAAAATATGACTTTTAAATGTATAATTGTTTTAAAGGTTTCATTTAATAACTGTTTAATATCTTTTAGACGAATAATGTAAAATTTGTTTCCCGTAAACAATTATAAGAATAATATTTTTTTAAAAAAAAAATAGGTAAATGTTATGATATAAACAAGTCAATAGTGTTGTCTGTACTGACAGACTTTAGATATACCTTACGACTTTAAAATATATTATTGATTAAAAAATTATCAATCTCTTACTTAATAACTAAAGGGGAAAAGAACTTGCAAGGTACTTATAATGTACATACCAATTGAAGTTTTTTTTTTTGAGCTGGTATCTCATTCCTTTCCGGTCCAAACTAATCCACCTAGTAAGACCCAACAGTGCGGATATCTCGAACTGTAAAATCTCCAATGAAGTTTGAACTTTTATCCTTTTGATTGAGGGAGAGACTCTTAAATCATTAGACCAAAAGAGGAACTTTATACCAATTGAAGTTACTTAGCACTTTTTTGCTACTATATAAAATTATTAATACTACGATAGAAAAAAAAAAATGAATTAATTATTTTCTTTTTGTGGTACTTCCTCTCTCTCTTTCTTTCCCTTTTCTTTGTTCTTCACTTTTTTTTTTTTTTTTAAAGAATTCTTTTTGTGGTATCTGATAATCAACATTTGATAGTCGGTGCTCTCTTATCTCCTCCACTGTCTCTCTTGGCGTACCTCAAAACCTTCACATATTTCCTTTTTTTTTTTTTTTTTTTTTTTTTTTTTTAGGTTTGAATTTAAATTGTAATTTATTCTAAAAATTAAATTTAATAAAAAAAATAATAATTTAACTCGATTTAATAATATTAATTTTTTTTACCATCTCATTGTCGAATTTTTAGTGATCATCTCTATTTTTCTTTTAGTATAAAATATTTTAGTATTCAAATCAAATCAAATTTTAGTCAAAGTTGGAATGTATGGTGGAAAGATCACATTATTTAAAAAATAAAGTTAATAATTTTATTTTTTTAAAAAAAAATCAATTCAATAATATTCAATAAATAAACTTTTTAATTACTTAAATCATATTTTTCTAATTAATTACGCACGCTTTAAATTAAAATATATTGATATTATTTTTTATATTAAATTCAAAAGTATTTTACTCAATTAAAGTTGTTGGCACAAAATTTAATTTCGTAATATTTCAATAGAATTTTTTTTCTTTTTTTTTTTTATACCAAGATACTTAGCTCTTTTGGTATATTTTAATTCTTAATACAATCTCTCTTTTTTTAAATTACTATTATTTTATTCTAAAACGGTTAGTAGACCGACTAATCAAACAAAACCAATATTAATTAAATAATTGAGAATCTTTATATGTATTTATAGGAAAAAAAATTGTTTTCATGACTTGAAAATCTTTATTTAATAATACAAATAACCGAAATATAAATATGTATTTGTATGTGTGTGTGTGGTGGTGGGAAAAAGATGGTGGTTTTGCTTAAAACAAATTAATTAATTAGCATAATAAATGAAAGGGAGGAAAAAAAAAAAAAAGGGGGTGTTTTGACCAATGAAAAAGAGCCAAAGTGTGAGGGGTCCAATCAAGAGTTTTGACAGCTAAGCAAAAGCATTGCCGACAATCTAAGGAAAGAGAAGAGAGAGAGAGAGAGAATGTATGCAAGTGTTTTTGATTGTTTTGCTTTTGGAGATGATTTGATTGGTACAATTGGTTTTGTATTATAGGATGATTGGGAAAAAGAACCAATAAATGGAGAGGGGCCTATTCTTTTTGGAATTTGAGTGCTTTTTGGTTTTGGTGTGTAATCATTATGAGATTGTAGTACCAGTTTTGGTAATTATTTTTGGGTTTAGGTTGTTACCTCTTAAAGAAGAGAGAGAAAATAAAAGAAAATAAATAAATAAATAAATTGTTTTGGTGAAATAAATGATGAGATTTATTTAAAGACATGGGATAAAGAAAAGGATTAGGTTGCATTTGGATAGAAGTTTTGTATTAAAAAAAAAAAAATTATTTAATAGTTAATAATTTTATATTGTAGTTTGAGAATTTGTCTCCCATCTTTATATTACATCCATTAAAGATGTTATTTTAGGAGGACTCTTCGACGATCAAGTTAAAAAAGATAGATTGTTTTTAAGGATAATCTTTTTGATTGTGTGTAGATGCTTTTTTTTTGCTAAAAATGAGATTATATATTGAAAATATAATGAGAGCTGTACAACTACAAAAGTAGCATCAAATCAAACAAAATAGCCTAACTACCCAACTGGATTTTATTCTGCCTAGAGGTTACATAAAGTATCTTCAAGGTCCTCTTTAGAATTAATCTAAGTGACATGAACTACACCTGGATGTCTCGTTGCTTGGAAGATCACCAAATTTCTCTGTCGCCAAAGCTCCAACAATGCTTGCATGAAGATATACTTCCAGTTTCATACCCACGATACCTATTTAGGGTCTTCCAGTACATGTATGGATGCTTTCACTCAACTTTTTCTCCCCCACTCGCCTCATAGCTAATAAGGGATATTATCTTCCTTGATATTCTTATATGTCATTTTTGTCATTTTTTTTCTCTTTTTTGAACCATATTTTGAAAACATTAGGGGCGCATAAGTCTCTTCCTTCGAGGACTTTTTTGCCTCTTTGTCGAAATGAGTTGATCCTCTCTACCTAGACTATCCGAACTATTTGTCTTATTCGCGGTACAAGATAGAGGATTAGGACTTGGTAGCCTAATCCTTAAATATTACACTGATATCTACAAATTCTAGTTCATTAGACTAACCCTATCCTCTTATGCCTTCGACCTTCTTCAAGAATTATGTAAATTTTGCCTCATTTATCTCGTGTCGAGTTTATCATATTCAATTAATTAAATCTAACATGTATTTTTAATTTTATTAGTATATTAAATAATACACCGTAAGATGTCTTGCCCTCATAAAATACAAGATCAAACAATGAGAAAATGTAAGTAGATTTCTTCTCTAAAAATCTCAGTCTTTTCAGCCTTTCATTTCATTTTGTTTATGATTTAAGTATCGGAGGAACTTCACGGACTAAGGTGATTAGAGATTGGAAGTGACATCATAATTGGCGCCCAATATATATATATTTTTTAAAAAAGACGAATGTTGTTAAAATTTATATTATATTGAATTTCTAATATTTTTTTTTAAAAAAATTTGTGTTAAAGAGCAAATAGTAAATTTGTGGGGGTTTATGTTCTTTTCCCTTGTCTAATTTTCATTAATCTAAAATTGCCTTAAACAATTAAAAATAAAGGAAAAATTTGCTTAGAAGTAAATACAACTGTTACATGGTTACATCGAAGTTGTTCGCATGGTTTAATTAAAATGATTTAAACTTTCTTAAATCTCTTAATAATCTAATTATTTTTGTTGGGAATTATACACATTGCTTAAGCTGTTTACTGAAGCAAAGCTACGGTTTTCCTTTTCCATTTCTTTCTTTTGATTTTGATACTTTTTTTCGGATGGGGCAAGGGGTAGGTAAATGTTGGGGTTGTGGTATCAACCAAGTCCCACATCGGAAGATTCAACAAAAGTTGTCTAGAATATAAGAATGTCACTTACTCTATTACTATGATTTTTATTAAGAAGTCCTCAAAAATAAATTCGTGAGGGCTTAATTTCAATAACGTGGAGAAATGGGCGAAAAAAAAAACAAATGGACCCTAAATGCATCGCATGTATATTGAGTTTTATTTTTCTTTATAAAAAGGAAAAAATAATTTTTGTATAAATTTATTTTAAAAAAATTGAAATTAGGCGGGAAAGATGAGAAGTCCGTCCGCGGTTTCCAAACGTTCAGAAAACAATAGAAATTTGAGAAAAACGCGCCAAGTTCACAAAATAATCCCTAATTCGATTTTTCACCTTCCCATTTTGATTCACAAACAGTTCGAAATCAGAAGCAGAGAGACGTACGAGGTAATGGCGGATTCTTCTCATCTTGAAAGAATGGGCAGAGAACTCAAGTGTCCCATCTGGTAATGCTCCAAACTTCTCCTTATTTTTACCTTTCTTTGCATAGTTGTGTCGGACTTTTTCTTTACCCCCAATTTTTTCTCCTCGAATGTGAATTTTTTTGTTGGTTTGTTAATTCTTAAAATGTTTATAATTTGGGATTTCTGATTGATAATTGTTTTTGATTATTATATTGTTTTCTTTTTGATGCCAAAAATTTATAGCTTGAGTCTTTTAAGTTCTGCTGTTTCACTCACATGCAATCACGCATTTTGCTGGTAAGCGTTTTTTTCCCCCTCCTTTCCCTTTCTCCCCCTTTTTAGTGAATATTCTCAATGAATTTTTACTTTCTATGAAAAACTGCAGTTCATGTATTAAGGCGTCCATGAAATCTGTATCCAGTTGTCCAGTTTGTAAAGTACCGTTTCACCGAAGAGGTATGTACTTTTCCCCCTTACATATCTGGAGAATCTAAAAAGGAGTTGAAATTGAAATTGGGCAAGTTTATATGAATTTTTGGTAATCTATTTGATGATATTAGGATGAAACTGGAGCTTTAGATATTCCCCTTACAATGTGTTTTAATTAAAGAAGATAATCTTCAATTGCAATGAAGACAAATTTCCCTCTTTTAGTATGAGGAAAACGTACCGTCTGCTTTATATTCATATTAGATACCTTCTGTGTTTCTTATCCAGTTGAATATATAGCAGAGGAAACATCTTTCTGAACAACTCAAATTCAGTAATTTTCTTTTGAGCGTCTCATAATGATGGATTCACCAGGGTTTCAAGATTAATGAATGCTTGAAAGGATAGCTAATCTAATGCATATCTATATATCTATGTATATTTTGAAATTCCAATGCTTCCCGTATTTGATATTCGTTTATATCCCTGAGGAAATCATAGTCCATTAAGCTCACTCTTTGAGTATTTCTTCTGGGAAGAAATTATTTTTCATTGAGTTTCTCAAAGGCTTCTACTGAGAAATGGATTCTAATTATTTGTCTGAAAGCTTTGGGACATGGATATATTGTTATCCTCTACTATTGGAGTACATAACCTCTACTCTTTTTCATAAATATAAAACTGAGACTATTAGCCAGACTCCTTTAGAATAAATTTCATTTTTTGAATGTCTTGAATATAATGTCTCAAGCTTCATAGAAAATTTTCCTCATTTACAACCGTTAAAGAGTCAATGAATGTTCTCAGCTTATGTTGATATAGTGCTTTGCATTTTAATCCTGTGATAAGAGAGGTGGTGAAAATAGGAAGCTCAACAATCATGGAAAGCATTTCTTGATACTAGAGTTCTACTGGCTTCTGTTTGCATATATGTTCTGATATTTAATTGGTCTAGTTAAAAAGGATTATAAAATAAGAGTAACAAACAACAGATTGCATATGGACATCAATTCAGTTACATAGTTTTATCCAAGTGAAACATGAAAATTGGAGGACATCCTCTCCTTTAATAAAATTGATGTCTTTCCAGTATGCTTCCTCTAATTCTTTTTTTCTCTTTTCCTATTAGACACAATATTGACTAATAAATTTATCTTTGAAGAAATACGCCCTGCTCCTCATATGGACAACCTTGTCAGCATTTACAAGAGTATGGAAATTGCATCAGGAGTCAATATATTTGTCACTCAGACTGCTGCTTCTACCAAATTATCAGGTAGAGAAACATTATGCTTCCAGCGTTGTCAGTGATGAAATGAAGACACCAATTTCACTAACACTTCTTCTCAATGTTATGAAATAAAGTTAGAAAAATGATTGGTTGACAAAATCACATATAAAATGACACAATTTTTATTTGCATATTTGCTTTTCTCAACTAATTATTGATTAAATACAATATGCTTCAATTTGTTCTAAGAACTGCATCATATACATTGCTCATGATCAATTTTTTCTGTCTAAGACAAAGCTATGACTTGTTGTTCATCTCTTTTTACTTTGAAAGAATAGTATTGGCATGTAATACTGAATGTATCCTGCATAATCATTGGGAAATATTATTACTGCATATTGTCAGAATTATCAGCCTAGCTCAGCATTTGAACACCTCTTTCTTTTCACATATAGGTGAAGTGTTATAGCATGCACTTCAATAGTTATTATAACTTCTATATCAAAAGGATATACCTGCTATTTCCCTCTTTATTAGACAGGTTAAATGTATCAAACCTAGTTTGCCTATCTGTTCATAAATCTTGACTTTATCAATTCCTTGCATCATGCGTAAGCAAATACAATATAGGAATCTGAAGATTCAGTTTTCTGATTACAGAAAATGTCTCGTTTCCTTTTCATTGCCTTCTGTATTTCCATCCTAAATCCAATAACCTATCATAACTAGGAAATTCCGAACATTAAAGATAGTCAAGATCAACATCCATGTCCCCGCAAATCACGTGGCACTAAAGTTAACTGAAACTGGAGGACATATTTTTTTTTTCAAATGCTCGTTTTAGAAATGAGCTGCATTTGATTATGTTTGTGTAAACAAGTCTCATACTGCAAACTACCATTGATAACATTGCATGTTTTATCTTTTGGCCTCTTATGATTCAAAGTTCTTAAATATTTAAATTAAGTCAACCATGACTCTGAATTACTTAAAGCACCTTTCTTTACCATGCAGACCTTGAGAACCAACACCAAGCTAATAAAGTTCTTGTAATTCAAGAGAATGGTAAGAGTTGGACTGGGCCTGCATCACAAGAGCACCAAATGATATCAAAAGAAAAGGGGTGCAAAAGATCATCAAAGGACATACCTGTAAACACTTGTATAGATGCTGAAAAGCCATCTTTCCCAACCAAAAAAAGGGTTCATGTGCCACAGTTTCCCCCTTCTGAGACTCAAACACCGTCTGCAAAGTCAAAAATTGGGACTTGTGAGGTTACCAAAAGTGTACCTGAGGAAAGTCCTAGAATGCAAAAGGGCAAGCTCATAGTCAATGAGAATGAAGCACCAAAATTTGCTCCCTTCTTCTGGCTTAGAGATGATGAAGAAAAAGTATCTCAGCAAACAGATCAGGATCACGTTATGGAAACACCTCCAGATGTCCCTTGCTTTAGTGATATCAAGGACTCAGATGATGAAATCCCTTGCGGAAGTACTTCAAATGTGAGTATTACATAGAGCTGGTGCAAATGTTAGTACCATATATGTTCAACTTTATCATACTGAGTTTTGCACAGTATGCCTTATCTACCATTTAGCACACTTTTTAAAGTTCACTTGCTGTCATATAGAGTTTTAAGAAATGAAGTATAATGCATCTTTTCTAATTAACTTATTACTCAAGTTGTCTAATTATGTAGAAATTTTAAGATCCTTCAAAGATTTATTAGTATTTTCATTTGGCTGCTTTTCTGAAGTCTGGAATCAACCTTGGGATACACTTTGCATTTCATCACATTGTACACCATGAGACCTTTATTTTGACACCATCAATTCGATCTAATGATTCTAACACAATGCATACAGAGGGTATCTGACAATGCATCCAGTGAAGCAGAGTTTTTTGACAGTGAAATGTTTGAATGGACACAAAGACCTTGTTCTCCTGAACTGCATTCAAGCCCAATGAGAGTGCAGGTTTGTGCAGTATATTACCTTGTCAGCTCTACTTATGTCATTTTTGTATTTTTAATGGTTTACCTATTATATACTGTTGCTTTGGACCTGGTACATCTATGGCATATACAAAGGTCCTGCAGGTAGAAGATACAAGTGAGGGTGCAGTTCTAGATAGAAATAGATATGCCTCCGAGGATGCTGCTGTACTTTTGAAATCCAGTGTTGAGAAAAGAGATGTCACGATGAATGAAAAGGAAAATGAAAAAGCAGATTTAACTTCTTTATCTTCTCCTAGACAGAAATTTGCTAGCGTTGGAAGTAAGAACTCTAGCAAGAGAAGTAGGAAAACTGTTCAGGAAAGCAAAAATAAGCGATCTAAAAGGAACTCTAATGAAGTATCACGAGCTCCTAAAGATTTGGAGATTTTAACTGGACAACACATGCATAAGAAGTTGGAAGATGAAGGAAATGCTTCTGATGGGATCAATAAAAGCAGTAAAAGAAAAGAGTTTGGCCTTCATGTCACAAAGACGGCTACAGAAACACTTTGCTGTATAACTGGTACAAGTCCCGTTGATATTTCATGTTTATCAGAAGCCAAGAAATATAGAAGTACCAGCACAAATAAATGCTTGGAAAGCAGTGAAGGTGTCTCTTTACAGAAAGGCCTTAACTCTAATTCTAAAGCCGCAGAGGCGAAAGCTGTCAAGGATAGTATGAATCAGCACCAGTGTGATTCTCATTTACCTAAAATATCTTCTTCTGAGAGAAAAGAACCCTTCAATAATGGGATGGAGATCCGGAGGTGTAAACTAAAGTCTGATAAAAAGGAAAAAGGTACGAAGAGGGTCAAGTTTCAAAAACAGAATAAGACAGGAAATAATTTGATTGATAATTCTCAATCTCGGGGCTTTACTGAAAAGGTTAATACAGAAGATACTCAAAAGTTGGCAGTGCTTCAAGGTCATTCTAATGTTACAGATTTATGTCAACCTTCAGGAGGGGAGTGTGCTCCCAGTATCAATAAGTCCATTCAAGATGAAAGTGGGAAGAGTACTAATAACATGCTTTGCGCTTTTTGTCGGTCAGCAGAAGAATCTGAGGTGCTAATAGTATTCTGTAACTTTCTTATCATTCATAATTGTAACTGTTTATAACAAATCATTATTGCAAAATCTGCAGGCCACAGGAGTCATGGTTCATTACCTTGAAGGGAAGCCTGTAACAGGAGAACAGATTGGTGAATCAAATGTTATACATTCTCACAAGAACTGCACTGAATGGTATAGAAAATGTCAATAATATACATTACTTGTTGACGGCTTGCCTGATACAAGAAATATACAAGATGAACTTTCAGTTTACATTCAATTTCCCATCTTTTAATGGCTAAATATATGAAACTTCTTAGCAATATGTGCTTGGGAAAATGAAGCATTACACTGGAAAGTATCAAGTTCATACTAAAGAAATCTTTTTCTTTTCCCCCACTTCTTATATTCGAATTCTTGAATGATTTCCTTGTTATTCTAGAGCATCCATATGATTGCATATACCAAAATTATATTATATTTGTGTAACTGAATTCATCTTAGTTTCTTTCTTCTGATTTTTTTTTTCTCCTTTAAATTTCTATGCCTGCAGGGCCCCAAATGTTTTCTTTCAAGAAGATAAGGCAATTAACCTTGATACTGAGCTAGCAAGAAGTCGGAGGATAAAGTGTTGTTTCTGTGGAATCAAAGGAGCAGCTCTTGGGTGCTATGCAAAGAGCTGTCGCAAGAGCTTTCATGTTCCTTGTGCGACGATAACTCCAGAATGTAGATGGGATAATGTGAGTGCATTAAGAAAGTTGCCCCAAACTATGCATATGTATGGATATATTAACCATATTTTTCTTCCTGCAGGATAACTTTGTCATGTTGTGTCCTATACATGCCAGCCAAAAACTGCCCTGCGAGTTACATGTATCTCAATCCCACCGTAAAAGGAAATCTCTTGCTGAGAGGTAATGTTGATTTTCACTTGCCAATTAGTTCTATAACTTCTCTTTTTAAAAGTCTTAAGCTTTTTTCATGAAGCATTAATAATTTCCTAATAAGTTTACCTTCAGGTCCTCTGATTCTCAACGACCTAATTTGGTTAGAGAAGAAAGTAAAGCAGATTTGCAGTGGAAATCTCATGTACAGTCCAAAAACTTGGTCCTATGTTGTTCAGGTTTGAAGGAAACTGAGAAGGTAAACCAAGAATCCTCCTACAAGCTCATCATACATTCTGCAATGACTTGTAGTTTTGAAGTAGCATTTCATAAAGGTTGCTTAAATTTAGATGTATAAATAAACTAGAACTGTTCAATTAGTTGTGTTGACCCTACTTATATTTGATAAACTGCAGGGAATTATTTCTGAATTTCAGAAATTGTCTGAAGCCAAAGTCTTGAAGAATTGGGATCCAACTGTCACCCATGTCATTGCATCTACAGATGAGAATGGAGCTTGCAAAAGGACTCTCAAGTTTTTGATGGGTATCCTGGAAGGAAAATGGATTCTTACTACTGAATGTTCGTAAAAACTCCATTTCATAATAAGGATTAGTTCAAGAAACAGATTTATATCATTGTGATCAGGAATAGAATTTCTATGTCCTTGACTATTATCATTTTTTCTCTGTTTGGTTTTGTTCTTACAGGGGTTCAAGCTTGCATAAAATCCAAGGAACTTGTTGATGAGAAGTACTATGAAATTGAGGTTGATGTTCATGGAATGAGGAATGGCCCTACTCTTGGAAGATTACGACTTCTAAATAAGGTGATTCTTTTACTAGAATTCTTGCATTTCAATTATATCTTGTTCTTAATGAGCTTCAACCCTGGAAATATGGAACCATTAACAAGCATTGAAAATATATGTTGTATAAGCTTTTATCTTGCTTTGTTTTACATGGAACATATGTTTGCAACATTTTCTTGTTTATCTTTTTGTTTAACTCTGTTTAGAATCATTCTGCTTCAATTGCCTCTATGTTGTCATATACTCAAAAAAACCCCTTTTATTGTTCTGAACAGCGAATAACATATTGCTATATATTCAATATAGAAATCATGTTTCCTTTCCATATCTGCATTGCCAAATTTGGAAACTATTCTTTTAATGGATGAAAGAAATAGGAGAAGACATTTTACTATTGGAAATCTGATCTTGCAGAAGCCAAAGCTGTTCAATGAGTACAAATTCTATTTTATGGGTGACTATGCACCTTTATACAAGAAATATCTCCAAGATCTTGTGACTGCTGGAGGAGGAACAATCCTAAACAGGAAACCTATTCCAGAAAGCTCTGAAAGTTCATCTGGATCCATTATTGCTTCAAAAACTTTCATAATTTATAGTGTTGAGCTTCCTGAGAAATGTGAGTCATCCAAGGCAAATTTGCTTTTACAACGTAGACGCTCAGATGCAAAGGCTTTGGCTAATTCAACCGGCACAACAGCAGTAAGCAATACATGGATTTTGAACTCCATTGCTGCCTGCAACTTGCAGAGCCTCACAGAATAGTGGTGTTTCAATCATAGATTTCATATTTATAGTACATATTCTCTGTTCTGTTCTAGACTTTGTGAACAGTATGTTAAAGAAGCTGCTGTTTTAAGTCTTGCATCTTGTTCTAGGAGGCATAATAAGTTTATATCTATGGAGTTTTTGTATCTATAGTTTAGCAAAGTTGCACTCTATTTGTCTAAATTAGATCATGTAAATTATCTCAATAGTCATCTTAGTAAGTTATGCTGTTTTACAATTATGTTTTTCATATCAAATCTTTGTGTTAGATTCAATATTATTACCTATAATTATTCTACATGTGTAATGAAAAACTTTTTAACAAAAATTATTAGATTATCTTCATATGATAAAAATACGATTTATTTTATAAAAATATTACAAAGCATGTCATTAGTGAGAAAATAGTTTTTTAAAACTAAAATGCATTCCATTAATTTAATCGCATTTTATTTTATTTTTATTTTTTTTGGCAATTTTGTTTAAGAAAAAATTTCAATTCAACCCTTAATTATTTACGTTTTCTGCGTTGGTCTTAAATATTTTATTTTAAACAAATTGTTTCTTCAATTAAAATTGATCAAACTTCTATCATATTTTAGACTTGACTTGTATGTTATTAAACTTAAAATACCTTTTTGTTATTTCATATCTTTTTCGCCTCAAGATAATTATTTTAATATCTTTTTTGGATATCTTAAATTCAAAACCAACAAAACTAATATATTTAATTATAATCATTATATAAAAAAAATTGTAATAATAAAAAAATCTTTTAAATTCAATATTGGTCACATGCCAAAAAAATGGTCAAATATTAATTAATTTTAATTGAAATTATATATTTTAAAAAATTAATTTGTTTGAAATTAAAAATTTATTAGTAAGCGAAACATATAAATAATATGGGGTGTGAATGAGATAATTTTCATTTTGTTAAAAAAGAAACGGAAAATGTTTAGGGTTAACAACAGAAAGATCTATCTGATATTCTTAATTGGGTCGAGGCCCACAACTAACAGTCCAACAGTCCAACTCTTTAGGGTTTGCTATTAAAGATAAGTTTAGGGTTTCGCGTATTGTTCTGGCATTTCTCTAAATCCTTCTCGCTGCTCCCACCCTTTCCGGTTATCGTCCACCACCGTCGCTGCGCCATGGTATGCACTCTTTTCTCTCTATCTGTATGTACTTTGTATGTATTCGCGGAATGTAATGCCTTTGCTGTAATCTTTCTGTAGGCATCGGAGAAGAAATTGAACAACCCTATGAGGGAGATCAAGGTACAGAAACTGGTCCTTAACATCTCCGTCGGAGAGAGCGGTGATCGTCTCACCAGAGCTGCCAAGGTAAATCTTTGTCATAGATTGTCGATTTTACATGACTCCAGTTCATTTGCTTCAATTTTTGACTAAGAATTCATATGAATATCTATAGGTTTTGGAACAACTCAGTGGTCAAACCCCTGTTTTCTCAAAGGGTAAGCTGGTTGCTTATAAACTGTACTTTTCATTATATTTTACCGAGAATACAAATTACATACTTTGTAGAAATTTGTTTTGAGAAAAATGAATAATAGAACTATTTTTATCGGTTTATCATGATTGTCCGGACGTATTTGACTTGCTAGAAGGAGTGTTAGCACTTTGGATGTGGAGAAACAAATTGTTATTTCGGAATGTAGATCCACTAGATGCCTTCATCGGCTGAGTGGATTCTTTAAAAAAACTTAAGAATTGATTCATACTTTTGGTAGGTAGGTGATACCTTGTTTTTGTATTGCTAATGAGTAGCATGTATATTCTTTTGTGTTTCTAATACAACACCCCTTTTAAGGAAAAAAATGGTCAAATATTAATTAATTTTAATTGAAATTATATATTTAAAAAAATTAATTTATTTGAAATTAAAAATTTATAAGTAAGCGAAACATATAAATAATATGGGGTGTGAATGAGATAATTTTCATTTTGTTAAAAAAGAAACGGAAAATGTTTAGGGCCTGTTAGGCCTTTTTGTTAACAACAGAAAGATCTATCTGATATTCTTAATTGGGTTGAGGCCCACAACTGTCAGTCCAACTCTTTAGGGTTTGCTATTAAAGATAAGTTTAGGGTTTCGCGTATTGTTCTGGCATTTCTCTAAACCCTTCGCGCTGCTCCCACCCTTTCCGGTTATCGTCCACCACCGTCGCTGCGCCATGGTATGCAATCTTTTCTCTCTATCTGTATGTACTTTGTATGTATTCGCGGAATGTAATGCCTTTGCTGTAATCTTTCTGTAGGCATCGGAGAAGAAATTGAACAACCCGATGAGGGAGATCAAGGTACAGAAACTGGTCCTTAACATCTCCGTCGGAGAGAGCGGTGATCGTCTCACCAGAGCTGCCAAGGTAAATCTTTGTCATTGATTGTCGATTTTACATGACTCCAGTTCATTTGCTTTAATTTTTGACTAAGAATTCATATGAATATCTATAGGTTTTGGAACAACTCAGTGGCCAAACCCCTGTTTTCTCAAAGGGTAAGTTGGTTTACTTATAAACTGTACTTTTCATTATATTTTACCGAGAATACAAATTACATACTTTGTAGAAATTTGTTTTGAGAAAAATGAATAATAGAACTATTTTTATCGGTTTATCATGATTGCCCGGACGTATTTGACTTGCTTCTTCGTTTAGTAGTCATTATTTTAATCTACAACTGTTATGTTGGAGGTTTCAGCTTTTTAGCCTTTTTTCTGTTCATGCATCATAGAAGCAAGTATTCTTGTTGCTTTCATGAGTATTTATTTAATTACAGTTATATACTAGAGTTGATATTTTAGTCCTTTAGTTCATTTTTAAGTTATTTGAATTAGAGAGTATCGTTGGTTGGGTTTTATTTCTTCAGTTGTTTTCAATCCCTTGGCCATAAAATAATGCAATATTCACATGTTTATTCTGTTTGACAGCTAGATACACTGTGAGATCTTTTGGAATCAGGCGTAATGAAAAGATTGCATGCTATGTCACCGTCAGAGGTGAGAAAGCAATGCAGCTCCTGGAGAGTGGGTTGAAGGTTAAGGAGTACGAGCTCTTGAGGAGAAACTTTAGTGACACTGGGTGCTTTGGTTTTGGTATTCAGGAGCACATTGATCTTGGAATCAAGTAAGCTTTTCTTTAACAATGTACCTCTAAATTTATCTTTGAGTTGTTTCTGTCGTGCACAAGATCTTTTGGTTGATGACTTTTTTTCCCCTCTACATCATTTGTTTGGATTCTTAGAAATTGAAATTGTATAGGCTGTTCTTATAATTTGAGGGTGTTTAGGTATTTAGCTTCATTCATCTTCTTAAATTTTGAACATCATCATTCTGTGTATGTTTGTAGTCAGACCTGTTTGAAATATAATTGATTTGGTTTAAGATATGGAAGAATGCCAATACGTGAAACTTTTCCTTATTATAATCTTCTACATGGAGTAACCATTGCTAACTACATGATGTTTCTTTCTGTGCACCTTTATTGGACGTAAAGTGGTGCATTATTGCTTTTGATATTCATATGTAATATTTGTGCCTCTTGCAGATATGACCCATCAACCGGTATCTATGGTATGGATTTCTTCGTGGTCTTGGAGCGACCTGGTTACAGGGTAGCACGTCGCCGTAGGTGCAAGTCCCGTGTTGGAATTCAGCACAGAGTTACCAAGGAGGATGCCATGAAGTGGTTCCAAGTCAAGTATGAAGGTGTTATCCTTAACAAGTCGCAGAATATTCAAACCTCTTAAATTTGGTGGACTTCTTCTGTAGTAGAACACTTTTGAGTTTTTAGAAAGTTTTATATAATTTGTAGACCAAATCTACCAGTGAGTTTAAAATTTTGGGTTATTTGTTTTTTTTTTTTGTGTTTTTAATTATCAATCCCGGATATATTTACTTGAATTCTCTTGGAATTTATGTTTTCTGATATTTTGTCATATTGTATGGATAGAAATTGGAGAGATTCTGCCCATTAAAGTATATCAACATCTATAAGGCGTTTTAAGTATGCATTGTTTTGGCTAAGGTAAAGACTTACTTCTATTTGTAACTTTTTGCCGAGGAAGAAAACACCCCCTCACATCTTAAGACACTGTTTGGATGCTAGATATATTTGGCCCTGCACATAACTCTTCAAGGTGCCGCCCTCAAGCAAAAAAAAATAAAATAAAATTTTCTTCCCCTCAATAATTTTTTTTTTTTTTTTTTTGGTGAATGTCCCCTCAATAAAATTGAACCTTTAAAATATCATCCATAAATTTATATATAGATAAGGTAGTTGAATTTGTTGTATCATGTCTACCTCGTAGACAGTATGCACATATATAAAATTAAAGATTTATTTACCAAAAAAAATAATAATATATATATATATAAAATTAAAGATTTATATTTTTATCCTTTGATTTTTCCCTTTGATTTTTTCTTTTTTTAAAAAATTATATCTTATTGACTTTGATGGACTTTAATATTAAAATAAGGGTAAAATCACAAATATTAAAAAATTAAATATATCAATATACCATTTTTTTATTTTGTATGTTTGAATTTTATTGTTACTATCATTTATATTTAAATTTGACACTCATATTAAAGGAAAATCTCTATAATTTTATAATTAAACATTATAATATTTAATAACATTCAATTTCAAAAAATATATAAATATATGACATTCGATTGTCAATAAAATAGAATATTTTAATTAAAAATAATTAATGTAATAGCCATTCATCAAATTATATTAAATAAATATTTACATTAAAAACTATAACGTATAAATATAAATTTAAATTTTTTTCTTTTTTTTTTTATTTATACCTCACTTCTTTTTCGGGAGCTAGAGGAAATGCATCTCAGGTACATCAATTAGTAGGTATGAGAGGCTTAATGTCGGATCCTCAAGGACAAATGATTGATTTACCCATTCAAAGCAATTTACGCGAAGGACTCTCTTTAACAGAATATATCATTTCTTGCTACGGAGCATAGGGGTGTGTGTATATGTCATTTAGTTGTGAATAAATCAGGATTTTATTTTAATTCAACTAATTAACTGTAATAGCCATTCACCACCCCATAGTATGAGAATCAGTACATCTTTCACTCCAACGCATCAATCTACCTTTTAAATCTCCTTCTTTTTTTCCTTTTATTATTATTATTAATTTTCTTTTATAACTGGACCTCCATAAATCTCGTACAAATAATTGATTAATATCACTTATTTGGGCTAGATATGGATTTGTGGACTTAATTTCTTCACTCAAGAAAAAAAAAAAACCGTTACTAACCGCCATTCCTTTATATGAAACCCCCATCCAAAACAACACTTCTGCATCAATGGAGGCGAGAGGAAAGGTGAAGAAAGACCGGAAGAAAATCCTGCAAGTATGGCGGAAGAAGGAACCGCCACAACCACAGCCGACGCGGAAGATAATGAATTCGCTGAAAATGGAAGGAAAGGAGAAGAAGGGCCGAAAGAACGCCAACCAAGTATGGCGTAAGAAGCAACCTCCGTCACCGCCGTCTCCGTCGCCGCCGTGGGTAGACTTGCCTTTCGATGTAACTGCCAACATCCTGAATAGACTGAGTATGATTCAGATACTGTTGATTGGGGAGAGAGTTTGTACGACGTGGCGCAACGTATACAGGGACCCTTCCTTTTGGCGGATGAATTATATGCGTGACGAGGCTGATATTTCTGATTCGGATATGGAGTGCCGAAATGTTCAGGCTCCTAGCCGTGTGACGGCGGCTGGTTTGGTTAATTTTCAGCGGTCTGATATTAACCGTATTTTCTGGGGTACATCGATGAGTGGAAATTTTGATATTTACTAAAACTCGACAATTTGTGTATTTGTTGATTTTTTATTCTGAAAAATGTTTCTAATTAGGGCTTATGATAGAATAGAATGTTGAATTTTAAATTGTTGTTTATAATGCAGCTGTACATTCTCATAATGTGCACTACCTAAAGCCAAATGTACAACCATAAAAATAATACAGTCTGCTTTGAGTAGGCCAACCTGTTTGCCTTTTGAGGTGTATATCTTTTTAATTTTCATATATGGAGCTCAAGTTTTTGAAGTTTCTGGCATTTCAGAGCCTGCCAAAACTGTTGATTACAACATTATTGTCTTTGTAAATTCCAGTTTTGGTTTTATTGCTTTCAGTATTTTACTGCAGAAGAAGACTTGATTTTTACCTATCTAATAAAGTTGGAGACCAGTATCTTGAGATTTTCAGTTTATTACAACTTTTAACACCTGCTTCTATTTCTTTTACCATGGTATACCAGCTTTCCCTTTTAGAACCTTGTGTATATATATATATTTATTTATTTGTTGAATCTTCAAATATTTGAGATGACCTCAATTCATTTATTTCTCTGTTTGCATTTGTGGAGGCCTTCCTTGCTATTTTGTTCGATCGCTAAATATAAGATCTTATTTTATGTGTGCACTGATGTAACAACACTTGGTAGCCCTTGCATAGTGTTAAATTCAATTTCTTATTGATTTTCTTAAGTTAGGTTGTTATGCTATGGCATTTTGTGAAATATGTTTTCAAAAGTTTCTCTCTTGAATTGCAATATATGACCTTGGATGGTTTTATGATTGCATCTGTGTGATAGATTAACATTCTATGAGATCATCGCTTTGGGTGCAGAGTATCTGTTCTTTAAATTCGTATGGTTGATGTTTTTTGGAGGTTGAATTTTGGAACAAGTTTTTGCCCAGAAACTACTGCTCAAAAATGATTTCCAACCACTAACAAATATGTCTAGCCAGCATCTTCCCCTTCAAATTCCCATCATTTGTGTTCTTCACTTTGTCATGCAGGCGTAAACAGTTCTTTGCATGAGAAGAAAAGACTACTCTCATATGGTTTAGATGACAAGGCTGCTGCATTGACTATTGTAAGAAGCATTCTAAACTGCCACACCTTGATCTTTTTTTAAAAAAATTATTGACAAATAAAGGCTTGGAAGCCATTCTTGATGGTTGTCCTCACCTGGAATCACTTGATTTGTGGCAGTTTTATAGTTTTGTGCTTTATGCAGGAATTCTCATGCCAATGAAATTCCATTTGACCTTGAACTCTGACTTTGAAGATGATCTTTCTTATGATGGAACCATGAGAATTACTTCAGTTGTATTTGCTTCTTTCCTCCTATTCCTTCATCATTTTTTCATACTTTGAGAATAAAATTGCTTAAAATTTATTTTTCAAAAGAACTAGATTAGTCAATCACAAATAGTTTAAGGACTAAATCGTCAAATTTATCTTAAAATTTTAATGCAAAAATAATAAAGTATGTCTTATGTTTTTTTTTTGTTAAGTAATAATAATAATATTAATAGTATGTCTAGTTGGCTAGTAGCTGTGCAAAACACCAATAATTTTGAAAAACTAGAAATGAAGAAGGGGAGAAAAATGTCACTTATAAATAACCAAAGGCAGGTAGGAAAACGACCGCATTTCTTTCACCCTTCCTTAAGAAAAAAAACTCTCTAATCTAAACTAAAAACTCAAAAAATAGCATTTTGCTTCTATTGGAACACAAGATTCCCCTTTTGTGTGGAAAAAGCCCATATCAATAATTATGATTTTACGTATGGACAATTCTTCAATATCTTGTTCATTCGCAACAAAATAGGTCAAAAATGGGTTTGTGCCGCAGGTGTTGAACGATATACTCTACACAGGTGTGGGCTTACAGGGCTAGGGCTCATAAACCCTTTCTTTCATTCATCAATAGGGGCCTGGTCGCCGTCGCTATCTCTGCTGTGCTACTGGAGGCTCTGGGGAAGTCGGAATAGGAGAGCACTCCGCCCATCTCCTACCACAAAGAAAAGAAAAAGGATCTTTCTTTTGGGGGGAATGCAATTCTGCCCTCTTTTCTCTCCCACCGGCGGTGCAATGGCGGCGTCAATTCCACCACCACTGCCACTATCGAAACCACCATGGGTGGAGCTGCCGCGGGAGATAACAGGACTAATTCTACACAAGCTAGGAGCCGTACAGATACTGAAGTGTGCACAAATGGTGTGTAAAACATGGCGGAGCGTGTCCTTGGACCCTGCCATGTGGCGTGCCATTGATATGCGTCTCGATAATGAAGCTCACCGCATCGCATCGCCTTACTACTTCGAGAAGGCTTGCCGCCTCGCCGTCGACCGCAGCCAAGGCCAATTGGTGGATATCAGCATCGAATTCTTCGCCACCGATGACTTACTCGATTACATCGCTCAACGGTACAAAATATATCTTCAATATGTGTATTTATTTACTTTTTTTATAAATTACATCAATTCAGATTCCATTTCTTATAAGGATTATTAGGTTCTTTCCTCGAAACAAGAATAAGAGGTTCAATGAAACAGATATCTTGTGGATATATAGTTTTGTCTATTATCTTGATGGATCCTTTTTGTTCGAAAATTCTTTTTTTATTTTTGAATTGAAAAGAGGCTTAGGGTTTTTGTGATAGCTACTATCGCTTTAACAAAATGAGAAGTATTCTAATTCTAGATCACAAGCTGTTCCTGTTGGATGGATATCTCGAATCTTTTACCCAAAATCTAACTTAGAATAGTGCTTATCCTTGATATGTGAAACGCTCAAATAAAGGTAGGTGCTATTTCTGAGTTGCAGTTCAAATGAAAGATACTGTTGGAATGTCCCCAGTACTTAGCTGCAGTTTCTAAATGCGCTCTTTTCTTATGGAAATTTACTCGAATATTTCAATCGGCTAAGTGATAAAGTTCTATATTCATCTTGATATGAAGAGAAAGAGATTATTTTGTCTGAAGTTATGAATAAGTAAGAGAAATTTCAACTAATAGCTCCCTTAAAGTTTCTCTTTTGGCTTGTTTTCTGACCAATACCCTGTATCTAGTTACTTAAGAACAATGGTTAACTTGTGAACATTCGCATTTAAGTAGAGTACTATAAAGTTTTACTAGTCATTTTGGTAAAACAAAGCTGTAAAACATTAATCGAGTGTAAGTTTTCTGATGAAGTTAGATACGAGGAATGTCTAGAAACTGCTCTTTTTGGAGCCACCTCAGTTAATGATGTCTGATTATCTTTAGCTTCTTGGGTAAGTTCCATGATGGTATATCTACTTAATTTCCAAAAATTTGTTTGGCTGTTTTGAGTGTTGTTCCTTTATCCTAATTTCATTAGATAGTTGTTTATAGGCTGTTCCTGTTTACGTTTAGCTTTTTCAAATTGTTATAGAGCAGGATTTTTGAAAAATAGTTCAGTAGGCTTGGGTGTGCTGTACTCAATTAAGATAAATGTACTATTTCATTTTAAATTCTTTCATTGTTAAATAACCACAAGGTTATACTCTCTTCATCCAAAAGATCATGTCAATCTAATACATGACATTGAAGCACTAAAGCATTTAAGGAATTGTTAAAATTTATTGGAATCTAGTATGAAATGATTAGTTAAAAAGTATTTGATTATTTATTGAAAATGTAGTAGCCAATGGATTAAGTCATGATAGCTTAGGGGGAAAAAGTAATAACTTTTTAACTGATTAAGAGATCAACAATATTTAGGGATGGGATAATGAAACTATAAACAATTGACTTGAAATAGAGGGAGTAATAAAAATATATATTAGTTTGGCATAATTTGAAATCTAAGTTAGTAGCTTAAAATATCTATCTTAGTAATTACATTAATTTATTATCTTTTCCTGGAGTACTCTTTTTTGTTGGTTTGAAAGAGTAAAGCTACAAAGAACAGGTACAGTGAGTCCTGGAAGCCAAAATCTAGTCATCCTTTATTATAACCAATGTGTAATTGCACAGGAAGTTAGTTTAACTTGTAGTTCAATTGTATATGGAGGGTATGTTGATTTTAAGAATGATAACTGGGAAGCAAGTCTCTTTCCTCTTTCTTCCCTTTTGTATTCTCTTCTCCCCCCCTTTCCGCTTTTGTTAGTGTGTGTGTGCATATTGTCGGTGCTATTGGGTAGTGGTGAGCAAGAATTCTTCCAATTTGGAGGTGTAAAGTGTAGTGGAGAGCTGGCTGCTGCTAGTTTCATCTTGATCCAGTGAGATATTGGGGAACTTTGGCTGAAATAGTCCTCGAATTATAACTTTTTTTTTTTTAAAGAAAAATACTTTGGTCCTTTAAGCTTCTTTTTATCCTTTTTTTTTTTCTCATTCTATTTTCGGGTGTTTAATTTGGTCCTTCCATTCAAATAACAACTATTTTCTTGTTAAACACTCACATGCTGGTGGTGTGGATAATTTTTGAGGGACAAGATAGTCTTGAACTATTTTTGGATTAAATTTTTTTTTTTTAAAACAGTCACAATCGGCAATGAATTTGAATCAACCAAATACTATGAAAAAATTGGAAAAGGGGGAAAAAAAATAGTACAAGACAACTATTAAAGAGAAAATCCTTGAGTTGGGCTCTAGAGATGAGCTCCACAATGTTATACTCCAAAATCAAATTCTTGAGATTCGATAGATATCCATTGGCTGCTAACTAAGGGTAAATGTATCAAGGTGACAAGATCTATCATTTGATGAATGACCCATGAGTCTGATTTGGCTGAAAGGGCTTGTTGCCTGAAAACTTTGAAAAATAGAGCTCCTCTTGCTGCAGCTACTACTTGTCACCAGCACTATGTAAGAGAGAAATAGGTGGGAGTAGAGAGAGGGATAGAGATAAGTTTTCTAATTCTACTTTTTCTGGGAAAGAAGGAAAAGAGAGAGAAATAGTGTTCTTCTATTGTGTTTTGTGTGAGGAAAATAGGTTGGACTAACCAATTTGAACACTCAAAAGTAGAAAAAGGATAAAAATAAACTCAAAGGGCCTAAGGAAAAAGTCATAATTTTGGGACTAAATCGATCAATTTTCCTTTTAGAAGGCCCTTAATTGAATCTCCATCGGGTCTCATCTCACTTGTGAAAATTTCTGAATTAATGGTTTTCTATTGGTTTATTGATCAAGGAAAGAACTTTTAGCTTTAATGTATTATATGTGGTCAAGTTTGGCTATTATATTGTATGGATATATGCAAAATATCTAAATTTTCGTTGTGTTGAATGGAAGGCATTGTAACGCAGTTTCACAAACCTAATATTGAGAAGGAAATGTGACTGGGAACGTTGTCAATTTTTTCCTTTCAATTTCTATGTTCCAAATATGTTGTTATAGAAATATTATAGATTATAGAGTATTAGGAAGGGCAATTTTTCTTTTATATTCTTGGGGCTTCATCTGTCATTAAACATGGTCTTTCATATCTTTCCACATGGTTAAAGATTTTACGGTAATAAATAGTTTACGACCTTCATTTTTTATGATTTTGTTAATTTTCTTTCTTTTTAATAGGATTAGACAATGTATACGAATAATGATTATAGTAGAACTTTATGCAAATGTTTTAAGAATACCATAGGCTTTGTGATGGTAGAGCTATGTGAGGGATAATCTGATAGTCTAAATGGAGCTAGCATATAATCTTGGCCTTTGATGTAATCAGATCAGGTTATCTAAGACGTCTTCGGCTTGCTCTGTGCTATAACTTATCCAGTGAAGGGCTAAGTAAAGCAATTAAAAAATTTCCGTTTCTGGAGGAGCTGCAACTTTACTACATCAGAATCACCAAAGAAGCAATTGAAGCTATTGGTCATTCTTGCCTGCTGTTGGAGTCATTTAGATTGAATCATCAAGGATCAAGACGTCCACAAATAGAGTATGACGAGGAGGCATTTGCTATTGCCGAAAACATGCCTGCTTTGAGACATCTCCAGCTGTTTGGAAACAAGATGACAAATGAAGGACTGGAGGCCATTCTTGATGGGTGCCCTCACCTCAAATCACTAGACATTCGTCAGTGTTTCAATGTTTCTCTTGCAGGAAGTTTAGAAAGAAGGTGTACTCAACAAATAAAACATTTGAAGCGCCCTTTTGACTCCACTGAAGATTATGGCTTCGACACAAGAATTGAAGATTCTGAATCATCTGACGAAGATTATCCATTTGGATTCTCGGACATTGATTTCATGTCAGAAGACAATGATTACTATGAATTCTCTGACCTTGATAGTGAATATTCTGACTGTAGATTGGTTGTGGACTAGTCTTTTGTTTAGTTGTATACTTGTTCTTCTTAAGAAACAGTTCACTAGGAGATATATAACTCCATATGTACTTATTCCTATCCGAAAATTACTAGAGATGCATAAGCTTCAGACTTCTTCTTGATGCCCCCAAGCCTGGTTTTTCTGAACCCGTGGGCTTCTTCTGATTGAAAGTTAAAAGTGTTGTTCACTGTTTATGCAGTTGCTTCACATTAGAATGGGCAGAATGTTCCCTTGTCATGAGCCTTCTTGTGGTCAATGAAGAAAGAAAAGACGCAGTCAGATTTAGGCTCACCCTTTATCAGATTTCTGGTGTGTTCTGTGACTAAACCAGAATATATGTTCACCGGTAAGAACTGTTTTATCTTGTAAACCTATATGACTTCTGATCATGTTCAATATGCTTCACTGAATTGTTTCTTATGGTGGGATTGTTCTCTTAATTTGCCAAGTATAAGTGCAGATTGCTTTGCCTAAGTTGCATTAAGGGCATTCTCTTATGGCGAATTCTGAAGATAATACAATGTGATAATGCTAGGTTCCTTTTCTGTTGGGAAAAGAACTAATTTCTTGATAATATTTTCTTTCTTATATTCAAGATGTTGGAAACTTTTTATGTCTCGCATTAAGCATTCGGACCATAGGTTTTCCAATCTGTTGCAAAAGCTTGCGAAGGGATGAGGCTAAAAAAAAAAGAGATGAAAAGTTGGAGGAAAAAAAGAGGAGGATCCCAATGAACAATCCAAGATACTAACAGATTTTGATAAAAGCAAAGCAAAAGAAGAAGAGAAGAAGAATTTCTCAAGTCTCCCCACATGTCTTTAAAGTTGGTTATATATGCATGCGCGCTTTATCTTCCCTTTAGAAGGAACGTCTTCTTTTCTTTATCTTATTTTCTTTACCACCATTTCCCCCAAAAATACACTTTTCCTTTTGGCAAATTGGTATAAATAGTCCATAAACTATGAAGGTTTGGTGACATTGGTATCTAAACTATTTTTTTGGTGGGATTGGTCCCCAAACTATAAAAAAAATTGTGACATTGGTCATTCTTTTAAAAATTCCGTTAAATCACCGTTAAGTTTTAAAAAAAAAAAAAAAATTTCATGGGCATTTATGTTATTACACTATTTAAATATAAGGCAAATTGGTATAAATAGTCCCCAAACTATAGACTTTTGGTGACATTGGTCCCCAAATTATTTTTTTGGTGGGATTGGTCCCCAAACTATGAAAAAATTATGATATTGGTCCTTTCATTAAAAATTATATTAAATCACAAGTTAAATTTTTTTAAAAAAATTTAATAACATATATCATTTTAAAAAAATATAAACAATTAATATATTATTTTTATGCCAAAAATATTAATGCGTAAATCATTAATAATTATTAAAAATCATTTTTATAACTCAAAATAACAACAAAAGGAAAAAAAGGAAATACACAAAATAAACATTATTTACATTTTCTAAAACTTTATTGTAGATTACTGGAATAAATTATATATTATATATTTTATCAATTTTTCTTATTTTATTTCTTATTTTGTGCTTTGTAAAAGTATATTTGTCTTTTTCATTTTTTTGGGGGATTTTTAGATGAAATTAGAGTAGAAAAAATAATCAAAAGTTTTATATGATAACAACATTTTACAGTAAAAACAAATTCCTATTCAAAGAAAAAATCTTGAAGAATGTCAATAAATTAAAGTTTACAAACTCTACTATTATTTAATTTTTTTTTTTAAAAACTTAACTTGTGATTTAATATAATTTTTAATAGAATGACCAATATTGCAATTTTTTATAGTTTGGGGACCAATCCCACCAAAAAAAATAATTTGGGGACCAATATCACCAAAAGTCTATAGTTTGGGGACTATTTATACCAATTTGCTTTATACTTAAATAGTGTAATGACATAAATGTCCATGAAGTTTTTTTTTTTTTTTTTTTAACTTAACGGTGATTTAACGAAATTTTTAAAGGAAAGACCAATGTCACAATTTTTTTATAGTTTGAGGACCAATTCCACCAAAAAAATAGTTTGGGGACCAATGTCACCAAACCTTCATAGTTTGGGGACAATTTATACCAATTTGCCCTTTTCTTTTTAAACTAATTCTCATATATATATATATATATATATATATATATATATACACATATTCCTATTTTTAAGCCTTGCCTTCACTAAATAGAAACCAAAACATAGAGTATCCTCATAGCATTCATAAGTCATAAACAACTAAGCTACACTCTTTTATTGACGTTTTATTTATTATTTTTTTGAATTCTTGTGCACTATCTAACAAAGTGTAGATGAATTGAATTTGAATGCATATATTTTTTTTGTCAATTTGACTATATATATATATATATATATATATATATATATATATATATATATTGATTGGAAGTATTAATAGGTGTGTTTATAAGTTCAATGATGTTATGATGATTAGAAGTAAAGTGATTAGAGGAGCTGAAAAAGAGTGGTGTAATAGTAAATAATAATAGTGATATAACATTATTTTTTTTTTTTTTTTTTTTTGGTGAATGTGATATAACATTATTGGAAACATATGGTGCCTACATTTGTCATTTTCTTTGGGATTGATTGAAAAAAACATCCTAACCATAAAACAAAAAGCAAACAGCCTCTCTTCCAAAGGCCAAACTGGAATTTGACTACACATTGCCCAATCAAACTCCACCTACGTACTGCCTCTCTTCTCTTTTATTTATTTTACTACCATTCTCCATGTTTCCTAACCCTTCTTGCAAACAAAGGAATTATTGAAGATTCTATCTCTACAAATATATATATAGGAGATAGATTTTGCCCCTTTTTCTTTTCTTCTTAAATGATGAATCTTAGGAGGGAAAAATAAATTGTTAACATGAATGAATTCAATTAACAAGGCTTTTTTTAGGGTTTCTTCACTCTTTTTTTTTTTTTTTATTTGTCGAAGAAAAAAAATGTCAAGAATTAGATGAGATGTTTAAGAAGGTGTAGCTTTGTGGATAGTAACATCATTTATGATTTGAGAGATTATAAGTTCGAGATACACGACAAAGACAAGAATATCTCAAATTTGTCTCCATTTACTCAATTTTAGTAATACGTGAAAAAGTGCTATATCTAAATTAATAGTATTAATTCATACAATTTAAAAGTCATCCAAAAAAAAATTTTTAAAAAAATTATATACATAATAATTACTTTATTATTATATTGTCTGATCATAATTTAATTTAAGGTGAGATATAAGTCAATTAGCATTCATTCATGTTACAAAAACCTACATAACAAACATAAATTTTATCTCCTAAATATGTTTAATGTTTTTATTAAATTAGATAATGTGCTTTAAATAAAATAATATTATGATTTAATGTGCATGTGAGTTGGTAAGGAATTTTTTTAGATTAAGTGAAATTGCGATATCAAACATGTACTCTCATATTCAATTATTTAAAATTTAATGTTAGAGCTTACCTCCTATAAAAAAACTTATTCAATTTAAATAAAGATTAATTTAAATGTAGACTTGACTTTGACTAATTCAAATATAACTCGAATTGCAATAAAAAAAAAATGAAGGGAGTATCTCCCAATATGTAATAAGTAGAATTTAATTGGAGCAGAGAGGACTGAGGAGTAGTACAAAGTACAAAGAAAAGAAGAAAAGGAGAGAAGAGGAAGGGGTGGTCACGTGAGCAGTGAATGCATAGTAACTTGAGCCTACTAATGATGTCTTATATAGTATTACGTGGCCTACGACTTTGTGTTTCATTATTTTAATTATTTAATTTCTCATTTACCCCTACTCAATTGCTCCTCTCTTTATCAATGTCCTTTTAAAAAAAAAAAAATCATAACGAGTCGTATACCTAGATTTGGCCTGAGTTATCACTGGTAGAACTTACTCTTACTCGAAAGGAAGCTTTTTAACCGACGTTGGGTGTGTTTCACGTCGAACCTGACCGTCAGTAGTATTTAATCATCTTTCCTCTTGTGGTTATTAAAAGACTAAAGACTCTAATCTTATTTAATTATTCTTATGTATAACAATATAACATTATGATCTCAAGTCTCACATAATTTCTTCTTCGGTATATTAATAATAAAAAAATATTTACGATTAAAAAAATAAGAGTATTAGGTAACAATTTGAATTTAATTTGTATTTATTTAAACAAATAATTTTAAATTTTAAATATATTTATTATGCTCAACTTTTTTTTTTTATTGGTGTAGGAGAGTATAGGCCTATATTTATAGAGTAGGGTGGGGTGTTCTCTGTGATTTGCATTGATTTGAGTACGTAGTCATATTTGAGTCTGTACCTACTCTTCCTATTTCTTCACTCTTTTTCTTTTTTTTTTTCTCATTAAAGTCAGTTTAATCTTTACGAATTTTAAACAGTTATATATATAAATTGATATTAAAATTTTTAATATCGTTTAAATTAGAAAAGTTAATAAAAACATCATATTGTATGAACGATAAAGAAATTAGAGAATAGATAGAAGATTCGTGCGTGTAAGTTTGGTTATTGGATTCATTCCCTTCCCCACATAACTTGGTGGATTGGAGACAATTAAATTTTAATTATGTTAATACATAATATACATATACATAGAAATGAGAATCTTAGGTAGACTAAAGAATCATTTGACTTGCAAAAACTCATTCATACACAATGGTCAAGTAGTTAAGGATTAATTAAGGTTTCTTAATTTAAATTTAAAATTGCATGGGATGGGATCATCTTAGTTGTCTTTATTTGATAACTACTAATTATGTCCAAATAATCTCTACCTCATTTTTATTTTTCCTATTAAAATATTTATTAATTTGTGTATCGTAATTCTTAAATGGTTCTTGATGTACAAGAGAATATTGTTCATTTAGTAACTATTTTACTTATAATCTAATAATCGGGAGTTCGAGTCATGTTGACAGGTAGAGTGTAATCGAATTAAATTTTGAATTTAGTTTGATTAATTATTTAAACACTATTCGAATAGGTTTAATTAATATTTTAAATCTAAAATCTTATTCAAGTTTCTCCTATTAATTGTTCTTATGATTTAAAAGTGAAGCTTGTTTAACTTTTTGATTAATCTAAACTAGAGTTCGAGTTTAAATGGTAAAAAATATATATATATATATATATTATAAATATTAATAGAATTTAAAAAAAAGTTTGCATTTAGTTCAAATATAAACAACTTTTAACAAACGAATGCTTGACTCTTATACAATTCAAGTTAAATCCGAAAAAGTTTCAAAATTTTCAAACAATAATAATAATTCTTGGTTTCCAATTATGGAAATACAACTCATTGATAGCTTCACATATTTGGGGGTTGGCACCATGCTATATATATATATATATATATGCAAGCAAAGCATCTTCTAATTTTTTTTTTTTTTTGAATCAAGACAACCTAGCAATCTTACTTCTCTTTTATTTTAATAATTTTATTTTTAAGAATAAAAATAATTAAAACCAAAGTAAACTATTAAATTAAATTATGATTATAATTATATATATATATATATATATATGGGATGTGGTACGTGTGGCAAGGGGAAACATGGTGCCACGTAAGCAAGAAGATGGGGTTTGGTCGTGGGGCCCGCATGTTCGGTACCTCTCTCTTGGTGGCGGAGTAGTAGCGATTTGGGACAAGAAGGAGACAGTGTTTTAAAGAAGGGCGCTTGGGGCTGCCTGGTTGGCAGGTGGATCACATGGACACATCCCCATGTGTTGTCATTTGCACTCGCCCTCTTTTTCTCATTCCTTTTCCCACTTTCACCATCTGGCGCGTCTTCCCCACTTTCTTTTTGCATAATTATATTCTTTTATTGCATAAAATGATACAATTTTTTCTATAATATTTTTAAAAATATTATTAAAAGGACAAAAAGGAAAAAAATGATTAAATATTAATATATATATATATACTATAAGTTATGTTCAACTTTTAGCTATATATAAAAAAAAAGTTACACATTAAAATTTTAATTATAAAATAATAATTATTAAAAATTAATTCAAGAAATTTTACAAAAAAATAATAGTATATAAATAAATAAACGTCTTATCATTGTTAAAGTAGCAGCACAATTATTCATTTTAAAAAAAAAAATCAACACTTTAATTATTAAACAATGATTTCAATTTCACAAAAAAAAAAAAAAAAACCAATGATTTCAAAATTAGGAGAACATATAATTACTTGTAGAAAATAATTTTTTTTAAAATAAAAAATTAAAAAATAAAAAAGGTGGCAGATTCCAGCAGACAATCTTGCCCGCTAAAATTTGGAGGTGTTTGGTATACTTGTGTCACAGGCGATCCGACCTCTCACATGATGCCTATTCGCGTTGTCTACGCGGCGCATTTTCGCGGAACCGAATATTCCTTTTTAATTATCTTTTAATTTATATTTTTCTCATTAATTAATACCAATTCTAAAATATTATTAATATACAATAAATAAAAAGAAAAAAATTAATATATTTATATTATGATTAAAATAATTATTTATTTTTATTATATTTTTAAGAAAAGTGTAAAAAAAAATTATAATTAAAAAATTTATGGGGGTGAAAAGTACTTCTTTCCCTTTTTATTTGGCATTATAGATCAATTTTGAGATTTTATTTATTTTACATGTCATCTTAAATCAAAATCAATGTATATATTTTTAATATATTTTATATAAGATTTTACAATTAATATCAATAAATTAATTTTAATAAAAATAATAAAAATTAAATATATTTATTTTAATATTTTTGTGAAAAATATTTAATGACGATGCATAATTTTTAATATATTGTTTATTATACTAATAAAAATTATAAACATGTCAATTTAGTTGTTCCTAAAATTAAGACTATTATCAAAATTAATCCTTGTACTAGTATTTCTAAACACTCTATAGTTAAATTTATTTAATAATTTTTTTCCTAAATAATAATATTCATTTAAAATTTATTTATATTAGACGTGACAAACTTTTTAAAAATCACATGCTGATAACAAGTTAAAAAAAAAAAAAATTAAAAAATAAAAGGGGGGAAAAGTTTATACATATTTGGGAATGGTAAGAATCTTCTCTGTAGCGATGTGGGAATTAATGGGTAAAGTGACATTAGCAAAGAAATTCTTCATTAAAGGCTACTTGATTTGGGGAGATTCGGAGAAGCTTTTTGACTTCCACATTTCTGACCTCACCCAATCCATACATAATATAATGTGTGTATATATATATATATATATAAAAATAGGCAAATTGGTAAAAAAGTCCCTTACATTATAATTTTTTTGCGATTTCATTCCTTATTTTTTTTTTTGGAAAATTTCATCCCTTATATTATAAATTTTGGCCAATTTCATCTTTTCCGTTAATTTTTTTTGGGTCAACAGTTAGTCAACTGTTATATTAAAAAAAAATTATTTTTTCAGGGGCAAAAATGTCATTTTACTGTTTTTTTATAAAAAAACCCAATTCCCCAAACCCAACCCAATTCCCCAAACCCGACCCATTACTCCCAACCCTTCTTCCTTCTTTCTTCCCCTCCCCCATGGCTGGTTTCTCCAGACCAGGACTTTCACCTTCAAGCCTCTTCCTTGCGGTTCCCGCAATCCTTCATTACTCCTCCCTCCTCCTTTTCTTCTTCCTCCTCTCTCTTTGGTACCCGCCTCGCATATCCGCCACATCCATTTCCCTAACCACCACCGCCGCGTGAACTTTTACTCACATTTTTGCTCGCCATGGTGGTGGTGGTGGCCGGAAGTGTGAGTCCGACGAAGATCAAGCGCTTGAATCCGGTGCTTTTCCAACCGCATATGACTTTACTAATACGGCTTATAATGCATATTAACTTTGATGTGTCGGTTTGCTAACAATGTTTTTTTTCATTTTTAGGTTTATGGATTCCGATTGGAGGTGTCTTGTTTATCACGGTGGTACTCTATATATGCATATTGTTACAGAGGAAGAAAATTTCAGCTTTCCCGAGTGAAGAAAACCGGTAATTAATTTCAATTCCTAACATCTCCAAATAGGACTTAAAGAAAAGAAAGATATTGTACATTAAGTTTCTCTATTTTCTACGGGTTCTAAACATGAACTGCTAAAGGAGTCTTGTTACTTAAAAAGTCACAACAAAGGAAGTATATTCGCCCACAAACAATTTGAGCAAATCCAATTTACTTGGTGAAGGGACGGCAGTAAAGAAAACATCCGGGATGCCATCTTGGGCCACTTCCCCTTGTAAATATCTAGTCGGACTCGGACGACTTGGCCACCACCACCACCATGGCGAGCAAAATTGGGGTATAAGTTGCGTGCAACCGGTGGTGGTTGTGCCTGCAGCTTCCTTGCGCGGTTCCCGTTAATCCTTCATTACTCCTCCCTCCTCCTTTTCTTCTTCCTCCTCTCTCTTTGGTACCGCCTTCGCATATCCGCCACATCCATTTCCCTAACCACCACCAGGCCGCAACTTTTACTCACATTTTTGCTCGCCATGGTGGTGGTGGTGGCCGAGTCGAGTCCGACGAAGATCAAGCGCTTGAATCGGTGCTTTTCCAACCGCATATGACTTTACTAATACGGTTATAATGCATATTAACTTTGATGTGTCGGTTTGCTAACAATGTTTTTTTACATTTTTAGGTTTATGGATTCCGATTGGAGGTGTTCTTGTATTTATCACGGTGCTACTCTATATATGCATATTGTTACGGAGGAAGAAAATTTCAGCTTTCCGAGTGAAGAAAACCGGTAATTAATTTCAATTCCTAACATCTCCAAATAGGACTTAAAGAAAAGAAAGATATTGTACATTAAGTTTCTCTATTTTCTACGGGTTCTAAACATGAATTGCTAAAGGAGTCTTGTTACTTAAAAGTCACAACAAAGGAAGTATATTCCGCCACAAACAATTTGAGCAAATCCAATTTACTTGGTGAAGGGACAGGTAAAGAAAAAACATCCGGGATGCCATGCCGGCCACTTCCCTCTTGTAAATATCTAGTCGGACTCGGACTTGGGCCACCACCACCACCATGGCGAGCAAAAATGTGAGTATAAGTTGCGGCACCGGTGGTGGTTATGCGAAGGCGGGTACCAAAGCCTCTTCCTTGCAGTTCCCGCCAATCCTTCATTACTCCTCCCTCCTCCTTTTCTTCTTCCTCCTCTCTCTTTGGTACGCCTTCGCATATCCGCCACATCCATTTCCCTAACCACCACCAGTGCGCAACTTTTACTCACATTTTTCTCGCCATGGTGGTGGTGGTGGCCTAAGTCCGAGTCCGACGAAGATCAAGCGCTTGAATCCGGTGCTTTTCCAACCGCATATGACTTTACTAATACGGTTATAATGCATATTAACTTTGATGTGTCGGTTTGCTAACAATGTTTTTTTCACATTTTTAGGTTTATGGATTCGATTGGAGGTGTTCCTGTATTTATCACGTGCTACTCTATATATGCATATTGTTACAGAGGGAGAAAATTTCCAGCTTCCGAGTGAAGAAAACTGGTAATTAATTTCAATTCCTAACATCTCCAAATAGGACTTAAAGAAAAGAAAGATATTGTGCATTAAGTTTCTCTATTTTCTACGGGTCTCTAAACATGAATTGCTAAAGGAGTCTTGTTACTTAAAGTCACAACAAAGGAAGTATATTCCCACAAACAATTTGAGCAAATCCAATTTACTTGGTGAAGGGACAGCGAGTAAAAGAAAACATCGGGATGCCATCTGGGGCCACTTCCTCCTGTAAATATCTAGTCGGACTCGGACTTCGGGCACCACCACCACCATGGCGAGCAAAAATGTGAGTATAAGTTGCGGCACCGGTGGTGGTTATGCGAAGGCGGGTACCAAAGAGAGAGGAGGAAGAAGAAAAGGGAGGAGGGGGGAGTAATGAAGGATTGGCGGGAACCGCAAGGAAGAGGCTTGAAGGTGAAGTCTGGTCTTGGAGAAACCGGCCATGGGGGGGGGGAAGAAGGAAGGAAGAAGGGTTGGGAGTAATGGGTCGGGTTTGGGGGAATTGGGTTTTTTTAAAAAACGGTGAAATGACATTTTTACCCGAAAAAATAATTTTTTTAATATAACGGTTGACTAACCGTTGACCCAAAAAAAATTAACGGAAAGGATGAAATTGACCAAAATTTATAATATAAGGGATGAAATTTTCCAAAAAAAAAAATAAGGGATGAAATCACAAAAAAATTATAATGTAAGGGGCCTTTTTGGCCAATTTGCCTATAAAAATATCTATATATATGTATGTATATGTATATGTTGCTTACAAAAAAAAAAAAAAGTATATGTATATATAAATTCGTGATAGCAAACGAATTTATATTGTATCACCTTTCTTTCCTTCCTTGTTTAAATAAATGAAACTCTCTTTTACCAAAAAAAAAAATATATAAATTCGTGATCTCACACACAAGGTTTTTTTTTAGTACATATTGTTAAAATTGGTAGGATTTTTAAATTATAATGACGAAAGTATTACTAATGCTAATTCTTCTATATATATATATTATATCGAATTGCCGCATGCCAAGTGTCACGAACTATATACAAATTCATATATTTTTTCCTAGTTAAACATAGTAATTTTAACCCTAGCTTGTAAATTCTATGTCCAACGTTAATAATCATCGACAACCAAAATCTGGCGGGAACTGTCTGCCAACAACCCCCCACTACTGTAAAGCATGAAATTCAGGTCGCATTTTTTTTTTTTTTTTTTTCCCCTTACATTAGAAGAACTCAAACGGCGTTGGTTGCTTCTTTTCCACGGCTGACGACGACGACTTCTTCGTTGTTTTCTGTCTCCTTATTCCCGGAACGGCCGGTGGCGCCACCGACCGTATTAGTGCGAAATTCAAGCCCTTAAAAAACGGGTGGGTCTTGACGTCAGCAGCTCCGCGTTTGGACCCGAGTCTTCTATTCGGGTCCTTATTCAGGAGCCCCGATATCAAATTCCGAGCGTGGTACTCACTCAAACTGTTAGGAGCGTCAGTGGGAAAGGCCAGGGGCGTTTTCACTATGTTACGCAGCGTAATCTCATTCGACGCACCTGCAAAAGGCGTTCGTCCATAAATCATCTCGTAGATAAAAATCCCGAGGGCCCACCAGTCGACAGCGTTTCCATGGGACCTACCAGAAGCCACCTCAGGGGCCACGTACTCGTGCGTCCCCACGAAAGAACACGACCGTGCAGTAACCGGCTCCGCCACGAACATCCGGTTAGTCGATAGTGTCTGAATCTTCTTCGACCGGAACAGCCGGTTTGAAATGCATGAAAACGGCGTCATCATTGCACGAGGGCTGTCGGCTACGGCAACTCCTGCCCCCGCCGGAGAAGATATTGATGAAGGGTCTAAGATAAAATCGGGAGATGATTCAACGGCTACCATTGCATCTGAGCACAGTGAAAGATCAAAATCTGTGAGCATAATGTGACCGTCCGATCTCACTAAAACATTTTCTGGCTTAAGGTCTCTGTAAATAATCCCCAGCATATGAAGATATTCTAAAGCAACCAAAACCTCTGCTGCATAAAATCTGCAAAAAAAGATAATTCAAAAGATATAAAATAAAATAATGTCAATGCTCTTGGAACTATAATATTTATGAGAAACTTTATAATAATAAGAAAAAAGAAAAAAAAAAACAAAAAATGTTCTGATGACTTGTTTCAGAAGATAAAGTGTAAAAAGTGAACCTGATCTGGTAAATTCCATCTCAGATATCAAGAGTGACCGAAACAAGGAAGAACCAAAAGGGGAAAATTTTCATTTAATGGCAAATTTTGCAGGGAAAATTGGAGGTTTTTCTTTTCTCTAAAAAAAAAAAAAGGCAGAGGTGAAACAGACATGTCATCTTTTTTTTCTTTTTAAGTTTTTATGAACAGTCCCTTTTGGCAAAACCAAAGAAGAAGCCTATAAGCAGAGAGAAAGAGAATCATATCACGAAGAAAACTACATTATAATGACAGGTCTGATCTGAATTAATTTTTTTTTTATCACAGAATTAATGAAGAAATTTTGTTACCTTGCGGAGGCGATTGAAAAGTGTTTTTGAGGCTGTTTATGCCGAAGAGAATGCAAATCACCACCAGAACAATATTCCATAACAACACAAGAAAAGTGTGAAGCCTCAAATTCTGCATAAAGCGAAGGTAAAAATGGATGGTCAAGCATTTTCATGATTTTCCTCTCCGTTTCGGCTCTCTGAACTTTTTTCTTCAAGGCTAAGATTTCATTATCCACAACTTTCATAGCGTACAGACGCTCTTCCATCTGATCAGCTCCACCGCCTCCTCCTCTTCTGAGCCGGCAAAGGTATACTCTACTGATGTCTCCGCTTCCGATCTGACGTACGAGGCTGAAGTCACGGAAACTAAGCCGTCTGCTGTACGCTGCAGAGCGGATGGCTTGAAACGAAGAATCAGACGAACGGTGTGGTTTCAGAGTCACCTGATGCTGATACTGGTCATTCTCATTCTCTTCCGGCGACGAACTCGACGGAAGCTCGAACGATAACCGGCTGAAACTTGTACAATGACTGTCGCTACTCATTGAGCTTTTGCTCGAATACGTGGTCGTCGTTGTTGTTGCTGTTGTCGTCGTCGTCGTCGTTCCTCCTATCTGATCGTCTGAGCTACGTCGTTTAAGCTCCAGCATTTTTAAGTCAAGAAGAAACAAAAGTATGTATATATTTCCTCTTTATTTTTTTGACTTTGAAAATATGATTAGATATAAAGAAAGGGGAGAAGAATTAGGTATTGATATTTTTTCTATATCCGTTGGATTGGTTGGTTCCACAAGAAATGGTCAGAAACAATGAACAAAATGGTAATGGGGTGGTGGTGGTGGTGTTAGAGAATCAGATGCCTTTGAAATGGAATTGAAGTGTTTGCAAAGCTAAAATAGAGAATCAAGATAGGTATGTATGTATTTATATATATATGTATATGTATATGTATATATGTATGTATATGTAGAAGGAGAAGGAGAATGAGAAGAAGAAGAAGGAAGAAGAGGAAGATGAAAGGAGAGGAGATATTGAAGGGAGGAAGGAGGAAGAGAAGTCAATGTTTTGTTGTTTTTTACATTCAAGAGTGAGACAAAACCTCGAGAAAGAAAAGGGATCTTTAAAGCAACCCGAGAGTGAATTTTCTTCTCAAATTAAAAAAAAAAAAAAAAAAAGGGAAAACAATATATATATATATATATATGTATGTATTTTAATGGGTTGAAGCTACTTTAGGGTTTCCGTACGGTAGCGGGAGAGAGAGAGAGTATAGGGGGAGTGGACTGGAGATTTGTAGACCTCTATAATAGCTTCTGCATTTGGTTTTATGGTTTTCTCAGAGGGTAATTTGGTAGTTGAGAATATTTATGTTCTGTACTATATTTATTTAAATGTTTTTTTAATAGACCTATATATATATATATATATATATATATATCAAAAATATATTACCTTACTTTTTAAAAAATAACAAGTAAAAAAACCAAGTTATTATTATTCTAATTATATACCTTATATATATATTTAGAATTTATAATTTATTTTTTTAAAAAAAAATTCTTAATTTTACATCCTTTGTCTCACTCATTAAACAAAAATGTTTAATACTAATATATAAACAATAAGACCACACTATAAAATTTATTAACTATATTAATTAGTAGTACTTTATCTTTCCTCTTTTATTTAAAAGGCAAAAAATAATAATAATAAAGTATTAATTACTCTATTGATGAATGAGAATGACAAGTAAATTAAATAAAAATAAAATTAAGAAATGTTAATATTACCTGAACAATATATAACGTAAAGGTGACTGTAGCGCGCGGTTAAATGATTTGTTGTTTGACTGTTGATTACTGTTTTACACGTGCGGTTAAAAGCTGTTTAGATTTGAGAGTAGGATGACGTTGGCGCCGTGGCACGTGCGCTCAGTTGCCGTGTCAAAAGACAAATCTTTTTTGCCCGAATGGAAAAAGTATTAAGGATAATATGTAAGGAAGTGCAAGTAATCAGTGATTAGGAATGACAATCTTAAAATTCTCTCTTTCTCTTCTTTTTTTTTTTTTTTTAAACAAATAAAAATATTTTTCTGACATGATAATTAATTCTTATATAATATTAAAAAGAAAATAAAAGATTATTTATAATTACGAAATGTGTTTGCTTGGAACATTTGATACACCAAAAATGTAAAAATATTTCAGCAAAAGAAAATGAACAGGATTATAATCATAAACTGAATATGCAGGGATACAAAGGAGTTAAACGACATAAAAAGGTACAATATCTTGGAGAAATCGCTCAAGAAACTTGGTCGTCCATAACAATAAATTGACAATCTCTCTCTAAAAAGTTAAAAGTCAATTTAAATTGAGAAAGGTAGTTTTCAACCGCTTAATTTATTATTATTTTTTAAAAAAAAATTCGTCTTTAGAAATTTCATAGACAAGTGAGTTTTTATATTTTTATTTGGACAACAAACTTGATGAATAAAATTGTAGCCATTGAAGCAGGCGAGAAGGAAATCTGATAAGCAACAACAATGGGTAGCACCAAGTTCAATGGTTCAATAATTCTGGAAGATCTATCCAATGAAGTTAGGGTTTTAATTCCACAAGATTTTGAGCTAATTTATTTTGAAAAAATAATTAATTTATATTTTGATCCATTATTTTTATCATATATTTTGATTGTTGGACTATATATATATATATAATTATATATAATATATATATCTATTTTGTTAAAAGACCTCGTGTGCTTTTCTTTTACTTTATACTCTTTCATCTTTCTCATCTAATATAGCTCCTTTTTAACCAAAAAAAAAAAAAAACAACACAAAACCATAAACCTTTTAAAAGATCACAACAGAGCAAAAATGCAAGCTTGCCTGATGCGTAGACAAGGACAAATGATCATCGCAAGTGGTTGAATCACCAAACTCTATCTTAAAGATAAATGTTAGATGCCGCTTGGAAAGAAGGAATTACAACAACTAGTGAAATATTAATGAAATGTACCAAGTGAAGATAAATGCTACGTATGCGGAACTAGTTGAGGTGAACATCACTTGTTGAGCGACATGAGTCATCCCTCTCATTCTATTTGGCCCGATCATCGATCGGAGAGACCACAAAAATGATATGACCTTTGACACGAAAATACGTCTCAGTACAAGAGCATTAAATGGCTCTGATCGGCAAGTACTGTTGGAGCCATCGAATCGGACTAACGGGCAATACCCACTTTTCGGGTGTTATTCCATGATTGGTTATGATCCCAAATATAAACGTGTATACATGCACTACACTAGACAAGATATCTTGATAATTCCAAATATTCCGATTACATATTGCCTTTATGGAGAGAATTGAGAATATCCTCTTTGGTTCTTGATTCTCTGGAAAACCTCAAAACCCATTACTAACTTTAGCATTAAAGAGCTAGTGTTGGGGGTGTGAAGCTTCTCAAATCTACGTGGCACGCACAAAAAAAACGATTTCGGATCAATTAAGGAGTGAAAGAGGATTTCCAATTATGGCTTTTAGCCATGTTTTCAAACCAATATGCTGTTAGAAATTTATACACTTAGATTCCTTCCCAGGATTTATGTAAGAAAGACAAACACCGAGAAAATAATAACACAAATATTAAACGTGAAAAACTTCCCAAACTAAGGTCAAAGAAGAAAATCTACTGTGTGAAAAATTGTTACAATCACACAATTTCTCTCAATTATAACCCTAAGACACTCATTAAGAATTTTACCTAGAGTTAAGAATAACTAATTCTTAAAACTCTTTCCAATTGATACACATAACACTCAATGATGTACTTAACCTAAGGAGATTCACTCTCTTTTATGAGAAAAGTCTCTTTCTTCCTTTCCTTTCTTATCCGATGTAAGATTTGGAAAAACAGCAAATCCAACACATGCAATCCTTAATTTGCTTAGTGAGATTCTTACAATACAAGAGGTGATCACAATTCACAGCACAATATAACCTACACATAATAACTATCCAAATACCACATTAATCTTCATCATTAACATAAAATTCAAGATGATCAAATTTGCCTAATTAGAACTGTCATTTCATCAGCTTCACATGAGAATGATATATATATATATATATATATTATGAATGGAGATGTGGTTCCGGTTGGGAAAGATTATTTAAATTTGGTACACAGAAGAAAGAAGAAGAATTGGGACCCGTTTGGGATGAGATGTCGCGAACCTGCTCTTTATTTTTTGTTTGTATTTCAGAGAAACTGATAAATTAATTAAACAGAGTTCCCCATTAACAAAAGAATGGTTCAAACTGATCAGTGTCTGTTGGTGATGTTTTAACCTCTACTGTTCCTTTTTGATGAGACGTTAAATTCCAAGTACAATCATTGAATGAAGCCACATTTTGTGTTTCTTTTTTCAAAATTTCCTGGTAGCATGTTCTTTCAGATGCCTTATTCTCAATGAGTTTTGTCTTTAGATATAACTACAGGAAATTAATTTATAATAATTATTTTGTGAAAAATAAAAATCGATATTATTTACAAGTTGGAAGACAATAAGAAGATAACCGTTTCTTTATAACTTAACGAGGACATGTCTTCATCTCTTTGCTTGATATAATGTGTTTGCACATTATGAATGTTGTATAAGATTACGAGTTTGACATTTACTGTGAACTCTACATAAGAGTTAGAGTGAAGTCTCACTACAAGAAAAACTGGATTATGTGATCAATTTTTGCGAAGGTCTTAATAGCGACGAAATACTGATCCGTCGCTAATTGCGTAAGTTTTTGCGACGACTGATCCTAATTTTTCTAGTAATACCTTCTTTCGAAAGAGTTAAACTCTACGAACATAATTTAGATCAAATTCAAATTAATCGAACAACTATCTAAGTATGCAAGATCATCTATCAAAAAAGAAAAAGAAAATAAAATTCTCAGCACCATTTTATATTTATATATTATTAGTTATTTTGGAGTGGGGATTATTAAAGATTGGGGGAGGGACTAATGATTGGACTAAAGTAGGATAAAAAAGCAGTCTCTCATGCAGCGTAACTACGTCATATCTGCATGTATATATAATATATATATATATATATATATATATATACATATATACACCAATACAAAGATTTCAGAAAGTCTCTTGGACTGATGTATATATATATATATATCTATATATATTTCTCGTTAAATAATAAATAGATGAAAAAAGAAAAAAAGAAGATGGTGAAATAAGAAAAGATGTTTTCAAAATTTTGTGTCGCTATAAACATGCATGATGATGAAGCACTAAAATATGTTGGAGGATCGAACAACTATTCTCAATATATATTCCTATCATATGACGTCATATATAGCTCCCTTTTGCATAAGGATAAAATATGTATGTATATATGTATATATATTCTTTTTGACAATGTTTATTGTAGAAAACATTTTCATTGAAAGAAAAACAAAACGTTTTTTTTTTTTTTCTCTTTACTATTTTTATCAAACATCAATCTCTTTGAATGATTATATCAAGAAACTATAAAATTAAATATAATCTCATATAATTGTTGATATGTCAAGTTTATTAAGTATAAACATTAAAAAAACTCTTGTTTTAGTATAATGAGAAAGTACATTGTGAAGTTACACGATGTCGAAGTTCGACTTTAGAGCTAAGGTGAGGTTTTCCCGAGTAAAAATTGAATCTGAATTAGTTAGAGTCAATGATGACTTTAAAAATTAAATAATCTAACAAATAAAAAGTATTAATTTTTGTAATTATATATTTCAAATTAAATCTAAATTAATATATTGACTTTAAATTATAGATGATCAAATAACAAAAATAATAATAAAATATAGTGTTTAGTGGTGGGGAAAATTAGGGTCCCATGAAAGAAAAATTTTCAGACGGCCAAAAATTATATGATTGGATTAATAAATATAAAAGAAATGAGGACAAAAGGGTCCCTTGATAATTTTATAAGCATATTTTATGTCTGGGAAAAGGTGGCCAAAAGGTACATCTAATTTGTGACTTATTGGACAAAATCAGTCCCTCTTTCTTTTTTTCCCCAAAACACCCTTCCTTATTCAAGATGCTTCATTCTTTCCACCACAATTTTTCCTTATTTTCTCTCTCTCTCTCTCTCTCTCTCTCTCTCTATATATATATATATATATATATATATATGTATATAAATTCCTTTATTATTATTATTATTATTATTATTTATTTTTTTGAAAAAAAGATGCTTATAAAACATTATAAACTAATAATATAGAAAAGAATAAATGTATAATGTTTTGAGAACATGTCTAATCATAAGTTTGGAAAACATGGAGAAAAGTATTTTGATTAACCAAACAAATTATTCACTAACAATGCATGCATGCATGCATATATATATATATATATATATATAAGCATTTGTAGTAATTAATGAATTGAGCATTCTACCAACTTTGGTGATAACTCTATTCTTTTTGTATTTCTATATCTAATTTTATAACATTATGGCATTCAAGAAGACTTGTGCCTATAATTTATTGGACTAATCCAGTTTGAATATCCAAAATAACCACAATATATATTTTTTAAATTCGATACAATTTTTCTTTCGTTGTGTCTCGAACTCATGATTTTTTGAATTATTAATGAGACGGCTATCAATTAAATTACATTTTCTTGATAACCATTTTATTATTATTATTATTATTAATTTATCATTAAAAATGTAATTGACACATTTAAAAGTTAAAAGATTTCAATTTGATTTTATTTTACTAAAGTTAAATGTACCTGGACAGATATACCCTCATTTTACATATATGATTTGAATGTTTTTTGAGACCTTGAAGTTTTCTTGGTGGTTTTGAAAAGGTTTATAGACAGGAAACAGAGATTTTCACTACTGACACACTCAACTCACCAATCTTAAGACCATATATATATATATTAATACATTGGAAATCAAATCAAAATTTGTAAAGCTATATATATATATATATATATATATATGTATATATGTAAGAGAGAGAGTCAGCAACAAACGGGCATAAGGAATCTAAAAAGGTATGGTAGGTGTTGGAGATATACATACAATATATGAGTTGGACATATTTGACATATCATCAACACAAAATAAATAATAAAAGAAGTGGACTAGAAACCTAGAGGAAAAAATTTTCATTACAAAAAGTTATTTTGTCAAATTCTTTAAGTAATATATATATATATATATATATATTTATACATATTTCTAATCACAATTTTGGGGTGGGGTGTAAAAGAATGGCCTAGCTAGTTTCAAACTTGTATGACCTTAGAATAAGGTAAGCTGTTAAGCAAAATTAAGACAAAAAGCAGTAATTACACATGCATTAACAGATAGCTAATCCCACTTAATAAGAAGATTTTGTAGGTTCTTTAACTAACTTGTTTCTTCCTTTAGATTTTAGAGTATATAATCTTTTTTTTTTTGTTGTTGTTGTTGTCTCTTCATAGAATCCATATAGGAATCGTCAACAGTATATATATATATATATATTATATATATATATATATATATATATATATATATATATATATATATATGCACACTAAGGATCTAAAATCTTTGGACCAAAATCCTAAGCAATCCAGAGAAGATTGTCAATAATTCATAAAGATTATATATATAACAATAATTCATAATCAGTTATAAAGATGAAATAATTGAAATATATAATTTTCTTTTTATTTACATGGTTCTGATCGGTATAATTTTTTTTTTTTGAGATGATATTCTTATCGACTAATTCGAGCAAAATCTGTGAGAGTAGATTCCGAGGACTACAACATATAACCGAAATTGTGACATAAAGTTGTCCTTCACATATGTCAAACTCAGGTCTTTACTTGGTAGGCCATGTGAAATACTTAAGTAAGGTAAAAACTAAATCAATTAAGTTATCACATTTTCACCGATATAACCTACTTAATGGATAAAAGATCAATAATTTTATTTTATGATATATATATATATATATATATATTTATATATATTGAAATATATCAAACTATATCCTTTAAATTATATTATATTCAACTTGAATGATCCAAGATATTCGTTTTTACAACTTATTTATTTATTTTTATAAGTAAAATAGTTAAGGTAAAAATCGTGTTAAATTTTACTAATAAAATTGAATTGAAAAAAAAATTTATAGTATTTTCAAATACCCTAAAAACACAACTAGGAAATAACTAGGAAAGGTCCAAGAAAGACAAACAAAATAGGTTGAGAAGCTAAGCTATGACAATAAGCATTAATTAATTAATTAATTTTTGATTAGAGACAGTTAAATTCCACTTGGAAGATCTTCTTAGTTATAGGTTTCATTTCTTAATAAATCTTTCATTAGATTTAGCACTTTACGTTGTCTCCTCTCTTCATGTTTCCATAGCATCATTTTAGGATTCTTCAAACAATAGATCCTATAATAAATGATCTCATTAAATAAAATTAATACTTATACTATATAATTTTTTCTTTTAATTATTATTATTATTATTATTTATTTAAAAAGGGAAACACTAATATCATTATTACATATGCATATCGGTGTAAACAAGGATTGTGACCTCTAAAAATACACGATATATCTTTATGTGATTACGTGAAGATTGAATTGATTTTTTAACTAGCCTATGTATTACTATGTTAGCTTTATGATATATATATCTTTTTAAGCTCGCTATTTGATAATCTTTTCTCATATAAGTAATTATATATGTGTTGTTGTAAATTAGACTTTTCTCTTTATATATAAGTAATTAATCTTTTCTCTTTATAGTGTTTTAGAGCGAATAATACATTTGGTTTGAATTTACGAACCAAACACAATTTAAATTAAGTTCAAATTACTTCACACATGACTTCAAATATCAAATTATTTAAAACTGAAACCTTAAACATCAAAACTCGAGATTAAATAAGAAAAACTTGGATTGTTAAAGAACTTGGCAGATGAGCTACGTTAACAATGAATAGAGGGGACAATGATAAGATAATGATACGACGAAATAATATATAATAATAATAATAATAATGTTAAACTTTTTTCAACAAAATAAATAAAAAAAATAAAAAAAGAGAAATTAAGAAAGGGAAGAAAACACATCACCAATATTCCCGCTCGTTTGATAGGGAGACAAACGGACAAAATATGTTGTCACATCAACAAATTCTGCTCATTGGAACTAATAATAATAATTAAAATGATTCATAAATTATTTACACCACTATAATATTTAAACTATTTGTAGTAAACATGGAACATTTATAAGAATCCCAAAAATAGAAATATTTTAGGTTAAGAGTCCAATAAGGGTTTATATATATATATATATATATATATATTTTCAGTTTCTTGGAACAGTAAAAAAATGTTTATGCAAATCTGTCATCTTTGTTTCTATGTCTACTAGACATAACGGTATAAATAAAATGAAAAAAGAAAGAAACTGATCAAACAACATTAATTGTCTCCGAATATCAGAGATTTCAATAATTAATAATAATAATTGTAAGAATTTTTAATATTCAATTCGAGGGATTATGTGGAAGTATCTGTCAGATGTCTCATAATAATTATTAATTTATGTAGAAATTTTATATTTTAATTCCTAATCTGAGATTTTCGCACATCCTTCTACACCTATTTTCTTTATGTTTGACTCGATTGCCACTATTTTATATATATATATATATGTTTGTGTCAATCTTTCTCAACCAGCATATTTGGGGTCATGTATTATATATATATATATATATATATATATATATATATATATAATATACAATTCTCTCTCTATTTGAATTCGAATGTCCACCTTGATTGAAAGTTATGAAGAGAACTTCATTTGATGGAAATTATCTTTAACCTTTTTCTATTAATAAAATTTTAGAATTTAAATTCTAAATGTTAATGTAAATAATGATGGGATTATGATGTATATTTTAATTTATTTTATTTTTTAGTACTACGGGAATATAAGATTATTTATGGCAACTCAATATTATTATCAATAATTAATCTAAAAGAGATTTATAAGTGGACCCTATAAAACTACATGACATGAGTGAAAATACGGCAAAACAAGTCATAACCTTTTTAATGTAGTTTTAAATGATTGTAATTTCACCATTTTCTAATATTTTTCCTCTTCCCCATTTCTTGATTGATTGGGAAACATTTGTGCCAAGTGTAGCGAAAATTTATGGGGATATCCATTTACTAATGATCATGCCTAAGTGGATAAGGTAAAATAGGAGTTGGTATGGATAAGGAATTTTGGAGAAATGATTTCATATCATCATGATCTCCCACTACTATTTAGTTTGTAAAAATATTTGTTTTATAATATATTTTTAAAGAAAATATTTAATATTCAATTTTATACAATAATTTTCTCTTATTTGTTATATTTTATGTTATAATTGATGACGTAAAAATTACGTGACCAATTTTAGAAGAACAAAAAAGGGCTTTTTTTTTTTTTTTATATTCACTTGGGGTGTTCGGTGTCCCCACCTTATTTGGTGAGATTAATTCGGACTCAGCTGCGGAGCGCTCTAGAATTCAACTCTTGCTCGAGGGTGAAGGCTTAACCCAAAGCTTTTTTAACATGACGCTTACCACCTCGGGGGTTTCGAAACTTCGATCATCCGCCTTGGATGAAGCATTAGGAGTCCGCGCATCAACTTCCCCAAGCTACTGGGTTGAAAAAGGGCTTTCATTCCCCTTGAAATGCCCGAAATTATTTATAACACTTTTTCGTTCATTTTCAAGTTTTTTTTTTTTTTTTTTTTTTTGTCTCTATAAAATTAGTGACGAGTTTTTCACGCGATTCATGTTAATAGAAAATACAATGGGTATTGTCGCAGTTTTAAACTCTAACCAATGTCTTGTGCGGCACTTGATCATTTCTTTTTATAATCAAGTAGTCAATCTAACCTTCTAAATGATTATAAATATTGAAAGCTAACTAGATCCACGAAAGGATTTGAAAAATTCTATTACTCTCAAGAGAGGTAACCTTACAAGACTTCGAACCACATTTTATTTGCATTAAAGTGGTGGCATAGTGAACTCGGTAGCTTGGGAGAGTTGGTGCGCGGACTCCTAATGCTTCCCCAGGGCGGATGATCGAAATTTCGAATCCCCTGGGGTGGTTATCGCTATGTTAAAAAGCTCTGGGCCAAACACTCACCCTTAAGTAAGAGTTAAACTCTGCGAGTGCTCCGCATGTCGAGTCCGGATTAGTTTCACCAAATAAGGTGGGGACACCGAGTGCCCCAACCGGGTATAAAAAAAAAAAGTGGTGGCATAGTGTCTTCGACCTCCTTAGGCTCACAATTAAGTGTGAAATAAGTTCTTCTAACTATAATTTTGAGTATTTGAACACTATTTTCTTATTTTAATCAAGTTTGTAAAGATAAAATAAGAAATTTATAATATCAATTATTATTATATATGCAATAATACTTGGCCGGTTGTATGCTTAATTTCCCACTTCATTTGTGTAAACATACATACATGGTCAAGTTTTCAATACACAAAAATGGAGGATTTTTTTGTATCATCTTTCTTACCATTTTATTGGAAGCAATATTTATCGTACGACAATGGGGAAAACTCTTAGAAGCATGGGCATATATGTTCAAGACAAAAATTTACCAGAAAAAAAAAAATAATAATAATCCCATCACTATTTTCACCTAACTTGAGACAGGGGCGGACAGCGGGTAACTTAGAAGAATAATTCTTGTAAGAATTAAATGATCATAATAATGTTTGATGATATCCGGTAAAATATTTTCCGACATCAAATTTTATGTAACAAATATTGCCTCAGATTGCATGGTCCGTGAAGAAGCAACTAGTTAATTTATGATCCTCTTCTTCATGGATCCAGACAGTTCTAATTAAGAATTTGTGTGGATATAGAAAAGATATAATGCTCTTTCTTACAATTTAATTCCTCCATATTGTTTTAGAAAAAAAAAAAAAAAAATTATACTTAATTTTTATATAAGTCTCATATGTCAAAATTGTAACCCTAAGACACAGTGCGCTAGTAATGAATTCTTTTGGTTTAAATGAGGTTGGGGTTTGAACCCAACTCATGTATACAACTGTTTAAAATTTAGGACCAGAACTTCTTAGTGTAAGGGACCAACCCGACTCGGACGGAGATTAGTCCGTGTCGGATAGTTTACTTTGGGCCCAAACTAAATCGAATTTGAGTCACGTCGGATCCGTATTAGGGGAAAGATCTCTCTATACATATCTTTCTAAGGTTTGAACTCGAAAATTTGCGAATGAAGAACCAAACTTCTTTCACTTGGGTAAACAAGTGTTGGTTACATTGACAATGTCTTTAGTGCTTATCATATTAAACTTGTATCAAGAAAAGACATGAATCTGATAGTCTATTATTGGGCCTGGGCTTATGCTAGCCCAATTAGCGCCCACCAGAATTATCATAAGAGTTCACAGAAATGAGATTGAGAGGTGAATAAATGAGGAAATGGTTTCTCTCTCTCCCTGCCCTTCTTCTGTTTTATTTTTATTATTATTATTATTATTTTAAGAAGGAGAAAAATAAATAAAAGGGAATTTTTTTTTTTTTTTAACTCACTCCATATTTGAAGTCGTTGTTTTGATTAATTTTGATTCAATTACAATTCGTAGAGTCTAATTTTGTTCGGAGAAGATTTTATTGGCTCTTTGAGACGGTGGCACAAAAAGTATGTGAACTGAGTTAGCATTTACATGCGTTTACCCACTTGTATTAAGGGAAAGGGCTTATTCTTTTTCCAAGTTTGCCAATTACACAATTTACTCCTAAGTTTCAAAGTTTCCTATTCACTATAAGGCAAACTTCAAAATTATGAATTTTCTCAAATCAAATTCCATGTCTCGGTTTCTGTTTTTTTGCCTTGTTTTCCTTTGCAGCTTTCTGAACTCTCTACTTTTTGTTGTCTCAGATACCAATTACAACCAATTCTCTGATTGCCTCTCCAAAAATTCAATCCCAATTAAACAAATTGGCCAAATTCTTTATTCAAGAACCAATCTTTCTTACTCAGCTGCCATAAATGCATACGTAAGAAACCGGAGATTCAATACTTCATCTTCTCCAAAACCAGTTCTTGTTGTCACCCCATTTGCAGTAAACCAAGTTCAAGCCACAGTTTTATGCGCCAAAAATTTGGGTCTGCAACTGAAAATTCGAAGCGGCGGTCATGATTATGAAGGAATCTCGTATGTTTCCAGCTCCGTCACGGCTTTCATCATTCTTGACATGTTCAATCTCAGATCCATCAGTGTGGATATTGACAGCGAAACTGCTTGGGTACAGTCCGGAGCCACAGTTGGGGAGCTTTATTACAGAATATGGGAGAAAAGCAGAGTCCATGGCTTCCCTGCCGGAATATGCACAACTTTAGGCATTGGAGGACACATAAGCGGCGGCGGGTACGGTTCCATGTTGAGAAAATTTGGCCTTTCTGTTGATAATTTGGTTGACGCACAAATTGTTGATGCTAAAGGCCGGGTTCTTGATAGAGCATCCATGGGGGAAGACCTTTTCTGGGCTATTTCCGGGGGCGGCGCTGCTAGTTTCGGCGTTGTTTTGGCATATAAAATAAATTTGGTACGTGTCCCTGATGTTGTAACAGTTTTTCGCATTGAAAAAAATGATGATATTGATGTTGTTTATCGATGGCAAGAAGTTGCAGACAAGATTGACAATGATCTTTTCATTAGGCTTTTATTACAATCAGTTAAAAACAGTAAAGTCAAAGGTCAGAAAACTGTCAGAGGGACATTCATTGGAATGTTCCTTGGAGAAACGAACAGGTTAATTTCTATAACTAATGATCAATTTCCAGAGCTGGGATTGAAAAAAGATGATTGCTTGGAGATGAATTGGGGCGAATCAATCCTTTGGTGGGCAAATTTCAAGAAAGGAACAAAAATGGAGGCACTGTTGAACAGGGTTCCAAATTCAGTGATCTTCTTGAAGAGAAAATCAGATTACATCCTGAATCCAATTCCCAAAGATGGGCTGCAATCAATATTCAAGAAACTGAATCAATTAGCAAAACCCGGATTTGCATTCAATCCTTACGGCGGAAGAATGAGTGAAATCCCGGAAAATAAGACGCCGTTTCCTCACCGAGCCGGAATCATTTTCAAGATCCAATACTTCGTGAATTGGAAGAATGAAGATCCAGCTCTAGAGAAGAAATACATTTCACGAATCAGAGAAATGTACGATTTCATGACACCTTTTGTTTCGAAGAATCCTAGGCAGGCGTTTCTGAATTACAGAGATCTTGATATTGGTGGTACAACAAGCAATGGGGAAAATAATAGTTACAGTGAAGGAAAAATATTTGGGACGAAGTATTTTAAAGGGAATTTTGATAGATTGGTGAAAGTGAAAACCATTGTTGATCCTGAAAATTTCTTCAGGAATGAACAAAGTATTCCTATCCTTCTCCAGTGATTTCTTTTGCCTGGTGGGAGAAAAGCAAGTTTCTTGGTTGTAACCGTTGTTTTCTGGAAAAATTAGTAATTTATGGTTTAATTATCAATTAAAATTTAAAAATATTTATTATAAATGTTATGATTTATTAATAATGTAGTGTAATTTTAATTAATTTATAAAGACATTCATATATAATTAAACTGAAAATATCTAAAAAAAGAAAAAGAGAAATAAAAAGATCTCCTGCCAAGAGAAAAATCTAGTCAGAACTAAAATTTTCCCTTGATCCGGAGAGAAGGGACGGTTGAGAGACTAGAGTTTTTTAGAGTTAAAAAATTTCCGAGATAGTGTGAAGAAAAATATTGTAAAGTATTCGAAGTTTATCATTTTTTCCACACCTTCAACATCAACATCAAATAATTTTGCTTCACTCATACTCCACACTTGAAAAAATTAATAATATTATTCACCACAAAATCATCATGAACCCCAACATTATTATCTAGAAACAATGAAGAAAGATAAATAAAATTTTAATATGTAAGAAATAATAAAAAGAAATTGAACATATCATTATGTTTAATATAAAATAATAAAAAGATATAAAAAGACATATGATTATCATCATGAACCACATTATTTTGTTTGATAATTTCTACTACATGTCCTAATTCTAGGAATGTGATTTTCTTTTGAAAAAGAGGAGCTACATATATTGCAAGAAGAATTATCAAAATAAGAAAGATATCAAAACATCTCCTCATAGACATTGAATATTATTTTATTTTTAAAAAATAAGATTCACATGCCTTTATATATATATATTATTTTTATTTATTAAAAAAAAATCTATTTTATCAAAATTGTACCAAAGATATTTTTATTAAAACTCAAGCCGATGGACTGATAAGAAAATTTCTCCCCTTATATTAAAAAAAAAAAAATCAATTATCTTTTATTTGTACCATGTTATTGCCCTTTTTACTTAAACTTCTAGAAACCGACCAGACATTTTTTTATGTCACTTGGTCTCAATTCCCCATTTTGAAGTCTCTTTTTCTTTTTTTTTTTTTAATTTTATTTTATTATTGTTTTAATATTATTATTTTTATTTATGTAAATTTCTTTCATTTCGTTAAGTTGTTGACACTTCATCTCGTTAATGATTGGTTTACAGGTGAGCATAAGTCAAAATAGCTTTATTTTTGACCAGGGAAACCAAATTTGGACCGTCGTTCATGCTTTGTAGATTATTAAACCTAAAACCATGGAATTTCCGACTTAGGACTATAATATTGAGGAAAAAAACAAAAAAAGAAAAAATTTTTCCTCTTTTTATTTATCAATCACTCATCAAAATTAATTAATCAATAATAATAATAAAAAAAACCCATCAAAATTTCATGTCTTTTAAAAAATAAACATTAAAATATTTTTTAATTAATAGTAATATTACAGAAGAAATCAATCTCGTGTTTCTCTATTGCTTTATCACTCATTCTATAAATGTAAAGTTATTTAATGTTTCAAATATATATATATATATGACCCTTTTAAAAAAAAAATTTAAAAAAACCCTTTTAAATTTTGTTTGATAGAGTTAGAGAGTGTAAACATATGGATCAAATTAAAATGAAAGAAATTGGAGGAAAAAAGAAGAGAAAAAGGGAGAACAAATTTTTAGGTTCAAGAAATGGTAAAAAAAAAGAAGAAAGTTTTCCATATATTCAAAAGGAAGTTGATAGAAAAGTTCTTTTTAGGTATTAAAATATAATATAGCATGGTCAAAAATACACAAATTTTACCTTTCAGAGAGGGTTGTCAAAATCTTTCAAAAAATTATTGATATATTGGATTCTTTAATTTGAGAAATTAAAATTAAACTAGAAATAAATAAAAGCAGATCATATATAAATTATAAACTTATAAGATTAATTTATTAATTCAAGACATGATAGCATTCTATATGAATTTAAAAAAAGTTTTAAAAATTAATGTGAATGAGTAAACCAAAATTAATTAATTGAGATAGCCTAATTAAATTAATATGTATCTCTTGAATGTATTATGCAAGTTATATAATTTGAAAAAGGTTGTAATTACACATAAGTCAACTCTTTTGCTACTAGTTTTAATCGTTTATGACAATTGCGGTTTAATCATATCAATCATCCATAAAAATAACAATAATATAATAAAGAATACTTCAATTGTAAAAAATTCTATTTAAATTGAAGTTGGAGATGAATCATCCTTGTTTAAATTGAAGTTGGAGATAATTCTTTTGAGGGATTTAAAAAGATAAAATTTTATTAAAGAAAATAGACTTATGGAGAAACTAAGAAAAAATAAAATTTACTATTTATGACTTATCAATTACCCTTCTATAATTTTATTTTTAACCTGCAACCGAATCTTACTTATATAATACTACCATTTTATGATATTTGGAAAAAAAAATAATAGTATAAATATATTATGTGGACAATTTTAAAACATATGTCAACATTATAAAACATATATCCATATTATATAAGATTTAAGAAAGTATAGAAAATATTTTTTCTAATTTTATTCTAATTTTATAAATATATATTTTTTATTTTCTTGAAATTGAAACTTACTTATATTGCAAGTTAAACAAATGTACTCAGAAATCTAGTAAATATTTAATCTGTAGTATTTTATTTATTTTATTAATCAAAGGTAAATCGACATTAAAATTGTACAATAAATGTCAAAATATATAATTAAAATATTGTAACTTAAAAATTGAAATTAAAATATCATGTAAATTTTTTTAATATATTACATTTTGTTTTTTTTAAAAAAGTTATTATCTCTAATTAAATCAATATTAATAATTTTTAAATAAAAATTATAATTATATTAAAAAAATTTTAAAACATATTTCTTATTCCCTTCAAAATATTTTCTATAACTTATTGTTACACCATCAATTTATTTTTTCGCTTTTAAAGTGGCAAATTTTTTATCTAAAAAAAATAATTTTTTTTTCACTATTTAATTAATTTTTTTTATAAAAAAAAACTTAACTATTTATGTGGTATAGTAAATAAATAAAAAGATAATTAAATCATATATATATATATATATATATATATACCTTTTCCGTAATATTACGTGAATGAGTATTGAAACCTCTCTTTATTCTAAATTTACATATAAATAAGTGAATTTTAAAAATATCATGTCTCGAACTCATGAATTCTCATATTATAAGTGAGGGTGCTATCAATTGAGTTACGACTTCTTGACTTCAACTTTTAATTGAAATTGATTTAATTTGAAAAAAACAGCACGTATACTGTATGACAAATTCTTAAAATATAAGGAGAAAATAATTATTTTAAATTATAGATTTATTTTTTATTACAGTATTTTCTTAATTTTAAAGGGCCAAATTTGGCATTATCTTTGAGAGTTACAAAAAAGCATTTAAAATACCAACTAATAACAGTACCTAAAACATTCCAAAAACGACAGCTAAAACTAAAAAAAAAATACTAAGTTGTCTTCCTTCTGTACAAAAATGTCTTCCTCCACTTTTCCCCTTTTCTCCCACCGGACGAAAAGAATCACCGGACAACAACGTAGGGATACTTTGTTCATTCCTAAAGAAATTTTCAGGATCAACAATGGTTTTCACTTTCACCAATCTATCGAAATTCCCTTTGAAATATTTCGTCCCAAATACTTTTCCTTCACTGTAACTATTTTTTTCCTCATTGCTTGTAGTACCAATATCAAGATCCCTGTAATTCAGAAACGCCAGCCTCGGATTTCTCGAAACAGAAGGTGTCATGAAATCATACAGTTCTCTAATTTGCGAAACGTTTTCTTTCTCCAAATCTTGATCGTCATCATCGTCCTCCTGCCAATTCACGGAGTATTGGATCTTGAAAATAATTCCGGCACGGTGAGGAAACGGTGTCTTGTTTTCCGAGATTTCACTCATTCTTCCGCCGTAAGGATTGAATATAACATATCCAGTTTCTGGAAACTGATTCAATTTCTTAAATATTGATTGCAACCCATTTTTGGGAATTGGAGTCAGGACGTAATCCGATTTTCTCTTAAAGAAGTTGGAATTGGAAACAACCCTGTTCAACAGTGCCTCCATTTTTGTTCCATTCTTGAAATTTGCCCACCAGAGGACTGATTCACCCCAATTCATTTCCAAGCAATCATCTTTTTTCAATCCCATTTCGTGAAATTGACTGTTAGTTATAGAAATTAACCTATTCGTGTCTCCGAGGAACATTCCAGTGAATGTCACTCTAACTGTTCCACTAATTGGTTGTAATAAAAGCCTAATGAAAAGATCATTGTCAATCTTGTCTGCAACTTCTTGCCAACGGTAGACAACATCAATATCATCATTTTTTTCAATCAGAAAAACCGTTACAACATCAGGGACGCGTACCAAATTTATTTTATATGCCAAAACAACTCCGAAACTAGCAGCGCCGCCGCCGGAAATAGCCCAGAAAAGGTCTTCCCCCATGGATGCCCTATCAAGAATCCGGCCTTTAGCATCAACAATTTGTGCATCAACCAAATTATCAACAGAAAGACCGAATTTTCTCAACATGGCACCGTACCCGCCACCGCTTATGTGTCCTCCAATGCCTAAAGTTGGGCAAATTCCGGCAGGGAATCCATGGACTCTGCTTTTCTCCCAAATTCTGTAATAAAGCTCCCCAGCTGTGGCTCCGGACTGTACCCAAGCAGTTTCGCTGTCAATATCCACACTAATGGACCTGAGATTGAACATATCAAGAATGATGAAAGGCGTATCGGAGGTGGAAACATATGAAATTCCTTCAAAATCATGACCGCCGCTTCGAATTTTTAGTTGCAGACCCAAACTTTTGGCGCATAAAACAGTGGCTTGGACTTGGGTTACTAGAAATGGGGTGATTACAAGAACTGGTTTTGGGGAAGATGAAGTATTGAACCTTCGGTTTCTTACGTATGCATTCACGGTAGCAGAGAAAGAAAGATTGGTTCTTGAATAAAGAATTTGGCTAATTTGTGTAATTGGGATTGAATTTTTGGAAAGGCAATCAGAGAATTGGTCATAATTGGCATCTGAGACGACAAAGAGTACAGAGTTCAGAAAGGAAAAGGAAAAGCAAAGGGAAAGAAATAGAAACTGAGACATAGAAGATTTGAGAAAGGGAAGTTCGATTATCGTCAAACAAAGGCCCAACTTTTAACCATTTGTAATACACTTTTTCTAGAAACCGCCCAGACGATTTTTTATTTTTTACATCATAGTCACCATCAATTTCTACAAAAAAGTTCTTGTCACTAAATAGTGCAATAGATTACAAAACATTCCTAATAATATATATATATATATATATATATATATATATTATATATATTAAAAGTACTCATGAAGAAAACCTATACAATTTTCAACCAAAAAATAGTCCGGGGGATGTATAATATTTATCATATTTTTACCACATCCCCGAATTTAACTCTTTTCAAATATGATGATTTTTTCTTAAATATCTGAATTTAATAAGATAATGAGAAATAGTGAAAGCCAGAGCAGAGATCAACTTTTTCCCAGAAAGAAAAACAGAAGTATTATAGCCAGTTTCCATGGGGTAATCTTTGCTGTGTAATCGGAGCGTTTAGGAGCTGAGGATTTTAGAGACCTGCACACATCAAGATTTTAAATTTTATTTTTTATTTTTTCTACTTTTCTTTAAGGAAAAAATTATATATATATATATATATATATACAAGAACGTACTCGGAAGCATCAAAGGCACATTTACCAAAACCTGCAATAAAAAATTTTAGAAATCGGCATCTAGAAAAAGTGAGATCTAAAAGAATTTATTTGTCAAAATCAAAATAATTTGAAAACTAGAAAGGATCAATTTGAAAAGGAAAATTGATCAATTTGATCCTTTTTAATTATCAATTTATCAATAAAGTCTCTTTCTTTAAAAAAATCTACATCTACAAGCTCGTGATGTAATTATAGGCCTAACGACACTCACTACTTGACACTGTCCTCAATATACAAAAAGGATACATCGTTATTAGTTTAACTCCAAGATCAATTATGGAACATTCAAAATTTTAGAGATGACACTCACCCGTGTAGTACAACACTTAGTTCCCTATTGTCTGCGTCTATAAGCCTAAGACGTGATTATAAGTCTAATAACACTTAAATTACTTAACATTGTCTTTACTATATTAAAATAATACTCGAACTAAAAATAAAAATATATTCTCATTTTTATATATCATGCATTTTGATACTTACTTGGGTCATTTTTGGTAAGAGTGGCAGTTCCTCCAAAATTGCAAGCAATATCAGAATTACCATTTTGTTGATAATAATTATTGAATGCATAAGAAGCATGGGAAACAAGTGAATTGGGCTGATAGCAAGGCCCATTAACTTGAATTGGGCCACAATTAGCCCTTCCAGGCCCACAAGCCCAATCTAAAGCTTTCTGCAAATCATCTTGAGCAACCCCAGGAAGGGCTACGCACCACGTAATCCCATCTAAGAAGGTTGTATTCCCTTCTGGAGGTGCAAAAGTTGCGACATCTGGAATTAGTGCTTCTTCCTTTTCTCCCGCCACAATCTCCCTTGCACCAACTGAAAATTCAGATTTCGGATATAAAGTCTAAATCTTAAACGAAAAAAAAAAAAACTCTTACAAAATATCAAATTATAAATATATATGTCAGGTCTCGAACCTACAAGTTTGTGCTTTGCGATTATGAGTCTAACAATATCTATGGTCAACTACTTAGTGTTGTTACCAAAAAAAAATATCTTAAGTTGACTATAAGTACCTAAACTCATTCTTATATATTATTATACATTCATTTATCATTTTGATGTGAGGTATAACAATATATATATTTTTCTTATGACTCTAAATAAATAGATTTTTTCTTGTTCCTGTTTCTCTTTCTCACAGTTATAATTTTTTTTCCTCATTGTTTTTTCTTCAGGAGCCAACACAGAAAAAAACAGCGTCCATTTTTATTATTATTATTGTTATGAAGATTAAGAAAAAAAAAAATGCAACCATTTAACTAAAAACCAGAAGAAAAAAAACACAGGAAAACAAGCAGAGAAAAAAAGATGAAATAATGCTACAAGAATCAGATCTTACAGGATGAAAAAGAAAAGCCATACTTGACATACCTAAACAGCATTCCACAGCAATGAAGAAGGAAAGAAGAACCCACATTTTGCTTCTCATTTTGAAGGAATAGAATACAAAAGTTTTCAAGAACTTTGAACGACTGTTTTAAAGAAAACAATATATATATTTGTATATACAAACGTGAAAGGATCAAGTGTGACCTATTGTTTCAATCTTGTCAGCCTTCTCTTCCTTTGTTGCAGAGAGAGAGAGAGAGAGAGAGAGTCAGTGAGAGTGATATTTTGACAGGGACAAGTTATGATTATTCATTTTAAATGCAGAAAAAAAAAATGAACAAAAAGAAAAGTGAGAATCAACCATTTCTTGAGATGGAATTTTCTTCTTTTATATATATATATATATGTATATATATTTTTTTCTCTTTTCCCTTCTTTTTGTTCCTTTAATTGTCTTTTTTTGAGAGTAATGAACACTTGCGAAGCTAAGTACTTCAGATTGTCAGAGTTAAAAACCTGTTGTTAATAAAACTCTTATTTATAATTTTATAGTTTGGAGTAAAAAGAAAAGAATATATATATATATCATATATATTGTAATAAACCTCTCCTATTGTCACAATCCGGAGCCGTAAATTTGTGTTGTGATTATGGTATTTGATGACACTCATAGTCAAAAAAAATATTTCAAGTTGACTATGATTACTTAACCTTATTCTTATATATTATTAAATATTCAGTATAATTTTCAATGTTTGATAAGGTATCACAATTATACTATGGTTTTAGAATCGAGTTAGTTTAAATTTCTTTTTTAAAAATATATTTTTTAAATTCTAATTTTTTCATTTATAATATTTGATCTAAAATTTATTTTAAAAAAATTAAATTTTTTATACATTTTATAAAAACTATTTGAGATATTTTTATATATATCGTGTCTTAAAGTCATGACCTCTTAAATAACCGAGCTAACACCTTATTGATAAAATTTTAATTATTAAACTAAGAGTTAGTAAAAAGAAAAGAATATTATGAGAAGTTACGCTTCAATCCAAACTCCAAAGGTGCCCCAGAAGAAACTAAACTAACTCTATTTTTTTTGTTATTTGGAAAATTCTTTATTTTAATCACATAAGTATTTTTTTTTTTTTTTTTTAAAGTGTTAATCTCAAATTTTTAGTTTTTGTAAAACTTGATCCTCTAATTATTTTTATTTTCCTAATTTAGTTTTTCTAATTAAATTTGTAATTTTTTTTACCAATTTAATCACACGAGAAGCACGTGCCAACAATAGACGACTAAAAATACCTTCAAATAGTTGAACATGTGCTTTTCACATAACTAAAACGGTTAGACAATTCAACAAATAGAAAATTAAAAAGTAGTCAGCAAATCAAATTCTAAAAATTTTAAGATTAAAACCAATTTGAAAATTTAAAATAATGATAGGATTTTTTTTAAAAAAAATCCATTCTAATTTTAATAGTTTCTAATTTCCCCATTTTTTTTTTTTTTAAAAAAACAATAAAGTTGAAATTATATATAGTCATCCAAACTACAGTCAGAATTTTGAATCAAATTTGCTAATTTGATCCTTTCAATAAAAAATTTTCCTTTATATAACAAAGAATTTAAATTAGAAAATGAAGTGGGAGAAATCATACGTGTTTTGTTTTGTTGGCACATCCAAACCTTATCCATTCTCAATCATCCAATATAATATTGCCAAATCAGCAGTAAGTATCTTTGGGTATCCAATTCTATCATTCTGAGGCCACAGAAGAGAATATGTGGCTAAGGTACAATTTAGCTTTACCAAATTTATAATAGTTTTCAGGTACACAAATGGCTGAAAAATTATCAAACACGAAGAAGCCATTTTTTAGATCCACCAATTACTTCAAGCTTTTGTTCCAACAATGGCCTCTTCTGCTATGATGACGACAACTTCTCTTCCTCAGTTCAGTGGCCTCAGGCCTAAGGCTTTCTCAGCATCGCCTGCGCAAGGCTTGGTTAGTATATATATATTTCCTGTTTTTGTATCATCATTTTTCCATTAACTATAACCTAAGTAGTTTCATGCCATAAGATTTGTTTTTGATTATTTAGTATGCAAACATACTGTTTCGACTAATTTGAATTTGACATAGTTGAGTATCGTAACTTTGTTTGTGTAGTATTGTCATGAGATCTGCAAATGCTATTCTATGTAGAGAATATTTATGATTAATTTGATGGTTAATATTTTGGATAGGTTTGTGTTCAACCAGTGAGGCGCAGAGGACAGGGCGCAATGGGTGCTCAATGTGCTGACTTTATTGGCTCATCAACAAATCTGGTAAATAAAAATGCAAACTATCATTAGACATATATATATATATATATATATATATATATATATATAATATATATATACATATAAATAAATGTTTTGGGTGAAAAATGCAGATAATGGTGACTTCAACAAGTCTGATGCTGTTTGCCGGAAGATTTGGGTTGGCTCCATCTGCAAACAGGAAGGCCACTGCAGGTCTAAAACTTGAGAGCAGGGATTCCGGCTTACAGACCGGAGATCCGGCAGGTTTCACCTTAGCTGATACTTTGGCCTGTGGAACTGTAGGTCACATTATTGGTGTTGGAGTTGTACTTGGCCTCAAAAACATTGGTGCTATCTAATTTCTAAATATATATATTTATGCATGTTCATAATTCAACATTGATTTCTCACTTCATTTTATAAGTCACCAGTTTTCTTCTAGATAAACAATTGGGATACCAAATTGGTTCGTAAGACTTATAATTGCTTTGCGAGATTTGCAATAGAAACTTTGGAAATATTTATTTCGTATGTCAAATAATTTTCAATAATAACATGAAACAATTAAAAATAAAATAAAATAAAAAACCAAAAATTGAATTTCCCAGAAAATTAACAACAAAATTTGCTAGGTCACATAACCCTGCAATCATCAGGATGTTGATAATCATAATAGCCACCGCGGCCACCACTGTCGCCATCGCCATAGGGGCCATAATAATTAGCGGGAGGAGGAGGTGGCCATGAATAGTTATCATATCCGACGTGGGATGGTGCTAGAATCATTCCTGGAGGACCATACTCCGGCGGTGGACCTAATGTTCTTCGATGTGGCGGTGGTGGGGGCAGTTGTGGTGGTGGAAACCGTTGCATTCCTCTGTTGGACATTGTTGGTTGGCAATGATTAATATAATTATAATTATTATGATTGTAATACATATAATCATCTTCCATGGAATCCATCAAATTCCACCTATAGGTTTTTGAATATGTCACTTGGAAATCTCTCATTCCTGGAATTCTTGACATTCTATCATAATCTTCCTCGTAGCCTCTTCCCATGAACGGGATCGGACCTTGATGAGAAGGTGGGGGTAGTGGTTGTGGTGGTGGTGCGGGTGCCGGCGGAGCTGATTTTGGTGCGGGTTCCGGCTCCGGCTTCTTAACCTGCCTCTTATAGAAGTAAAAAAAAAAAAATGTTTTGAGTGAAACAATATATATTCAACTAATTTGTACCATATAGAACATCATAAAAATAGAAACCGTTATATTCATCAAAAAAACACGCACTAAAATATATATATATATATATATATATATATATATATATATATATTACCCTAGACAAATCTTAGTGAAGCTTTGAGGATACTCTAACACTAAAACTTCTGATTTCCATCAAGTTGTCATCTTAATATATATATATATATATATATATATATAATATATATATATATATATATTCCCATTAGATAAATCCGAATGGAGTTATGAGGGATGCTCCAACAGTACAATATATGATCGTATCTAAATAAAAGTAGTCATATCGATCAAGTTGTCACCTTGTTCATAATATATATATTTGCAACTAACTAAGAGGCTATGATATAGTGAAAACAACTATTTTAAAAAAAAAAAAAAAACACCTTATAAATCCACACTCCTTTTCACAATAGATATATATATATATATATATATATATATATATATTTCTCTTGACAAATCCGGAGGGAGTTATAAGGGATATAATAAATACTAAGCACACGATTCTACCTAAATAAAAATAGTTACGTGAATCGAGTTATCACTTTGTTGGCAATACATATATCCACTTGCAACTAATTAAGAGCAGTGATATAGTGAAAACAATAATTTCACCCCAAAAAAAAAATTAAAATCAATTAAAAAAAGAGCATAATGGAGTTAATTAATTACCTTAATCTTAAACACATCATAGTCCATGGCGTTGTATAGAAGAAGAAGAAGAAGGAGAAACCCTTCTTCTTCTTTTTTTTTTCTTTGTAGAAAATAGCAGAAAAATGGAGAGGTATTTATATGAGAGAGAGAGAGAGAGAGAGAGAATATTAAAAACAGAACGTGTAATTAAGCAATTAGCTGTCAAGAAAATATATTTTTGAGCTGTCTCATGTAATATCTTCCTGTCTCTAACACTCCAACTTTCTTAATTAACGTAAGAATCTAAGATTTTCTTTCTTTCTATCTATAGAATGGTGTAATAATATATGGAAATATTGTGTAAAAAAGAATTATATATATGGAAAACTTCGAGAAAAACTCTCCATCAACCTATAGATTTTCGTGTAATAATCACTATTCAAAACAAAATTTATTGTATGTATTTATAAAAATATCTTTCTTATTTTATTTCTAAAAAAAGTTCAGTAAGATTATTAAAATAGATATGATTCAATTTATATATATATATATATATAGCATAATAATTAAGAACGTATATATATTATCGTTATTATTTTAATAATTTGTATCTAATGTAATATTTACTAAATAATTATTATAACTTATTGTAATTAAATTTTAATAATTATTGTTATAAATTTATTTTTACATAAATATATAATTAAATAAATTATATTTTTTTGAGGACAAGAACATATATCATTCATATAATTTAGTTTTAATTGTCATCCATACTTAGATGATACTTATTGATTTTTTTTTTTTCATATGTGTTTAATTAATATTTTACAATCATTATTTATTTCAGATAATTGATAAATTTATATTCAAATAAATTTAATTTTATATTTTTTAAAATAAACTCATAAAGTTTCCAAAAATGAAAATACATTTATTCTTTTTACAACTAAAATAATAAAGTTATGTTAATTGTTATTAATCGTTTGATTTTATTTTTCTATTCACTACAAATATTAGTTATTCTAGTCCTCTTTTTTTTTTTTTTTTTTTGACAAATTTGGTCCATAGAAATATATTACCATTAATTTTTTTTTTTTAATATTTTAATATCTAAATATCAATAGAGAATTAAACATTTGAAATGTAAAAGTCGTAAGATTACCAAAGAAATAGAGAAAAATAAATTAAAAATAAAGCCAAAAGAATACATATAATTCTAAAATAAATCAAAACTAAAATTCTCCCTTGACCTGAAAATGAAACTTAAAGGTGGAAAAGGTGCCAATGGAGAAAAAAAAAGAGAAAAATTTAGGTTTTTATCTTAAAAGATTTATCAATATATATATTAATTATGACCTCAGTCAAACAAGTGAGTTGACGTAGTAGTTCAACACTTCGTCCCTTAAATAAGTGGTTGAGACAAAAAAACTCTTTGACCAGCCTCCTATCGCTTAGTGCGCTGACAGTGGAACGAGGAGATTAGTCGATAGTATCAACGGTGGAAACCTGATGGAAACCAAAATTATGACCTCAGTCATATTAACCTAAAATTTTCAATCTCATTCTTTGAAAGATTCAAAAAGTATATTTCCTTCATAATCACTAATTAAGTGGATCAGCCAAGTTCCTTTCTCATTTTACATATTCCAACCAAAGAGATCAAACTTTAAAGGAACAAGAACATAATTTTTTCTCCTTATTATCCTTTATTCATCATAATATATATATATACATATAAATTATGTATATATTTCAAGACTTATGACCATATGTTCAAAGTACAAAAGAAGCTACCACAGAAAAGAAAGAACTACTTACTAGGTTTTTCCACGATTTAAATAAATTAAATTCAATTTAAAGTTCGAACATGATTATTAAAGTTAAGCAGTGTAACTCAATTGATAATTACGCTCACTTGAATCATGAGTTAAAAAAAATTAAAAGTTAAGATTTAAAAAAATAAAAAACAAACATGATTATTAAATAAATAGGTTTTAGACGACAAAGAAATGGGCCCCAAGCATTAGGATTGTCGAAGTTTTATTATTATTATTATTATTATTATTTTTTAAAGGATTGTCCGAATTTGTAAGCTCTTCTTTAGTTTCTACCGTGTTCAGAAAGCACCGCCGCCGGCTACTGCAGAATTTTACCGCCGCTTCGCCTACTCTGTGTTTTCAGGTAATCTATCTCATTAAAATCTTTCCTTTTCTAATTATTATTATTCATTTTGCTGAAATGTTTGAGTGTTATTTTTTATTGTAAATTATTATTGGGATTCTTCATCTTGGGACTCTGGTTATGAAAAAGATCCCTTTTTTAAAAAGAAAATTATTGGTATAATTACTGATATAGATTGGTTTAACTTTAAAGATGGTCAAGGGTTTCTCCATGAATAATTGATTTTGACTTTATATATTGTAGCCTTCTGCATTTCTATGCATTTGTCACTAGACTACTGAAATTCTTTGTTCATAGATTTTGGTAATGTTTTTAGAACTTAGAATAAGAATAAGAAATTATTGGAAGTTGAAGTTAAGAATGAGAAATCCTATTAAAAGTCATACTGGTTTTGTTGTAAGTTTTGTTTTGAGGTGTAGAATTATTATTATTATTTTTTTTTTTCCAGCAAATTAAACATCATCTACAATGTTCATTTGTTTGTCCTAAAATTTTTTGCATTTTGTTGTTGTAGATTTTTCTTTTCTCCATTTGAAATGAAAAGCCATTCTGCTTTTGCTGTTTGAATCAGGGGACAGGCAAATTAAAGAGAAGTTAGTTGAAAGTAATATGTTGGCTTCTAAAACTCTTCCATTCTCTTCCCCACATGTCAAAGCCTACAGATTTTCTGATAGCAACCTTACAATAAAACACACTATAAATATAGCCACATTCAAGAGTAGGGCTAATTCCCATCGTTTTCTCGGTTTATGTCTTAAATCTTCCTCACAATCAATAGTTGCAGAAGGAACTCATTCCACCCCTGCACAAACCAGAGTCAAAATCCTATCTGAAGCACTGCCATTCATCCAGAAGTTTCGTGGCAAGACAATTGTGGTTAAATATGGTGGGGCAGCAATGAAATCTGAGGCTCTCCAGGCCTCAGTCATAGCTGATCTAGTTCTTCTCTCATGTGTTGGTCTTCGCATTGTTTTTGTCCATGGTGGTGGTCCTGAAATCAACCAGTGGCTTGGACGATTGGGGATCGAACCCAACTTTGTGAATGGATTACGTGTTACAGATGCCTCGACAATGGAAATTGTCTCAATGGTGCTAGTAGGCAAAGTTAACAAACATCTTGTTGCATTAATCAACAAGGCAGGGGCTACTGCAGTTGGGTTATCTGGTATTGATGGTTGTCTTATAACTGCAAGACCTTCCCCTAATTCTACTCAGCTTGGTTTTGTTGGAGATATTGCCAGTGTGGAAACTTCTGTGCTTAGATCACTCATTGATAATTATCACATTCCAGTGATTGCCACTGTTGCAGCTGACAAGGCAGGTCAGTCATATAACATAAATGCAGACACTGCAGCAGGTGAGATAGCAGCAGCATTGGGGGCAGAAAAATTGATTCTCTTAACTGATGTGGCTGGGATTCTCGAAGACCGTGACAATCCTGGCAGTTTGGTAAAGGAGATTGATATCAAAGGGATAAAGAAAATGATGGATGATGGGAAAATTGCTGGTGGGATGATCCCTAAGGTGAATTGCTGTGTGAGATCCCTGGCTCAAGGTGTTCGGACTGCTAGTATAATTGATGGACGGCTGCAGCACTCATTGCTCCTTGAGATTCTTACTGATGAAGGTGCAGGAACAATGATTACTGGATAATGAGAGAAATAACCTGTTATAGATGTTTCCGGAGATTTTAAACTTTAGTGGAATCAAGAGAACAGACTTCTAAGAAGATCTGCCATTTGTGTTTAAACTCTGTTAGGAGATTCATGAATGTCAATCTGTAAGTTTAGTTTGTTTACAGAAGCTTTTGGTTGATGCCATAAAATTTGTGTTATCTCAATTTTTATTTTTGAATAAAGAGTGATCAATGTTTGATTCATGAGTATGTAATGTGGGACCTCCCAAATTATTTCAGCAGGAATTTTTCTGACTCTATCTCCCCACAGATCTTGTGATGAATGATAAAATTATGCGACTATTATCAAATGAATTCTCATAAAAGTTATAATAGCTTATAGGGAATTCTTGTTTGATGAATCTATTATTAAGTACATGATTTGCATATGAAATATTTGCAGATATAATACTTACAATACTCTTCCTTTGAAGTGGTTGTAGCACTTAGTTGCGCTCATATGAGAATCTTTTACTTTGTAAAAATTGCAGAAAAAATAACCAACTGTTTTTTGAAGTGTTGAGATAAAGGAACAGAGGAGGAACATCAGTAGTGGGTTCCTTGGGTATGAGATTGTACTTTTCTGCCATCTAGTACTCGGCACTTTCTACCTGGGTTCAAATAGTGAGTTTTCTGCCTAAGTTTCTGTCCAATTCATACTTTGTCTTATAACTTCCAATCCAGCCAAAATCAAATTGCTGTTTTGTGGATTCTACAGGTAGTTGAATAATTTTCTCCTGCTTTATTTTGATTTATAATTCTCAGAATGTAAGGTGAAGGTTTCTATGTTTCTCCTTGTTCTTTTACTTTTAGATTTTCTGGTTTAACCTTCAGAATGTGGGAGGTCTTCTACTTTTACTCTTCTTTGCTCTGTTATACAGCCTGTGACATGATATTTCAGTAATTTCCCCCCCTAATTGATATGAAAGATAATCATTGATTTCCTTTTTCTTCTCACCTTTTCTATTGATTTTGTAATGAGAGTTAACATCAATGTTACATTCATATGATGGCAGACTTTAATCAAGTGACAATGCTCTATAGGGTTTTGGGATTTGTTTTGAGTTCCCTTTTGACCTGTATCTTAGGACTCAGAAAAAAAAAAAATTAAGGATCTTCTGGAGAAAAGTATAGAAATGGCTTTTTGTTGCTTCTGTTCTCATTATATATGGATAGACTTGAAATTTAATTTCATATAATACAGCTTGGGACTTAGTGTTGTGAGCAATATTCTAAGCAAAAATTGGATTCTAACCATTTTGTGTTGCCAAACTCGTAGGTTATTGCTATGATGTGTTTTCTAAGTACAGCAGCTCCTAAGTACAGAACTTTACTGATGTCTACAAAAGGTATGTTAGCTGTTCCATTGCTGGCCGTTAATTTTTGGTAGATGTCAATTTTGGTGCTTTAGAGTTGCAATTTTTGAAATTTTGTGTTAGACTGTGTTATCTGAAATATAGACAGATTACTAGTAAGATCAAACATCTGCACACTTCAATATTGCATCTTTTGATTAAAGTACTACATGGTTTTTCTGGTGTTGAATTTAGAAACCAACTGATTCCAGACTTACAAGGTTTTAAGAATGGATTAGTGTTGGAACTCTAAATGCATATGTCGTCTTCCTTCACTTTCTTCCTCCTTTCCTCCCGACGACTAGAGTTGGAATACTCTGTTCATTCCTAAAGAAATTTTCTGGATCAACTATAGTTTTGACTCTTACCAATCTATCAAAATTACCCTTGAAATACTTCAGCCCAAATACTTTTCCTTCAGAGTAACTATCTTTTCCATTGCTGGTAGTGCCAATATCAAGATCTCTGTAGTTGAGAAATGATCGTCTAGGGTCTTTTGAGACAAAAGGTGTCATGAAATTGTATAATTCCCTTGCTTGTGCAATGTACTTCTTGTCTAGTGCAGGATCATCATCTCCCCATGCCACCGAGTATTGGATCTTGTAAATGACTCCAGCACGGTGAGGGAATGGCTTTTCGCCTTCTAGGATTTCATTCATTCTTCCACCATATGGATTGCATAGAAATCCTATTCTCCCCATCTGAGCCAATTTCTTAAATATTGATTCCAATCCATTTTTAGGAATTGGTTTCACCACATAATCTGATTTTTTCTTGGCGAAATTCAGAGAATTTGGAGTCCGGTTCAGCAGTGTCTCCATTGCTGTACCCTTGTCGAAATTTGACCACCAGAGTACAGATTCAGCAAAACCCATCTCCAAACAATCATCTTTTTTCAATCCCAGTTCAGGAAATTGACCATTTGTAACAGATATTAGCCTGTTAGAGTTTCCAAGAAACATGCCAAGAAATGTCGGTCTAACAGTCATCTGCCCTTTAACATTCTTAACCTTACTCGGCTGCAACAAAAGCCTAATAAATAGATCATTGTCTATCTTGTCTGCAACTTCTTGCCATCTATAAACAACATCAGTAGCATTTTGTTCCATACTTCTTTCAACTCGAAAAACAGTTACAACTTCAGGAACTCGAACCAACTTTATTTTATATCCCAAAACAACAGAAAAGCTAGCTCCTCCACCACCACTAATAGCCCAGAAAAGGTCTTCCCCCATGGACGCCCTGTCCAGAACTCGTCCTTTAGCATCAACAATTTGCGCATCAAGCAAATTGTCTACAGCAAGGCCAAATTTTCTCAACATGGCACCATACCCACCCCCACTTATGTGTCCTCCAATGCCAACTGTAGGACAAATTCCTGCTGGGAAGGCATGCAATCTACTCTTTTCCCAAATTCTATAATAAAGCTCCCCAAGTGTAGCTCCAGATTGTACCCATGCAGTTTCATTTTTTATATCAACACTGATGGATCTGAGATTAAACATATCGAGAATGACAAAATCCATTCCACTTGATGATACATATGAGATTCCTTCAAAATCATGACCACCACTTCGGATTTTGAGTTGCAGTCCTAAACTCTTTGTACACAAAACAGTTGCTTGGACTTGTTTCACTGTAAAGGGTGTCACTATGATTACTGGTTTTGGAGAAGATGAAGTATTGAACCTTAGGTTTCTGATATGGGCATTTAGAATAGGGGTATAAGAAAGATTTGTTCTTGAATAAAGAATTTGATGGGTTTGGTCATTTGGGATTGAGTATTTTGCCAAGCAGTGAGCAAAAGAATCATAGTTGGTGTCTGAAGCAGCAAAGTGGAAAAAATACAGAAAACAGACAGAAAGGTAGGGAAGAAGAAGACAGTGGGATATTTGCATATTGGTAGAAAATGATATTATCCAATTTGGAGCAGCTTCTCATAATCACCATTACATATATATATATATATATATATATATATATATATATATATATATATATATATATATATTATGAACAGAAGAAATCACTTAAAAAGTACTGTGCATGTGAGAAGCAAAACAATGATTGGCGAAATATTGGAAGGAAAGAATGTGTGTAATGTGCCAGCCTGAAAACGTTATATATAGTGGTAGTATAATAGAATTTCTTGATTAAATTTATATAACAAGTATATATTATTATATTAATCAAAAGAAATTTTTAATTGTCTCCTCGACCATTCTTCCTGTTTTTATAGAAAAAAAGGAAGAGAGAGAGAGAGAAACGTACTCATCATAATGATATCGAGATATATATATATATATATATATATATATTGTGTTATAAGAGACAGAATTTCCTGTTACAGAAAAATAAAGAACAAAATGAAGGGTAGGTAGTGGATCATTTACTAACTTTGACTTTTAGCACAACCATGCACGTCATTGAGAAAGATCATACAATTTTCATTAAGAATGGCCAGACGTTTTCTTTTCTTTTTTTTCTTTTTTTCATTAAAAAGTCTTTACGAATCCAAATACAGCCTAATATAAATAAAACTAAATGTTAAAAATAATATAATAATGATAAAAAGGAAAAATCATTCCCTAAATAAGAAGAAATTAGGGCGCATTTCACATAACAAAGCCATTGCCGCCGCGGGGCCGGTAGTAATCATAAACTGGTGGTGTATGTGTACCTCCATAGCCGTACACGTCATAGTAATCGTGTGGAGGAGGACCGTGCTCCACGAACGACTGCGACGGCGGACGATATGACCTTTGCATCCATTCCCTATCATTTGGCATGTCATTGCCGGCCGGACCTTCATCTTCGTAATACTTATACTCATACACGCGGCCATCATCAAACTTCCATCTTAAGGTCCTGCAAGTTATAACTTCCAGATTTCTCATTCCATTTCCACCTGGATACCTTGCCGGCTGCCGGTTCCACGCCCTTTGTCCATTTCCATAAGTAACCTGCTGGAGTGGCGGTGGCTGAGGCGGTGGTGCTTTCTGCGCCGGCTCTGTTACTTGCTGCAGTTTAGGTTCTGGCTTTTTCTTCTTCGTACATGCATATAAATAAATCATAATTAACCTATAGGAAAGTGACAATAATTGATAATTCTGAGATGAATAAATAACGTTAGACCTATATATATATATATATATATATATATATATATATATATATATGCGAATATATAATTAAGATGAGGGAAGATTGCTACCTTGCGCTTAAATATATGGAAGTACATCGCTGTAAGTCTTGCTAAGTGGATCAGAGAACTAAAGTAGAATTAAGAGCAGTGATAATATGTTCATAGGTTGCCAAAAAGCTTGATTTTATCAAAGAATATATATATATATATATATATATATATATATATATATATATATATATATATATATCGATCTTTGTAGATCTTTAATTTGCCAAATATGGTAATTTTTGTAACTTATTTACAGCAAGATCTTTGTTTCCCTCTTTTTTGATACTTAGAGGATACATCTAAAGTAAAAATTTAGTAACTTAAATATTTTCTAAGCAACCTTTCAAGTGAAAAAATATATAAATTGTGATTCATATATATATATATATATATATATATATATATATATGATTCGATTTACAACCTCTTTTACAGTTCCATTATTGGGATTGATGTGGCCTCCAATCTCTAAATACTTTAATCGCGATCTCCCGAATTTTTGTTCCTGTCAAAAATAAAGCTAAACGGAGATTGCTCTCCATGAAGCTCCTCCGATGCTTAAGTCAGAAACAAAACCAGAAAAAAGGTTGAAAAAACTAAGGTTTTTTAGAGAAGAATTCCACTTACCTTTCCTCTTTGTTTGACATTGTATTTATAATAAAATATAATTTCCTAATCGAATAGACTTCCGATTGAGTAAAGAATTATTAAATGATATATTTAAATATGATAACTATTATAGATATTATGATATCTATCATAATGCCCTTTAGAAAATAAAATAAATATTATATATCTACATAATGCCCTTCAAAAAATAAATAAAATAAATATTATGATATCTATCATAATGCCCTTTAAAAAGTAAATAAAATAAATATGAGCTACGACGATTGAAGAGTCTTATTACTAATGAGCTAATAATATTTGTCGTAAAGACAGTAAATGAGAAGAAAGTAACCTGCTTTCGTCCGAAGGACTTGAAGCATAACCATAGTAATATTAACGCTTTCGTCTGAAGAACTTGAAGCATAACCATAATAATATTTGTCGTAAAGACAGTAAATGAGAAGAAAGTAACTTGCTTTCGTCGTATTTGAAGCATAACCATAATAATATTTGTCGTAAAGACAGAAAATGAGAAGAAAGGTAACATGCTTTCGCCTCAAGGACTTGAAGCATAACCATAATAATATTAACGCTTTCGTCAAAAAAAACTTGAATTATAACCATAATAATATTTGTCATAAAGGCAGAAATGAGAAGAAAGTAACTTGGTTTCGTCTGAAGGACTTGGAGCCTAAATATGATAATATTTGTTGTAAAGATAATAGATGAAAAGAAAGTAACTGCTTGCGTCTGGAGGACTTGGAGCATAAATATGATAATATTTTTCGTAAAGATAATAGATCAAAAGAAAGTAACTGCTTGCGTCTGGAGAACTTGAAGCATAAATATGATAATATTTGTCGTAAAGACAATAGATGAAAAGAAAGTAACCGCTTGCGTCTGGAGGAGTTGGAGAATAAATGTGATAATATTTGTCGTAAAGACAATAGATGAAAAGAAAGCAATTGCTTGCGTCTATCAGAATATATTTGTAAGCACAGAGCTTTATATGATATTTGTAAGCGCGAAGCTTTATATGATATTTGTAAGCGCAAAGCTTTATATGATATTTGTAAGCGCGGAGCTTTATGTAATAAATAGGGTTCATAGTTGAACCTCTTAGATTTGTAAGCACATGACTTGATATGATATTGTAAGCGCGGAGCTTTATGTATAAATATGGTTCATAGTTGAACCTCTTGGATTTGTAAGCACATGACTTGATATGATATTGTAAGCGCGGAGCTTTATGTAATAAATATGGTTCATAGTTGAACCTCTTGGATTTGTAAGCACATGGCTTGATATGATATTGTAAGCGCGGAGCTTTATGTAATAAATATGGTTCATAGTTGAACCTCTTGGATTTGTAAGCACATGGCTTGATATGATATTGTGAAGCGCGGAGCTTTATATGATATTTGTAAGCACGAGGCTTTTATAAAATAAAATATAAATATAAATATAAATATAAAGATAGAATGATTAATAAGTTTTGAGAAAGTACCCGCAATGGAGGACTAACAAGATGTTTCTGGACTAACAAGATGTTTCTTGATACACCAGGATCAGACTAGTTGGTAATCAAGAAAGTATAACAAGTAGAAGCTGAAGACAAGCTGAATTTCAACTCTGCTCTCAATATCTTGAAATGTGTGATAGCGAACTACACAAATATTCAATCTCATCAAACGCAACAGATTAATTCCAGAGAACCCAATAACAAGAAGGTACAGATCCAGATGCATCAAGACAATGAAACTTTATGAAGAATCTGATGGCAAACTTATGGTAATTTATGTTGTTTTGGGTTCATTATCCGGTAAGTGACAAATTGATCAAAATATACCTCAGGATGGCAAATATGAAGAATTTGAATTACTTGGACAAAAGATGAATGGTCAAAGTAATGGACAAGTAATAATAATGTTTAAACCCAAAAGACTAAACATTCAACTGTATTGCCTTATACCACCTGAAAATAACAAGTGCATATATATCTCTGCAAAGATATTCTTGCTAATAGGTATAAAAGCCGAGGCTTATATACCATCCCTTATATCTAATCACTTTTCACATAAGATAGGAAGTGTAACTTTTGTCTTTGAAGTGATGAACTTGAATATGTATACATAAAAAACACATTATTATCCATTACTACATTTGAATTCTATGATAAATCAACAATGACACCATAAACAATTGACCTCATTTTAAGCTTCATAATTTCTTGTCACAGAATAGTTAAGTACAAGAAGAGTAAATTTCTTTTGAATCATAGCCTTCACCTTTTAGGACAACTAAATTAAAATGGACTATGTATATGAAATGCATCATCAAGAAAGAAAAGTGGTTAAATGAATTGAGAAAAGAACACAAATAACAACATGGCGGTGATTCCAACTTCTTCTAGTGTTTAACATCTGATCTAGAGTGGGAACTGGAAACATAGATATCAAGTTAGTATTAATAATATCAAAAACATTAGAAAAGAAAAAGCATTCAAAATTGATAACAGCAAATCCCGCATAATTTCAACGAATCCAAAGACTTCACAAGGATAATGTGTCACATTTACCTTTTACATATGCTTCAATAACATTACCACAGAAGCTATGTATCCATTCCAAGGCTTCTAATTTAACAACTAATGCAGGAACAAATCAAAAGAACTTTAACAAGGAGTACCATGTATTTTCTCAGGTATTCCAAAATTACCATTGGAACCATATTCCTCGAATTCTCCCCTTCAAGGAGACCTTGAGTTGATCCCATTTGTGCTATTCCCCAATCTGTTTGCTCATAGAACATTTTCTCAGAAATTCAATGGGAATCAGCCTTCTCAATGTTTTCAGAACAGTAACTTGAAGATCTACAGTCTTGGATAGGTGAGCTGAAGGGGTCAAATTCCTGAAAAAGACACTATTTTATCTGACCTACTAAGATACAATGTGTAAATTTCTGCTTGGCCAATGACATTTGTATCACCACCCATCGAAACAGAACTCAAGAGGAAAAATGAGTAAGAGCAAGCAATTCAGATGGTGAATATGAATTTGGAGCCACACTCCTATTAACATGATCCCCTTTGATCATAGTTTCCTTAAGCACACTCTTAAGCAACTTTAGCTCCTCAACCAACAACATTATCATATTCTGTACAACCTCATTATTTATGTGTTGTAGGAAGAAGATATAGGTGGCTGCAGCAAACTTCCAACAAGTAAGTCATGTAAATGTTACAATATTAAAGAAAGCAAGAAGTGTTAAGACCAATGGCAATCACAACAAGATACAATATAAAAAACATAAAGGAATGAAGCAAAACAGTGGATGCCAGAAATTAAGAGGACAAGGAGGAACTCCATTAAAAGGGAAATATCATTCAACATCAACTGTAATCTGCAGGGAGATTGCTCTTCAATGTAAGGTAACACCCCCATGATAAAATTCATTTGATTTACAAACACATGGTTAGAATCTAGAAGACATATGAACATATATAAACTAATAAAATATAAAAACAATCTCCTCGACTTATATTCTCAGCATACCAACATATAATAAACTAACAATAGTAATATCAATTGTTGATATAGAAAAGTAACAGGATAACAAACAGAAGGGGAATACAGTTGGAACAACTACAACCTTTTCCCATCAATGCGTTTACAGATCAACATTCGGACAATTTTTCTTGGATACATGTAAAGCTCAAAACAATGTGTAGTGGTCTCTAGAGATACTAAAGACACTTTTTGATACGTTTACAAATATAAATTAAGACAAAACATTTGTAAGATATCTATTATGGATGATGTATTTATCTAATCCCAATCCTTATAATAATATATTCCATTTGATTTTAATATTATTGACTTTTGGTATTAAAATAACAAATAATTTGCCACGTGGAAACATCTTCAACAATCAGCAGTAGGTACTAACTTATGCATGTATACATACTCTGACGTGCACAATAATAATAGAAGGAAAAAAACAAATGTAGATTAATATATATCATAGATTAGCAATCAACAGAAGGTACAATCAGCAGTAGGTTCATCATATTTTTATTTTTTTGAAGGAATGGGAATACAAATTTCAGCTATTTAAATTCAATTCTAACAAAAACATTCAAGTTTAGCAATAAAATATCAAGAAGCTTCCAGATTAAAAAGTTTCAAAAAACTATATTCATATCAAATGAAATTTAAGTAATGATCCCATGTTAATAATAACCATGTGTATATCCTTCTTAAAAATAGATTGAACATCAATAGTTGTCTACTCCTTACCAAAATCATCCTTACCATGTCCAGTATAAGGGACAACCTCTTATCATCCTAACCTTTTTCACGCTCCTATGGGTTTCGGAATCATGATGAACCATTTAATCCAGACGGCGGTCAAAATTCAAACCTTTCCAAGATTTAATTAAGTAATCGTCCACATGTCCAAAACCATTATCGACACCATTACTTGTAAATGTTTTACTACATACTGTACGATAAGTGTTATATATGAAAGAAAACTTCTTAAGAATCTTTCCCCCTAATGGGCGTACAGAAAGCATGGTAACAATAAATCAAAAAACCAGAAAATACCCATAATTCTGGAAACTCAGAAATCCCAGCAAAGATAACCAAACCCCAAGCAGAGGTGAATAATAAAGTACATAAAAAATGCATATATGTACACTAAAGTTATAAGAGAGGTACCCGTGAACCCAGAGATGCTTGCTATTGAAAAGGACAAAATTGTATTAGTTGAAGCAAGTTCTATCTTTGTTCACTCTGCTCTTTCATACCTAGTTGATTTGGATTCGTAAATCGGAATTCAAATTCCACGAAAAGCCGCTTAATTTCCTGTGAAATTTAAAATCTGAAAATCCTATACTTGTGATCATTGAGATTTATAAACTCATAACATAAAAAATTCCACCAGACCAACTTCAAGAATGACAATTGTTAAATTTAATAGGGATAGCTTGTGAGGGAGAAGATCCATTGATAAGAATGACAATGGTTAAATTCAAAGTCGGTTATAGAGGGTTTGTGCAAACACGGTGGGCGCCATTATGATGTGGCCTCCAATCTCTAAATACTTTAATCGCGATCTCCGAATCTTTGTTCCTGTCAAAAACAAAGCTAAACGGAGATTGCTCTCCATGAAGCTCCTCCGATGCTTAAGTCGAAACAAAACCCGGAAAAGGGTTGAAAAAAAGCTAAGGTTTTTAGAGAAGAATTCCACTTACCTTTCCTCTTTGTTTGGCATTGTATTTATAATAAAAATAAAAAAAAATATATAATTTCCTAATCGGAATAGACTTCCGATTGAGTAAAGAATTATTAAATGATATATTTAAATATAAAAGATAACTATTAAGATAGATATTATGATATCTATCATAATGCCCTTTAGAAAATAAAATAAATATTTGATATCTCGGGGATCTTTTAAATGAAAAATAACCTTCAAAAAAACAAAATTAATAATAGGAAATCACTTTTCTTAAAACCAAAACGTATAAATTGAGATGATCAAATAGTTAAAAAAAAAATAAAATAATAATAAAAAAAAAGTATACATACATAACACAATCTTTAATTAATTAAAAGGTAACATCTTCACAATTTTGAAGTGTTTTGAGAAGATCATCACCGCTAAGATTAGCCAAATTCTGAAGATGCATAAAATCTGGATCATTTCCAAAGTTTTTGGAAGAACACATTGAACAAGGAACAGTTGCATCTGAATATTTCATCACTTCTTTAGCAGCTTCAACATTTTTACTATTAGAAGCTTCAATGGAGCCTCTTGCAATAGCTTCACCAGCTTTTGCATATGATTGTAAACATATTTGTAGGCATAATTTCTTGTTTTCATCCCCACCACCTGTCGACTTTTCTTGTTGAAAAGTTTTCAACAACATCCAAACGTCCCTTTAAACCTTTATTTATAAATTCTTTACTTTTGTCAGCTGTGATTTTCATATTATTCATTATCTCTTGTTTATTACATTTAATTAGAAGAAGAAAATTCTTTTGTGTTTTGTGCTTCAGATGAGAAGTTTTGGAGAAGTAATAAAAAGAAGATTATTACACAATTGTTTATTGGAGACATATTTTTTTTTTTTTTTTTTTTGGTTGGATTAATGATTATAGTGTGGGAATTTTAAGGATATATTTATACTAGTAAGAAATGAGTATGGTTTGAGAACATATGTGTTTGAGTGAAATTCAAGGATTTTTCTAATAATAGTAATGGATATTGTCCAAATTAAACCAACTTTTTAAGGATTTGTTGTTACAATAAATGTTTGTTTATTTGATGAGGAAAGAAAATGATAATTTATCCACCAAAAGTAATTTAGTGATGAGTAGGTAATGTATATTTTTAGCAACTTATTTTAAAATTATTAAATAAAATAATCAACCACTTATATTAATTATTCTCACTATATCAAAATAAATATAATAATTTGTAAATAAATACAGATTATATAACATTATGATTTGATTATGGGAAGGCAGCTAATTATGGTTTTATTTTACCGAATGATTGAGGAACTTTGATTATGTCGGGGGGCGGGTCCTTTACAATCGATGGGATGGCATCAGTAGAGCATGCAGAGATTATGAAGGCTTGGAATAGTCTATTTACTGTGATGCATCAAATTAAGACGGGATCAACTGGTGTTGGAGATGGATTGCCAGGTGGTGCTACGCAAGTTGACACCAACTGAAGAGGATCTCTCAATCACGGGAGCTCTGAAACAGGGATTGCAAATGACACTATGGTTAAGATATATATTGCTTTCATCAGATGTAATATGGGAGGATGCGTAAAGAGTACGCTAAGATATCCGTACTCCGTTTTCTCTGTTTAGAGGATTCATAATAATGGTACTGACAAAACCAAGACCACTCTCGTCACGCAGGTCCATTAATGAAGGATTCTCAATTTTAATGGCTGATATAATTAGTATATATAGTTACTTTTTTTTTTTTTTTTTTTTTTTGGGGTTAAATGAGTATATATAGTTACTTATTTGTAGCACACTACTACTAGTTTTCCTCCATCCAGTCGGATATAAATACACCTTTTGTTACCATCACTCAGGCTACTTCAAAATAAACATAGTCAGTCATACGCGCCCAATATGAATAAACTTCAATAAATTGAGTCAGTCCACCAGTGTTACCTTGTTTAACAAGGTTCATTAGCTTCCCAAGCATTTGTGAAGTTCATAAATAGTTCATAATCTTCAATTACAAGGATTCATTTTCATACTCTATAGTATCTTGAATAAGTCTTCTTTTTTTTCTTTTTTTTTTTTTTAACCAAGTCCCCTTCTAAAAAGGCCATCAATTAATTTAATCACCATTCTTATTCTGATATAGGATTGCATGCATGAATATGTGATAACTCCCATTTGCTTTCTCAGATCTTCTTACAACTTATCCATGAAACTACTCTTAATGCTATACATTTTATCTTTCAGATGATTGAAATCCTAAACCATCTAAATGCAAAATTTTAAACCACATCATTGTCGATCAAATAAATGATATGGAAGAGAGAAGAGCTTCTTAGAATGTGAAGAGATGTGTGGAGAATTTACTAGAGAATTAATCTCCACCATTGGATTAAATAAATCTTCATCATTCATTGAGGAGGTGGAGTAGTATAAATAGAGGTGAGACATTCATTCCCAACATCCATCCAAGTGAAAAGTGATCCACTTCCTAGAGTAAGAGATATCCTCTTTGAGAGAGAAAGTTTGAGAGTTCTCTTAATCCTCAAGTCTAGGTGAGCTACTATAGTGTAAGGTAGTTTTGTAAAAACTTTCTTGTAATCTTTCTATTCTTTTGTATAATAGAATAATTTTCATATTGGAGAATTATAAACTCTTGAGCCTCATCATAATCTTTGTTTTTCAAGTGTCCATCTTAACTTCAGGAAGTAGGGAAAGACGGAAAGACAAGGTTTAGCACCAGTGACATATTCAATTCTTTGCAAAACTTATTTCCTAGTCTTTCAGTATGACCGAACCTCATGGGATGAAATTATTGTTTTTTCAGGCTGTTATGATTCCCTGTGAATGGAGATGATGAGCAATGAAGTAGAACACCTGACTTTAATCATCGTTTCTCACACCGTTCCCATTAATCTCTTTCTTATGAAAGAATTTAATTGGACGGCTGGTCTAAGTATTACACATGGTAAAAGAGTGCAAGTGTTGGAGCTAGGAAACGGAGGGAAATATTCACTGTGTACTCATCACTCGGACAGCGAGATGAGGGACCACTGGAATTCTCGGAGGAATTGATCCGCCGTCAACACTTGTGTGAAGGCGCGGTTATGGGAGACCTCCAAACAAACTGTTCTTGGAATGTGCATGATGCAAAGTTTTTTCGTCATATGTGAGGAATTAGAATTCGAGTTTACTTTTGTTTTACAAGATGATTGAGGGAAATTAGTATGTGGATAGTGATGGCTCACAAGCCAACAAATGTAACTCATTCCTGCCTAGGCAATTTTCACTGGGCCGCAGGAACTTAATCTCATCATTACGCAAGAATACTTCAATTTGATTTTTCTGTTATTGCTGTGTTTGATTTTTCTTGGTTATTTTTTTGATTTTGTTGTGTTTTTGTTTTCTTCTCTCACATGAAACTGTTGTATTCATACATTGATTTTAGGCTGAGTAAGAATAGAATACAGAAAGATACCTAAGTTAATCAAGATTACAGTGAGTTGTTTAATTAGAAAGGAGACTGTTTTGTGGTTACTGAGTATTTGGTTGATACAAGAGGAGACTGTTTTCTTGGTTATTTTCTCTTGCAAGTGCATATTTGGTTAACACAAAAGGAAATAAAAGAACAGTATTATTGATAGTACTGGAAATTTTTGAATACGCTCTATATGTGAATAATTTTCTAGGAGAGCAATTGGTATTTATTTACCTCAACACCTATTATTTACTGGTTTATTTGGCAATATTTCAAATAAAAGGCATTTTAGTAGCATGTGCCTTTCCAATTCCTTTTTCTGTTACACTATTATTAACCTAGAGCTTGCTTGTTCAAGGCATAGATCTACTAACCTATGAAGATCTCATTCTTATATTTTGGTTGAAAATTTTCAATTGTCTATTCCATATTTTAGAACTGATTTTAACTGTTCATGCATTCACTGCCTATGTTGGATGTGCCAATATATGGAAGAATTGCAACCCTTGAGCTTTTCCGTCCTCATGTGAGTTTTCAACTTGCTCTGTAATTTCTCTTTCCCTGAGATATTTGTTGTAAAATGTCACTGATCTTTGTTACTGATTTCTTTTCCATGTTGATAGAGAGAAACTCAAGATCTTCTGTTCTTTGCAACGGAAAGATATAAATTTTGTGTTCTCCAATGGGATGTTGAGGCAGGATAAGTTGTTACAAGGTTGGATAGCTAATCTATTGTCTGTTTTAGTCTTATTTCTATAAATTCTAGCTATTATGCATTTTGGCGTAGTTTCAGTGAAATGTTCTATATCCACTCTACGATTTTCCACATAGGGCGATGGGGGATGTATCTGACCTAATAGACCTTCCTACAGACAATGGTCAGGTATGGAATTTACATATCTATGGTTTTACTGGTTTGAAAAATGGCTAAGTTTTATTAAACTACTGTAATGGATTTCACAAGGTTTTATCTCTTCATCCTTTGCTTATGATAGATTGGCATAATTGGCTCGGATTGTAGGCTGATTTGGGACTCCATTTGTATGATGGGCTATTCAAGGTAATATTCATCATATAGCTCCTTTGTAATTTGTAATATAGTCTGATTTGTATTTCTTTAATCTTCCAGAGCCTGCTGGAATAATATTCATAAATGTATTCTATGTTAAACAGGTTATTTCATTTGACAACAAAGGCCAGCTTAAGGAAGCATTTAATATTAGGTACTTTCAATCCTTCACCTAGTGTTATGTATGTAATAGATTATTATACCTATACTCCTTTGCTTGTAAACAATGAGATGATAAAGATACATTATTTCGTATGAAGCTACTTCCAATCTTCTTTCCTTGTTTTTTTGGAACAAAAATATACTTGATAATAGTTTGATGATGAATTTGTTTGGGATTGGATGACTAACCCAGCCTGCATTAATCATCCAAGAGAGAAGAAATATGGGGATTTTCAGAAAGAAAAAGTTGGATGACATCAGCCATTTCATTGCTGGCTAAAAGTTCTGAAAATTGCTTTCTTTGGTAGAAATCAGAGAAGAAGACTGAACTTGAATTTTTGATCTCTATGGTTGTTGTGTGTGTGTCCTTCTCCCACTTTATTCTCTCTTAATACTTATAAGAATTGCCATAAACGATGAATCAAAATACAAATTTTTTATCAAATAGATTGTTCTTATGGAGGAAACAGCTGCAGATGGTGTTCAAATATGATTAGTTATTTGAGAATTTTTTAGTTAGGCTAATCTTATGAGTCTGCAATCTGGGGTATGGAATATGATGGATGTACTCTAATTACACTTGAGTGGTATTCCTCTCCTTTTCCTTGGAAGTAGGCAATTTCTTTTCAAATATGTCTAAAATAATGTTGCAACATATTATTTGCTTATCTGTAATATGATCTAATTATACAAAAAGGATAGCTTGGACATTGAGAATACAATTACACAAGCATGAGATTACTGTTATAGTTTTCAGAAGAAAGTTGTTTTGCCTTGTCCCTTAATTTTATGTTGAGAATTTCTTAGGCGGTCTTAATAACTCATCCTGAACTTTTTACTGTAGTTATATGTTGGCTTTGGGGGAGTAAAGTGTTGCACAGAATGCTTCTCCTTCTGTTGAGTGTTCTATTTGATAGTCGTCTTTTCTTCTTAGGAATGAGGTAGAACTAGAGAGAGAATCTAATTCAAAGTTAAATTATATAGCAATTTTTCAACACTAGTTTTGACTTGGTATTTTTGCTTGTTATTGTTGATCTAACTTCTGTGACTTGATAGTTAGTGACACTTTTAATTATAGTCAAAAGTATTCTCAGAAGTTGGGAAGCATGAATTTGGTTGGTTCTTCTTCATGTTCAAGACAAATGCACATGTCTTGAACATGAAGGCAAAGTTAACAAAGATCTTGTTGCATTAATCAACAAGGCAGGGGCTACTGCAGTTGGGTTATCTGGTATTGATGGTTGTCTTATAACTGCTTCCCCTAATTCTACTCAGCTTGGTTTTGTTGGAGATATTGCCAGTGTGGATACTTCTGTGCTTAGATCACTCATTGATAATTATCACATTCCAGTGATTTCTACTGTTGCAGCTGAAAAGACAGGTCAGTCATATAAGATAAATGCAGACACTGCAGCAGGTGAGATAGCAGCAGCATTGGGGGAAGAAAAATTGATTCTCTTAACTGATGTGGCTGGGATTCTCGAAGACCGTGACAATCCTGGCAGTTTGGTAAAGGAGATTGATATCAAAGGGATAAAGAAAATGATGGATGATGGGAAAATTGCTGGTGGGATGATCCCTAAGGTGAATTGCTGTGTGAGATCCCTGGCTCAAGGTGTTCGGACTGCTAGTATAATTGATGGACGGCTGCAGCACTCATTGCTCCTTGAGATTCTTACTGATGAAGGTGCAGGAACAATGATTACTGGATAATGAGAGAAATAATCTGTTATAGATGTTTCCGGAGATTTTAAACTTTAGTGGAATCAAGAGAACAGACTTCTAAGAAGATCTGCCATTTGTGTTTTAACTCTGTTAGGAGATTCATGGATGTCAATCTGTAAGTTTAGTTTGTTTACAGAAACTTTTGGTTGATGCCATAAAATTTGTGTTATCTCAATTTTTATTTTTGAATAAAGAGTGATCAATGTTTGATTCATGAGTATGTAATGTGGGACCTCCCAAATTATTTCAGCAGGAATTTTTCTGACTCTATCTCCCCACAGATCTTGTGTTGAATGATAAAATTATGCGACTATTATCAAATGAATTCTCATAAAAGATATAATAGCTTATAGGGAATTCTTGTTTGATGAATCTATTATTAAGTACATGATTTGCATATGAAATATTTGCAGATATAATACTTACAATACTCTTCCTTTGAAGTGGTTGCAGCACTTAGTTGCGCTCATATGAGAATCTTTTACTTTGTAAAAATTGCAGAAAAAATAACCAACTGTTTTTTAAAGTGTTGAGATAAAGAAACAGAGGAGGAACATCAGTAGTGGGTTCCTGGGTATGAGATTGTACTTTTCTGCCATCTAGTACTCGGCACTTTCTACCTGGGTTCAAGTAGTGAGTTTTCTGCCTAAGTTTCTGTCCAATTTATACTTTGTCTTATAACTTCCAATCCAGCCAAAATCAAATTGCTGTTTTGTGGATTCTACAGGTAGTTGAATAGTTTTCTCCTGCTTTATTTTGATTTATTTGTAGCACTCTACTACTAGTTTTCCTCCATCCAGCCAGATATAAATACACCTTTTGTTATCATCACTCAGGCTACTCCAAAATAAACATAGTCGGTCATACGTGCCCAATATAAATAAATTTCAATAAATTGAGTTAGTCCACCAGTGGTACGTTGTTTAACAAGGTTAATTAGCTTCGCAAGCATTTGTGTGAAGTTCATAATCTTCAAGTACAAAGATTCACTATCTTTCAATAGATTTCTTTTGAAAATGAATCTTTGTACTTGAAGATTATGAGCTATTTATGAACTTCACAAATGCTTGCGGTGGACTGACTCAATTTATTGAAGTTTATTCATATTAGGCGCGTATGATTGACTATGTTTATTATGGAGTAAGTAGCCTGAGTGATGGTAACAAAAAGGTGTATTTATATCTGGCTGGATGGAGGAAAACTAGTAGTAGAGTGCTACAAATAAGTAACTATATATACTAATTATATTAACCATTAAAATTAAGAATCCTTCATTAATGGACCTGCGTGATGAGGTGGTCTAGGTTTTATAGATCAATGGTGCTGGTGTACTTTTCTTGGGAATGGCTTTCCGTGCTGTATAAGAGTAAAATCATTTTTAATTTTTTTTGCTCATTTTTTATCCTTTTTTAATCTTTTGGTTCTTTTCATCCTGAATTTAGTAAAAAATTTCCTCAATTATTAAAAATGAATAAGTAAAGACAAAAAGGGGTGTTTGGTCATTTACAAAGTCGACGGTTTTTTTATGGCAATATCTCGGAAGCTGGTATCAACTGAAGAGGATCTCTCAATCACAGGATCTCTGATAGAGGGATTGCAAAAGATGTTGAATGAAAGGACTATGGTCAAGATATTGTTGTACAACAAGGTTTATTGTCTCTTTCTCTATATATATATATATATATATATATTTTTTTTTTTTTTTTTTTGTCTATTTCTCTGCAAATTTCAGACTGCAAATATTCTTTTCTGCTGGGATTTTGATTCTTCTCCTTTCGCGTGCCAATCTCACCATCTACTCCCTCTCTCTCCCTCTCTCTCTCTATATATATGTATACCTTCCGTCTACAACCACCATTCGCTGCTGGGATTTTGATACTTCTCCTTTCGCGCCAATCTCACCATCTACTCCCTCTCTCTCTATATATACCTTCCTTCTACAACAACCACCATTGGTTTACTAGAAAGTTTACAACATTTACTCCAAACATGAACTTGTAAAATCTTATGAAAAATAAAATTACCGGTGTCAGGAACACCATTGCAGGTACCAAAAACATCAGCTATGTTCCCAAGAATGTTGGGGATGGTCGCGAAATTCTACCTAAGAAAATAATACTGGTGAGAAATGGAGATAAAACGACGGAGGAGATATCAAGTTTAAGTTCACAACCTTGAGATGTCCGAGTGGACTTGAATTTATTAGGTGTAATTCAAACTTCAAACGACAGATATGACATTAATTTCTGTCGTTAGAAGCTTGAATTACACCCGATGAATTCTAAGTCTGTTCAGACATTTCCTTGTAGTGAATGTGAACTTGATACCTCCTCCGTCGTTTCATCTCCATTTCTCACCAATATTATTCTTTTAGGTAGAATTTCGCGACCATCCCCAACATTCTTGGGAGCATCGCTGATGTTTTTTGTACCTGCAATGGTGTTCCTTGCACCGATAATTTTATTACTTTTCATAAGCTTATACAAGTTCTTGTTTCTGAAATGGGAGTAAATGTTGTAAACTTTCTAGTAAACTAATGGTGGTTGTTGTAGAATCTTTCAGTAAAACTTTTTTCTTAGTCTTTCAGTATGAGCGAGCCTCATGGGATGAAATTAGGAAACCACTTTCTCTGGTAATCAGAATCTATCTTTCAATAGATTTCTTTTGCTTATAAATAGGTACAATAAGTAAGTTGTAAATGAATCAATTTCTTAGGAAATAAAGTATCCTTTCTCCCACTGCTGTTTCAACTCTTTTGTGTATGCTCAATTTGTTCTTGTTCTTCTGGTGTAAGTTTTGAACTGTTGAGTTGACACCTTGTTCATGTTGAGTATAGGAACGTTCAAATAACAAGACATTTGTGACCATGTAAAATTTTTTTTCCCATTATGTGTATTATAAAATGAATATGATAGAAAACATTTTTTTTTTAAGGGTTACCATATTATATTATTGGTTTTTCAGCCTTTCATTATTACCTGCAACTGGAGATGATGAACAATCAAGTAGAGGAACTGAACTTGATCATTGTTTCTAACCCAGTTCCCATTAATCTCTTTCTTATGAAAGAATTTAATTGGACGGTTGCAGAAGTTTCTCAACTGAGTACATATGGAAAAGGAGGAAACTACTCCCTCTGCATGCACCACAAAGACCAGGAGATGATGGATTGGGGCTTTTCCAGCAGACTAACAGCTCGTGGGATATCGGGGCTGAGAACTTTTTCAGTGATGTTTGAGTTTTGTTTTTCTTTTTAGTTTCTGTTTGTTTTACAAGTGAATGAGGGAAATGAGTATGTGGAACAATGTAGTGATGGCTGTAATTAGTTTGTGTGGTTTTCACTGGACTGCAGGAACTTAAATCTCATCATTGTGTAGGAATGCTTCAATTTTATTTTATGTTATTGCTGTGTTTGATTTTTGTTGGTCATTTTCTTGATTTTGTTATGTTTTTGGTTTCTTCTCTCACATGAAACTGTTGTATTCATACATTGACATTAGGCTTAGTAAGAATAGAATACAGAAGGATACCTAAAAGTGGACAAACAAATAGCTTAATCTAATGTCCAAGAGAAATAGGATTTTTTTTTTTTTTTAAAAAAAATAATAATTAGAAGGGAATACATATTCTGTTGACTGAAGTAAGGTATTTTGTAACAAGCCTCACCTAAGGACATTTAACCACAATCCTACCAAGTGTTGTTAAAGGGCTAAGGGGGTCCAAAAAAGCCATCAGGGGCAAGGAACAAAAGGGTGAAACCATTTTTTTTTTTTTTTTTCCTTTTTGGTTACAAAAGGCATGCCATTACTATAAAATATTGGGAAAACATAGTGGCATGATTAGACACCCGAAATAATCCAAAAAGAAGGATCAGTATTATAAAATTGCTGTCGACACTTTTGAACGCTAGAATCCTCCAAATAGTAAACGCTGCCTACGTAACCATGGAATTCACCACCCCGTCGTGGATAATAGTCAGTGAAATATATTGAATTCTTTTGGCATTGTTTGAAATCCTTATTGTGCAACAACATTGTTTGATTTTTACCAACAAACAACGCCAAATCACCTAAGCTTTCCACACGACTCCATCCTTTATTTTCGTCGTCAAGAACGTAAACATAAAAATTGAGGGTTTCAGAGCCCAATTTAACAGTCTTATCTATCAATCTGACCACAAGAAATACTCTCTAGACTCTGCAATGTACAATTTATGTGTGTATTTTTTGAAATAGTGTGGCTCTATATCTTGTGGAAAATCAAGTTTGAGATCCAAAATATTAGAACCCTCAAAATTCCATGCTTGAATTTGAATTGACGATTCTCCCTCATTCTTTGATAGGGCTAATATGGAGTTTTTGGAGGAAATTAAGTCCTCGTAGTCAAAACCCCTCTCACCTTCACCTTCACCTTCACCTTCACAAAAGAGATAAGTCCATTTAAAATCTCCACACTTGACAAAAGCAAGTCTCCCATCTATAGATATTAGCGCAACTCCTATTCCAAAGTTGTCGCCGAAGAAAGTAATTGCCTTTGCAACACCTGACGACGAAAAATAAGGAAGACTAATCTTGACGTCAAAGATAGGATTCCAGAGTTTTAAATTATCATCTTTAGACCCTGTTCCTGTCTTTGAACTTAATAAAAAAATCCATCCGCCGCGGCATGAACTAATAAGTTCGTAAAACCCTAAACTCTTCTCTATAATATTATTATTATTATTATTATTTTCATCCTCATCATCGTCGCTAAAAATATAATAACCAAGCTTATTTAGTATATGCACTTTTGCATGGTACTGCATCAGCAATATTGATTTGGGCCCAAAAGATCTCAAAACCCAACTGCTTTCATCATATGCTATCGCTATCGCTCGCCAACGACGACATACTTGTGCAAACAAGCTCCCCTGCTTCTCCATCTTAAGTTTATTGAATATTATTCCCAATACATCAAGAGGAAGATTCAACCATAATTCTTCCCTCCTCTTTTTTAATTTATTGAAGATTAGCCTCAAAGATTCACCAAGCCTTAACAATTTTCTTCTGCAAACCTTACTATTTTTGGGAATCATATTATTTTGTTGGTTGATTCTCATCACTTACATATTTTATACTGCCAACCCAACCAACCTGAGTACAATAAGGACTACTGATTCCTTCCTTTTATTTTTATTTTTTGTCCGATTCTTAGGGAGATTCTAAGACTCTTTATATCTTATAAGAATGAGTAAAAACAGTAAAAGCGTATAACTCAGTGTTGTAAATATTTCATGCATACCGTCAGGTCCGGAGCCTCTGTGTTAGATAATTTAGCCCAACAACTGGCTTGATTTCATCCACAAAGACACACCGTTGTAAATTTATATATATATATTTTTTAATTTTAGAAAATTATTATCAAAAATATTTTTAATTATTATTTGGAGCAGTAAGAAATATATTTTGTATACTTTTATAAATATTTTCTATAAAAATTAATTAATACGAAGATAACTGTACTAATTTTATGTCCTTTTACTTGTGTTATATATATATATATATATATATAATATATTTTTTTAAATGAACAGAATCATCAAATTCTAATACCTAAACAATCAAACCAAAATATTAATCCTCCATATACATATAACATCAAAATTAGAATCAATGCCCAAATAGAAGCTGCAAACTAAAATATGCCAAAATTGTTCAGTCCTTTGATTGAATTTTTGCAGGAAATAATTAAGTGGTGCTTTAAGTATACATCATGCACAACAAAAAACATCTCTTATATATCCAACATCCATCCTGCTCTCTCTGATGGCAGCAGGGCAACGGTTATTGTCCATTATACATTTCTATTTTACATTGCTGCACTATCCCAGTCAATTGTTCTGTCTTCAAAATCATACGATTCATGGAGCCTATTTCGTGCCAGCCTACTCATCACTGCAAGACCTGTAACAAAAATACGTATTCAATAAGATCATCACGCACACAACCAAATGCAATTATATAGAGATTTTTTTCTTTGTTACCTTCGATCATTTTATATAGAGATGACCACCATCTATCTCTAGAAACCTGGTATTGGTCAAGGGCTTCTGCAATTACTTGATCATGCTTTCCCTCCAAAACTCCCTGTAGAGTTATCACAGCATCTCTCGTTTTCTTGAGAATACTGTCTTCCTCGTTGATTTCCAACTGCACAAGGTCGTTATGTGATGAGGTGAGGCTAACAGCCAATGCAAACTGAGCAGCAGCTGCCCAGCGAGACGAGGCCAGCCATCTTCTTTGACCTTCTAGTTGCTTTTCAATCTCCAATTTGCTACCACTACCCCCTTCAAGTGCTAAGCTGCGCAGGTACTGTGCATTTGCAGCCCCAGTACTCTGCACCATCTTAGAGAATGAGCTCTCTTCATTTTGCAGCAACCTTTCCGGAGTATCATATTCAATGACCTAAAGCAATCTTTCAGTCAAATATGTTTTCTAGGAAACTACAATTTGAAAGTAAATGAAGGAATAGAAATGGATCCGTACCCGACCAGCATCAAGGAGAAGAATTTGGTCACAGTCAATAATGGTATTTAAACGGTGAGCAATGATAAGCATTGTGCAAAATTTAAATTCTTCCCGAATAGTTTTTTGAATAAGAGCATCTGTTCGAACATCAACAGCAGCTGTTGCTTCGTCAAGTACTAGAATCTTTGACCTTCGCAGCAATGCCCGGGCCAGACTCAAGAGTTGCCTCTGTCCAACGCTAAAATTTTCTCCTGCCTCTGATACCTTTGGAGCATTTCGTAGATGTTAAGATTAGAGAAAAATATATTTGAAATTCATATAACACAAAAAACTGATATGATCATGTACCTCTGCATTAAGACCCATAGAATTCCTCCTGATGACATCTTTCAAATGTGCCCTCTCTAAAGCTTCCCAAAGATCAAAATCGTTGTGCTCATTAAAAGGATCAAGATTGAATCTTACAGTTCCTGACCACAAAATATGATGATCAAATAAATACCAAAAAATTAGCGAAACCTATGCAGCTCGATTCAGAAAGCTGTTCCAAAAAATGGAAAATTCATCTAAAAGGCAAAAAAGAAAAGTAGAAAAAATGGACATATATAGATATCCATGAAAAAAAGCATGGATATCTTATGTAAGGTAAGTTTTCTGTTCTCTTATAATTGGCAAGGCTAAAATATATATCAACGCATCATGAAATGTCAACTATATATGGAGTATTCATCATCTAAATGCATAAAATCTTTCTGATGATTGAACACAAAGGGTTCAAATAGACCTTGAGATAAAATATATGAAAAGAAAGACCAACAAGTCAGTTATAAAATGACTCTTCACCCACTCCAAAGGCTGAAAAGAAGAAATATAAACCTTAAATCACACTAGACCTTATGATAATTTACTTCAGATTACCTGAGAAAAGAACTGGCGATTGTGGTATAATACCAAGAACTTTTCGAAGATCCATCAATCCAAGTCTTCTAATATCACAATCATCAATTAAGATTCTCCCTTTTTCGATCTCTACAAGTCGGAACATTGCATTAAGCATGCTAGACTTCCCAGCTCCAGTTCTACCAACTATCCCAACCTTGTCACTTGGAGGAATTTTGAATGATATACCATGGAGAACTGGGGAAAGCTCGGGCCTATAGCGCAGGACAACATCATCAAAAATGATAGATCCTGCAGAAGGCCACCCTGGAGGAGGACGGTTGTCCTCAACAATAGCTGGACCTTCAGAAGGCAACTCTATATATGTACCAACCCGCTCAACAGAATTTAGACTATTCTCAGACAAACTAGCAAGCCTAAGCACACCAGTCAATAAACTTGTAATGTTCAATGCATAACTGAGAAGCAAACCCATTGTAGAAGCAAATCCTTTTTGGTTTTCTGCCCTACCATTCTGCATTACGGCAAAAGTAGCTGCAAGCCAAATCATAAGCCCCCCCAAGGTCTCCAGACGAATTGCTAGCCAGCGGTTTCCGCTCATGTTTACGAGAGTGAACCTGACATTGTTGTCCATGGACTTCCCATTAATATTTGCCATACGATCATAAGCTTTATAAGCACGAATAGTAGTTAGACCATTGAGTGCTTCTCCAAACTGTGCATACACAGGAGACCTGCTAATGGAATCCAAGCGCTTCACTTCACGGGCTGTACTCTGCAAGGACCAAATACTGCTTCAGCATAAATGCAGGAATCCTTTTTTACAAGACATATATGATCATTGTGCAAAGTAGTATATGTATGTCTCATATGCAAACAGCTCAAAGGAAATGCAATGCTTAAAGACAACAGGACTTATACTCCATCCCATTAGAATTACTGGTCTTGTTTGTTAGTCAAAGCTGTCAATTTTCCAGGAGTAGCTTTAATTTTTACTTTCACAGTTCTTTAGGTATCTAAAATTTGAAGAGTTGTTCTATGCACTTGTCAAGAGTTCAGTTTCTCTTTTAGAAGCACTACAAGATGTAATTGGCATTACAGAACATCCAATTAGGCCAACAAAGCCTCAAGAACGAGAATATATATAGGACAGTGACTTTTTATTTCTTAATTCTGTAGTAAAGGATTTTCATTAGAGTTCCTTCGAACTTTCATCAGTAAATCAAAATTTCCACTAGGATGTGTAGACAAAGTTTCTAGAGTCAAGCAGCATTTTTCTTGCAGCATATAGCACAAGAACACATAAACTGCATAAAATTAACATATTGCAAAGCACAAAACATACTAGTCAAAAATGAAAATTAAGATGCTGCTTTGAGTGATCCTGAAATGAAAATTGAAACTAACTGTTGCAGAAGATGAATTGAGATATTGGGTTCCATATGTTATTGATGCTAGAATATGAAGTGGAGGAATACGAGAAATGAAATTCCCAGCAAGAATACATAACAATTTCTCTGATGTCAAACTAATCCTTCTCCAGGAAAACATTCTCAGCTAGTTAAACGACATGTCATGCTGAGACTCAAATAAATTGAAAAAAATAAATTGGATGCATCAGGTCATATTGTGGGCTGCTAACCAAAAAAAAATAAAAAATAAAAAAGATCACATAGGCTTGCTATAATATAATAACAAGGAAAAGATTGTAGAGGCATGTGCACCTGATAGTACAGATAGGCTCCATAGAACAACACGAGAAGGGGCATTATGATCCAAAGTGACATGGTGCTCACTATCCCAATCAGTACAAATGTTGAAACAAGCTGTGAAATTAGTCCCAGAAACATATTAAGAAATGGAGCAACCATCCTGTCTATATCACCCATATCCTTAGCAAATCTATTAATTATACGTCCTAGTGGATTTGTCTGAAAGAAGACCATTGGAGCTCTCAATATGGAGCCAAGCATGGCATCATGCAATTTTCGAGCAGCATAAAGACTTGAGAGGATCAACCAGAATGAGTTTGTTAGTGTCACCATTACCTATTTCAACGGAAAAGACAATAAATGAGATTTAAACTGTCTTATAACATTTAATTTATCATTCCAAAAATAATAAAATTAACACATTATCTAAAAGCTAGTTGTTATAAAAATTAAAAATTGTACACTTAACATGCCTTTCATGCATGGACTGAACACAATGTTCTTTTGCAGATATAAGAGGCAAATAAGTGCACAATGATTAGCCAGAGAGGGGCAGCTCACTCTAATATCATACTTACTTATCAACCTATATATATATATATATATATATATATATATATATATATATATATATATATTATATTTATATAATGCATTAAAAATAAATAAAACTAAGATTAGAATAGAAAAATTTATGAATTAGATAAATCCTCAACATACTTGACCAAATGACAGGAGACCATAGATCAAATTGTAGAAACCAGGTGAATAACTGCTTGAGTTGCTTGCATCTGTCCAATGACTCAACCATGTACTACTTGAAATTCGAAACGTCTCTGTTAGCACATAACAAAAAAGCAATACCACAACTACCCAAGCACCACCCAGTGCATTCTTGTATCTGCAGAGAACAAAAGATCAAATGCTCAAATTATTGAAACAGTGTGCTAAAAGTGGACAAACAAATAGCATACTCTAATGTCCAAGAGAAATAGGATTTTAAAAAATAAAATAAATAGAAGGGAATACATATTCTGTGGACTGAAGTGGATTCATACATTTTCTTAAGTAGGTATTAGTAACAAGCCTCATCTAAGGACATTAACCACAATCCTACCAAGTGTTGTTAAAGGGCTAAGGGGTCCAAAGCCATTAGGGGCAAGGAACAAAAGAGTGAAACCATTTTTTCTTTTCTTTATTTTTTTATTTTTTCCTTTTTGGTTACAAAAGGCATGCCATTACTATAAAATATTGTATATATTATATATCCCCAACAAATGAAGTTTAACCAATATGATGGTAATGAAAATATTTTCCTTAATTCTTTTTAAAATTCTCTAGAATTATTTGTCCATTTTCTATCTAAAGGTATCATCTACGAAATTTTCCCCCAATTCTATATATACTTAAATATCTCACATTAATAATTTATTTTTTCAATAAAATTAATACATATTTTTCGATCTCATTAATCAAACCAAGATTTGTTATCAATAATAAGCAATGGCCTTTCTTTTCCTTTTTTCAATTCCTTTTTTCTTTTCCAACAAATATCAGTAATTCAGCAGAATCTTAGAATCCTGACAGAGACAGAGAACAGGGGAGAGGGATTGAGTCACCATAAATGGTAATCCTTTTCCTAACAGTAAAACTCTAGGCTGTTTTACTTCTTTAATTTTACATTTGGAGCACGAAGAGTGCACTTTAACCTCACCTATTGTCTTGCACCTTTTCAAAAGGCACACACAAAGGACACTTGAGGCAATCCAGGTCATGAGATGACAACTGTTGCATGTCATGCACATTGGTAAAAAGTCGATTACCTCTGTGGTTCCTCAGTGGGACCTTGACAATGTTCTACCTATGTCTATAAAAGTAATTTTCATTTAAAATAAATGCCACAATTTACAAAAGAAAAAGCTGAAATTAGTTTAACCTCATGACATGATTCATTAGCACAAATAGCTAAAGGAAAGTCTTTCAAGTTATGATTTTGAACCACATTACAGGTTATTGTCCAACAAACATTAAAAAATTTCATTTAAAAGGAAAACCAAAGTGGTTACCATGTTATGAATGGGATATTATTAGAAAACTAAAGTAAATGGTAACAGGTTTTCATCCACTTTAAAAAGCCATGTTTCATGGAAATCTTTGTAAATAAATCTAATGCACACAAAGAGATTAACAGAAACAAGCTGTAAATTTTATAATATCTACCCTTAGTAAAGTGTAGAGGCAGAGTTTTAAGGAACTCAAATCTGAAGCATTTATGTTTCTAGATATGCATGACTTGATTCTGCAAAGATCACACAACTTAATTTGAAATCATAATTTGATGATTGAACAAGTAGTAACGAGTTCCTTGTGGAAATCAGTGGTAGTCACACTATTTAAGATGCAATATCCAAAACACGGGAAATTCTCTGCTTAAATTTAGAAGCCCACAGAACAATAAAGGGTAAATGCCAAAAGGCATCTTAATGACTTATGAGAAAGTTCAAGAATTATCTTACCTATTCAAAACTTTCCAACTGACAACTCCAGTTTCACGTTCTTCCTGCTTTATAAGAATAGATTTGCCTTCTTTCTTTTTATTTGCAGGAAGATGATCCTTTGGCAAGCCATCAGCCTCACCATTAGCGACAGTCTTCAATATTTTATCTTCAGTTCTTTCAACATTTTCCTTCTCTTCCACATATTCTTCCATTTTCCCTGCATTTTCCATCAGTTTCTGAAAGAGCACGCCATTATTTGATAGTTCTTCGAAGGTCCCTTCCTCTTTCACCATGCCATCATGCACCAGAATGATTTTATCTACTTGTGAAAGGAAGTGTAGCTGATTTGTAACAAGAACTCTGGTTTTTCCTCTGAGTTCTTCTCTAATGCACTTTTCAAAAACCTGATAATGCAAAATGCTGGTTAAACCCCCAAAACTATTATAGTGCATAAGTACATTATATAAGCCAATGCAGGAGCCAAACAAGTCATTAGAGTACAAAACTATAATGATGAGAAAGGTACTTAAGACCAGAAAGAGGTGAAAACTATTTATTTCTACAGTAGATTATTGAATAATACAGGAAAATTCATCTCGATAGACAAATGAAAATGAACTAGGCTTGAAGTACATTGCCCTGAAACAATTTTGAGGACCGAGTTCTCCAAAATATGGTGTTCCACTCTAGTGTAAAATCACAATATAGAGGTATGGATAATTCTGCGTGTGAAATAATATGGATACACCTTGTGCTTGAAGTAGGCCTTAAACATTCAATGACAGTAAAATTTTGGTGTGACAACCAAGTTACCCTTCATATTGCCTCTAATCTTGTGTTTCATGAACAAACCAAACATATTGAGATAAACGGTCACTTTGTTCATGAGAAGCTTCAAGAAAACCTAATGTCTACTTGCCATGTGAGAAGAGAAGAACAACTTGTAGATTTACTCAAAAAGGCATTGACTGAGACTAGAGTTGACTGCTTGTGTAACAAGCTAGGCATGATTAACATATGTGCTCTAGCTAAAGGAGCAGTGTTGTGATACATGGTAAATCACTCAAGTAGTGAGATTGTAATGAACTGCAATTACCAATTACTAATTTACTAAGCATTTGGTAGTTTGCTATTTTGTAGTCTTACATATATATATATAGGACAGTATCACGGAATGAATACATCAAGAAATTCTCTCTCTGCTCTATTGTTTACAGTTCTAGTATCATCTCATTCCATTAACCTCCACCAACGACTATCTGTTCATAATTCTCCCAAAGTTGGAGGAAAATGCTTGAGACACCATCAAGCAAAATTTATCAAATTTAATGGTATTACTGTTGAGGAATGAGGCTGAACAAGCATACTAACCACTGAAAATCCCACTGAGAAATTTTTTGGATAAACATTACAGACTGAGAATAATCAGTGGACCCATCATTTATTCTATTAAAAAGAAAAAGAAAAAAAAATGCAGTGCACATATTTCAAGTGATATTGTGTAGGTACCTGCCGAGCCACATGTGCATCAAGAGCACTTAGTGGGTCATCAAATATGCAAACATCTGAATTTGAATATACAGCCCGAGCCATAGATACTCTTTGCTTTTGTCCTCCACTGATGTTAACACCTCTTTCACCAATTTCAGTAAGATCACCACCCTAAGATTCACAGAAACAATAATTTCAACAACGCACTTTTAACGCAAAAAATAAAAATAAAAATGAATAGGGGAAAGGATTGTGAACTTACTGGGAGTAATTCAAGGTCATGCCGAAGTGAAGTCACCTCTATTGACCTTTCGTATCTTGCTGGATCGAAGGCAGACCCAAAGAGTATGTTGTCCCGTACCTATTAAACAATGTAGCCTCTCTTATAGAAGTTTAAATGGATAGAAGATCAAGCACAATTTACCAACTGTAGTTTCCCTTACTGTTGCATTGAATATCCATGAAACTTGTGGAACAAAAGCAACTGATCCTCTGAGAACAACAGATGTTGAATCTGTAACTGCTGGAAGCTCTCCAAGCATTGCTGATACAAGTGATGTCTTACCCTCTCCAGTACTGCCAACAATTGCTACCAAGCTACCAACTTGTATATCCAAATTAACATCTGATAATGTAGGTTTCTCTGCCTGGCAGTTGAGCATGTTATTAGTGCAGAACTTTGAATCCACCAAGAAGTATCTAAATCTAAAGCACCCTACAAGAGAGAAATTAAAGGATTCCATTGTCTGGAAACTTAAACAACCAAGTTTCTCTCTTAGTGTCTCTGCTATTTGATAGCAGAAGATTCATAATGATCTTTGGAAGCTTTAAGATTAAGGACATGGGTACCCTTTCAACTAGGAAGCAGAAAGTTCCCTGTGAGGAATCAGTCGATTGTGAACTTTATACAAACAAGTTTCTCTCTTAGTGTCTCTGCTATTTGATAGTAGGAGATTCATAATGATCTTCAGAAGATTTAAGATGTAGGACATGGGTACCCTTTCAACTACAAAGGCATGGCTTAAAGCTTTATGATTCTAGGAAGAAGAATGGATACAATAATTTTTACTAATCTTTATATCAAACTTTAGAGTCAACAGTATCTATATGTTTTAATTGCATGTAACAGAAAAGTACTGTTCCATCTTTTTAATGCAATTTAGCTTACGATTTTTGAAATCTTCAGGATGTAATGCAAGCAATCTTGTACCCTGAACCCATCTCCACCTATCACAACTACTTTACCAATTTCAGTTAGTTTCCTGCCTTTAGTGTTGGCTCATAATATTTTGATTTCTAATCCACATTCCCCCTAACAAAGCTTCCACACACTTTATGCTAGAAAGACTGCTACACAAATACAGATAGAAAACCTACTGGCATAAAATTCAATATTTAAAGACAGATCCAAGATGAATTATATGAGTTCCAAACTGAAATCTTCAAGTATGTTTAGGTTATTTCTTACTTTTTGTTTTTTAGAGTTTGTGAGTTGTGGAGAAAGAAGTGGAACACACTTCACTTATATGCATGAGTGAAAGCATTCATAAATAAACCAGCAGAACATATTGCTCGTATACTTGAGGAGAAAAGAGGGGGGGGCACTGAGGACACAGCTAACTCTACCCCTCTGGGCTCGAGCAGATAGTTTACCTAAGCCACCAAGTGAATATTTGTCTTTCCTTATATTTGGACTCAGTCAGAAGCTTGAAATACCTTTCTTTATGAGGACCCAATAACCAATGGAACTGGTTTCAGTATGCCATTCTAAGTTCAAGAATTATAATGGGGAAATTAAAGGTTATTAAGGTAAATAACTAACATACAAATGAGCATGTATTAGAAAAAAATTGAGACAGTAAACTCCATGTTATTAATCTATGTATGCCTGCCTATCTATCAATTTATAATCTTAAAGGTTTCCATATATATATATGTGCAAGTAGGTTTGTGAATAAACCTTTGATTCCCAAGAGAAGCAACCATTCCTGATTGAGATGGCTGGAAGCCCTGGTTCAAGAGGTGGGTTAGGGAGGAGAATTCTCTCTTCTCCTAAAAGAAGTTCCTCCAAACGCTTTAAAGAAACATTTGCAGTGACCACCTGTAAAGAATTAATTTTATGAAAAAAAGGGAGAACATGCTTAAAAATAAATGAGTAGTGTTGCCAGTCAAATAAGAAGGATGAAAAACAGGCATAGCTTTTATACATACAAGAGAAGGAAGGTTATATCAAGTATCAACACTCTTTCACCATATCAAAATAACAAGTCTCATCATTATACTCTTCATAACTTCAGCCTACTTCTATTATCTTCTGATTTGTATGTGGCACAAAAGCTTGCACAATAATATCTCTATTGATCATGCCATTATTAATAATCATAGGATCTTTCTCCATTTCACTATGATCACCATGCAACTTAAAGAACTATTTTACATCTTGATTAAAACAAAGATTATCATTCAGGTAAGTTATTTCCTTCTCCTAACTTACCTAGTGAAATATCATCTTTTAGTTCATGTGGTAATGATCTTGATTTTTTAATAGCTATTAAGAAAGGAGTTAGATGTTATACTCAACATCCTATCTCTAACTTTATTTCTCATAATAACTTGTCCCCTTCATACAGAGCCTTATCATCTTCTTTGCATTCTATCTCTATATCGCTCTACGAGGAAAGAAGCTGTGGTGGAGGAATTCAAAGCCTTGTCAAAGAATTGAACTTGGAAAGTTGTTGATTTGTCTTTGGGAAAGAAACCAGTAGGATGTAAATTGATATTTAGAGGGAAGCTAAGGCAGGTGGCTCCATCGAGAGGTTAAAGGCTCAACATGGTGAAAGGTTTTATACTTGCAATGACTTCAAAGAAACATTTGCACCCATTGCCCAGATAAATTCAGTAAGAGTTCTCCTATCTTGCATTGCTAATATTAGATGGAAACTTCAGCCGTTTGATGCTAAACATGTGTTCCTCTGTGGTGATTTGAAAAGGGAACTCTACTTGGAAATTCCTCCAAGTTTTGTATGCAACAGGGTATGGTTGATATACATACACCATATTGAAGGGGAGTGTTGGCAGCTTTTCTCAAGATTTTAGGTCTTGATTTCAAGAGTTAATTATATAAAATCCTGTAAATTAGATATTAGTTGTTTTTTCTTATTTGGTGAGGGATATTTATATAAATATATGTATTACATATATTATTATAAATTGAAATCAATGATGTAGAAAAGATACTACAGCCCTATTTTCATTTAAATTCCTTTAGTTCTAAAAACCACACGTTTTTAGAAAAGCTTTATGATAAAGAAACAAATGGATGAATAGTACTGATAGATGACAAGACAACTATAGTCCAAGAATTGTTGAGGTTCAACAACATATCAACATAATATGCATGCAGAAAAACATATGCCAACATGGAGAGGGGCAAAAGCATACGAAACCTCTATAAACAAGTAGCCACAAAAATGTTAGAAATATCAAACTAATGAATAGTTATTTTTACCTGTGTTATTATGTTCGGAAGCATGAAAAGTGGAAAACGCAAAACAGCAAACAAAGAAAGAGATGTGAATGCTCGTGCAGGCGTCAAATCCCCTCCAAGTAAAGTGAACATCCCAAATGAGACCACAATCACCACAACTGGAATACTGTTCAGAATAAAACTGTTCAACTGCAAAATTTCAAAAAGATAATGTAAAAATCATGAAATAATAATAATAATAATAATGAAAGAGTGAATACATTAGTTAGTACAGTACAAAATTATCTTGGAGAACGGAATATGTTATGCTTTCAGTCACCTTCAAGTGTATAAATATCCTAATAAAGGAGCAGTGGGAAGGGAAGTGAGATGAGAATTTGACAAACATATTATCTTACAGTTAAGTAGCACTCCCGAATCTCTTGGCATACATTAGCATGAACCTTGTTAAATTTAGGTAAATTGTCACCTGCTATAAAAGCTTAAATTGATAGGGAGGGGTTAAATTTATCCTATTAATACACTCTCTTACATATGAGCCAATCACAAATATTTTTAACAAGACTCAACATGTGCACAATAAACAACAAATGGGGGCACCAACAAGGATTTGAACTCAAGACCACCCACTCTGATACCATGTTAATTAAGGTAAATTATCACCAGCTCTAAAGGCTAAAGTTTAAGTTGGTAAAGAGGAGTAAATCTATCCTCTTAATGAACCTAATAGCAACCTGACTCTATGCTAAAGTGGACATCTTAAGTTGAAAATAGACATTCAGGAACATATTTATGTACCATACAGTCTAATGCAGAATAAGAGTATCACACTCAAATCCTTTAAAGATTTAGCATCCCTAGTTACAGCCTAGTCAATAACACCCAAACCAGGATACCAGAATTGAAGCCCTAGTCTTTCTACCTATTCCTGAAACCTCTTATATAATAATTACACAGTAACTATCCTCATAGATATACCAAATTGGCCATAAACACTTACTTAGGTTCAAAGGATAATAGTTCTTAAGTGGTGAAGTTACTTGACATATTAAAACTTACAATGATCATGAAATTGTTTTAGTACTAATTATTCAGTAATCAAGTAACGTATTTCCCCTTTTCAGAAACATTAATATTAATGCTCACAAAATTGGATGACTCATGACTATGTGACATTCATTCAGAGATATAAATGCCCTTTAGACCATGTCATTATCTCAACCTTTAGATTACACTGTTCAAGAAATCTAAGAAAAAGAAAAGCTTTTAATAAATGGTCCCAACATACGGCTCCTAATAGTTGAGCTTTTCGGAACCATGACAGCTCATCATCACGGACATGCTGAACCTTCGACTGGAAACTATTCTCCCAAGCATAGCATCTGCATCCATTGTTCAAATTAGAAACATATGGTTATGTTAATTGCACAGGTGGCAGAGGATTATTATAAAATTTTTATGTACATGAAGCATACTTGACAGTGTCCATTGCAGCCAAAATTTCATTCATAAGTCCAATTCTCGTGTCTGTCCGCTGTAATCCTTCTTTTGACAACTTCTGCATCTTACTTATCACAAAAGTCTACATCCAGAACAGGAATTCAAAGTTATTGGGTCATATCAATCAGAAAAACATTAATCAGGTGGCATGGAACAGCAAAAGAATCACGAAAAACTCTCATTAAGTATAGGAAGAAATTAAAAAACCTAAATCAACCATAACAATTGTTCAGAAATTATTTTACCGAACTAAGCCTTTTATTTGGCAGAAAGGAGTAAAATAAACAAACAGCATGAATGATAGCACCAGGAAGCAAAGCAACCACAACAAGCAGCATAACTGTTTTAAATTGTGTATTAAAAAACTCAAATTTAATGACCATTAACCTGTTCGAAACGGGTAACAATCAAGTTCAGACCTGCTTGCAATCCTCGTGAAAATCATCTCCAATATTTAAAAACCCCAAAAGTTATGATCATCCTAGAACCTTAATCAAGGATTTTGATAGTCATTCAAATATAAATCTGTCATGTTTTACCCATTAATGAAATTTTCATTATTTTGAAAGTTGCTAACCAGACAAGGCAAGATATTGATTACCTTGTCACTGAATAATTCACAGTAGGACCAAACCTGGGAAATCACAGAGATAAACATCCAAAACGCAGCATCACTAAACTACATCCCAAATCACTAGTCCTGCCTCAGGTTTTTCCTCAGCTTAACCATTTCCAAGAGAGATACAGTTGGAATTTATTGCGCAGAAATTTTAGGAAAAATTATTTAGAAATAAAACCAATGCACATTTTTTAAATGTGTAACAGCTTTAATTTATTCCAATGGAATTAGATTAGTTTGTAGCATAGATCCACACGTCCACTAATTTCATCACATAAACAATTATATGCCATATCAGAGTCTCTGTTTTAGAAATAATGACACATCGTTAAATCAAAACCACATTCAAATCCATCTAAGAAAATCATACCAGATATATCAATCTAGAAGCCAAAGATTTCTGTATAGAAGTTCAGAAATTTCCAATATCTATTTAAATCTTAAAATAATCATCCTACCACTCCAATATGCTGAAAAGTGAACTGGACATGAGTGATCAAATAAAATTTAAAAAACTAGCGTGAAGAGAGTATGTATTGTATACATGTACAAACTAAGCATCCCTTTAGATTGCCTAAAACAAATAGCATTGCACATCAGCTCAGAAATCATTAAGGAAAAAAAAAAGGAAAAGAAAAATGAAACAATAGACAGTGAGATCATACGGTAAGTGCAAAATTGGGAGCTCTCAAAGAATGACATTAGAAGGAAGCTCATTACCTGTACTGGGAACATAAGGACTAGCCCTAATGCACCAACAAGCGAAGAAACACCCAATTCATTGTAAAGAAGGATCAATGCAACAATGATACGGAAAGGAGCCGACCATAAAGTATGAAGTGATTGACATATTTGCTGTTGAGAGAGAGAAAAACAAAAATGGATCAGTAACTTAATTAGAATGCCAGCATAGGGGAGAAAGGGAACTGGTATCTTCAGTATAAAATGCCTCTCTCTCTCCTCCCCTACAAAGAAAGTTTCAACTACCAAAAAGTTAGTCTAGAACAGTTAGACGCAGCAGCTACTAGTATTGACAAGACACGTATTACTTATCCAAGTTAAATTATAAACATCCAAGACTCCAAAGAATTAAAGATATAAATCTTCAATAACAAAGTTGAATTTCAGTTGATTTAAGCAAAACTCAGCTCTCAGTCTTCAGGTAGTAAAACTAACTCAAGTTTTTTCTCTTTTTTGTTTGATCAAATGACATTGCCATCTAGATTAATTTTTTACACCAATTAAGCCTAGAAAGTATATTTCTACAAGCATCACAATAAAATTCACTAATCTTTCACAGAGATTTAATGTCTATTGTTTGAATTTCATCCCAAAAAATTTGCATTGAAAAAGTATTTAATGCAAAACTGAGATTTAATTTTTTTTTTTTTTAGGAAAAAAATCAGTAAGGATGTGTCTCTTTGCAGGAAAGCTTCAACTGGTGTTGGTTTTGATGTATTCTGTTTGCAAGTGCAACAGGAATCAAATGCCACAAGCATTAAGAGCCTGATAATTTTCCATCTTAAATTATATTACCATACAGTTCTTCCAAATAAAAGAACAACAATGATTTACCAGCAGAAATGAATTTAGGGGGCAAAAAAAGATTGTGAAGTTCATCAAATTCCCTTTGGTTTTAAAAGGATCAGAGTTTAAAAAAAAAAAAAAAAAAAAAAAACCAAGATGAAATGTGAGCATGAGTGGCTTATAGTTTGATTCAAGCTGAAAAAGTGACCTTGGATTCAGCTTGCTATACAGTTGGGTCAGACCAACCAAAAGAAATAACCAATCAAGATAAAATCTATCATCACTAAGCTTGATTATGTTTTGACCTTAGCCTCTAGTCAACTTGATTATGATTTATATTGAATCCCAGCAATTAAAACCAAGCTTGGCTTGGCTTGGCTCATTTATAGTTCTATGGTAAAGAAAACATTTTTGCATCACCATTTGAAGGAGAATGTTTTAAATTGAAAGAAAATGTTAGGTATGTTATTAAGCTCCAAAGTATCAAAGAAACAGAACTACCACCAGACTGCATCCATGGCACAAAATGCTCATTGATATCCTAATTCCAAATGAGAACCAAAAGAAAATAACATCTGACAGATAATCAACAGAAACCAGATCAAACAATATCCGACATATAGTATAAGCTTCAAAATTTCACTGTTGCCTTCCAAATAAAATTCATAGGTTCTAAAGAGATTCTGGAACACATTAATTGACCAGTAGAAAGATCATAGAGCATCATTAAAAGCACAAGCCATGCAAGAAGGAATACCTGGAGTGCCTCTGCATCAGTAGTCATTAAATTGGTTATTTTCCCTGTTGCAAACTTTTTACGACTCTCATGGGTTAGCCTCAAGGACTTTCTGAAAACTGCAGCAATCTACAAAACAAGTTACAAATAACATTTACTATTAAAACTAAAGAAAAACAATATATATGTGTACATTTGTAGAACAACCTGCAAACTGCATTAATTTTCGTCATGCACATATAGAGTAGAAAAAGGCGGCAGAGATGAAACAGAAAAAAAGATGTTAAACTTTCTCTTGCTTTAACTGTTATGTGAAAGATGAAACTTTGGATCTCTCCCAAGCCATTCAGTTTTCTCTGACCAGAGTTTTTAGAGAAATAAATTAATGATAGTTGTAAAATATGTACCAATGACATATTCTCCCTTTATCCATAATAAACAATCTTTTAAAGACAAAATGTTTAGAAGCCAATTTAAAATTTTCATTTCTCTGCTTCTTTTTCTACGTTTCATACAAAGGAAGCATCCTCCCTTTCACCTCTCTATCCAGTTGATTATATAGTTATCTTTTTCCTCTCCTGAATGAATTTTTTCTTCTGTTTTCATTTCCAACATACTAAACCTTTAAGGTTCAGAATTTAAAATTTCAAGAATATACTGAAAAAAGAATTAGCAACTTTTGATGTACTTATTCCAACAGGACAACACTATGAATATTACATGTTGTTAAAGAGAGATAAATTATCACCTACTCTAAAAACTTAAGTTATTTTATAACGAAGGCCCACAATGTGCACACAAATTAAACCAATACAAATTTCTAACAACACAAATCAAATTTCAATAGTTAGGATTCGATCTCTCGACCTCCCACTCTGATATAATGTTAGAGATAGATAAATTGTCACTTACTCTAAAAGCTTAAGCTTATAGGATGAGTTTAGATTTATTTTATTAACACATATTCCTCTTATAAGAATTAGGTCATAGGTAGAATGTCCAGTTTCCTTTTTCTATATATCTCCCAGAACACTTACGGTAGGCTACCATCACAAGTTCCTTTAAGCACAGCAGAGTAATATGACAAACACATATGTCTTATCTAAATGCAAAGAAGGCAAACAAACCATAAAAGTGAAAGCAGCAATATTGCATTATAAGTGTTCTCTTACCAGGGTTGACCTCAGCCGATAACCAACACGCATCACATTCTGAAAATACTGAGCTTCACATAGCACACCAAATACCTATATCAAATAAATTCAAGATATTATACCAAACACCAACTCAGACGTGAGTAGAAACCAAGAAGTAAAAAAACCAGGAAGAAGAACAGAAAACTTTGAATCAAAAAAACCAAATAGAAGAGCAAATTTCAGAGGCAAGGAAAAACAACAGGAATAAGAAAATAGAAGCCAGAGACAACTGGACCAAAAAAAGTGATATGTATACTTCCTAGTCAATGAAATGTCAGTATTCGTGTATCTATCTCATAAGACTATTAGTTCCATAAGACGGGTTATTGAGATAATGGTCTTCTAGCATTCTTTCTCTTTCTACTTCATTATATCCTTCCTTTATTTATCTTCCACAACTTCGGTGCTGCATTACATGTATCTTAGTTAACTTTTAGAAATGGATCAAGTCTAATATATCCCACCACATTTAAAAGTTGATTTTAATTAAAGGTAAATGTCCATTCTCTCCTCAGAGATATATCAGCAAGCAAATACGGACACAACTAGCTTCAAATTCACAGACCTGGAAAAGGAAATTACGCTCACCTTGAAAAGTTCATATATGACATTATCCAACATTTTATTCCACTTAAAGTGCCGTGAAAGCTCATAAACGTAATAAAAACAGATCATCCCAGAGTTACTGAAATGTCAATTCAAGAAACATGGAAAATCTTAATAACAGAAAATTTTCAACACTTTGCTGATATTGACAAAGATCACATATGGAGATCTATGTATTTTGCTTAAATTTATCTATCAATCTCTAATTCTAAGCTTCCTCCCCAATCTGATATTATGGTGCCAGTATAGACCGAAATTTCATTACGGTCCAACTAGGACTGGTAATAAATACCAGGGCTTTGCAATATTTGATTGATCACAATTCTATACATTCCATTTACTATAAAAGTTCCTAGAGAATTCATTAGAGGAATGATTCCAATAAAGACAAAGATTGTCCATTCAAACAAAGAAACTTGATTAGACTAGCAAAACAATTGCTTTAGAAGCCAAAAAAGAAAGCATAGATCCATGCCTGTTGATGTCATGGAATAAAATCTCGCAAGAACTTGAGAAGCAGTGATGAGGGAAAATGCACATGATAAAATGGTGACCTGTTACTTGATGCTATTTCCAATGTTTCACATTCTTAGATAGCTTGAACTTCTACCTAACAATTTTTTACAGCATTACTTCTCAATATTTAATATGGTCATAGTTTATTTCAACAAACTAAGAAAATCAAATTAGAATCTCTTAACATGTATTCTTACCCACATATTGTTAGCTTGAATTATAACTTGTCTGGCTAGGTTCTAGTCTGAGAGGGTCATTTATGAATCTCAATTTTCAGTCCTTCAAATACAATGTAGAAGAATTAAAAGCAACATTTTAAATGGAAAAAGCAGCAGCACTTTTCCATTACAAGAAAACTAATGTATTTAGTGTGATGTTATTCTGTTCATTACTGATCTGAATCATCAATAAAAGGAACAGGTGGACAAAAAAGAAAATGTAAACAAGTAAAGCATATAGGAAACGACATGGTTATATATAATCAGAATTAGAACTGAGTGATAAAAGCTCAAACCGTACCACACCAAGCAAAATGGAGAATGCATAGACATAACCAATCCAAGCTGGCTCTCCTTGTTGCATGGACTGTAAAATGTAAATGACATGGTAATGAAAAATGTAACAGTCAATTGATACAAGTAAAGTTAAATCAGCAAATTATAAGCACTTTAGTCCTGAAATAAATCATATGACCCTAATTTCTCGCACAAGTCTATTTTCGCACAGATCAAATCACATGGAAATTGATAAGTTAATGAAAAAAGAGAAATTAGAAAATATTAAAACACCGTCTTATCCGCAACTGTCAAATTTTTATAAAACATAATAGAAAAACGAATAGCAAATAGTGGACATAATGCAAGCATATTAACATTAGATTGCCTGAACGCAAACAATCTAAATAGCAAATAAGTCCATCTAAAAAAAAATCCAAATAGTTATTATACATATCGAACATTGCTATCATTACTATAGTACCAAAATTTCATATCTCTAATGTCATTCCCCTTGTAACCAAAATTTCTCAGTTTACCCAAAAAATAGTATATAGAGATGGTAGTCTAAAGATAAATAGCTGACCCCAGCCTCAGATCTCATACTCGACCATTTGGAATTCCCCGACTTTGAGGTATCTCATTCGCAATTCCTTTATAAAATGTAGTTTTTTCCAATTATAAAAAAAGACTCCGTCTTTTCCATTCGATTAATTTGAGAACTCAAGAAAAATACTCATAATATGATATCTTTAATAGATTAGTTGACAAAATCATATTCCCAAGAAGATCATGTAAATATTATAAGAACCTCAACTAAGTAGCACCTTTCATTTAACTGGAAAACATTAAGTGAAAAAAACAGAACAAAACAAAACAATAAAGACATCAACAGTATGAAAATCACGAAATGAAATTGCAACACAAAAGAGGCATGTGCAGCAAAAACAAAAACACAAGTTTGAAATTGCAACAAACCTTCAAGAGTTGATTCAGTATAAGAGGCCCAATAAATTGGGAAACATCATTAAATATCTGCAAGTTGTTAAGAAAAAAATGGTAAGTCTAGATCGACAAGAACATTCTTCTCCATATAGATGTCAATATGCTTTGTAGTTTCATGGAATTCTGAGATATAAAAGACACTAATCTTCAGAGCGACAACTATCCAAGATAAAATTCAGTATTAGAAGGAGGACAAACAAACAACTCAATGCAAAAATATCAGAAACTGTGTCTTATGTGTCTAAAAGGAGAAGATGGAATTCTTAGCATCAAGCTTATGTATCTTATGGCGCTTGCTTGGATCAAACAACCATAACTACAGAAACTGTGCAGATGTGATTTCATATATTTTTGTCATCAAGTGATAAATCCATCACTGAATAAATAGAAAATCTGAAACTTTTAAGCTTTGAAATTTCATTCATCTCCTTTCTCTTTTCTCTGTTTTTTTTTTTTTTCTTTTTTCCTCTTTTCTTTCCCCCTTTCAGTAAAATGAAAAGGAAAAAAAAAACACTTCTAAGTATATAACTAAGCTTCAAACATGGTTGATCTGTATAGATGAATAGTGAAATTATGTTTAATAATTATAGATGAAATGTTTAATACCAAAAAATTATGTTTAGTGTATGACATCCAGACTTTTGAAAGTTCAAAAGATAATTAAAAATGAGTAAATAACAAACTTCTCTTTTAATAGTTCTTCCTCAAAAATTTAATCATATAGTAGTATTGACATGAGCTAGAAAAAATATTGAGAAAAGTAGGGCTTTATGCATGAAGAACAAATATGGCAAAAAGAGCTTATAAAGAAATCTACCTTATTAAGTTCTTTTCAATATAATAGTGGTACATCCTACTTAATTCAAATAATTGTTCACCCCAAACCCAGAAGTTTGATTAATTTTCATTTGATCTCAAATACTATTATATTAGGAAACAACTACTTATGCATATTTAAGAGACTTTAATCTGGCAGTGACCTAAATGAAACATAGGAAGACATCATTTGCATATAAGCCTTGAAAAAAGAGAAGTTACTCAATGATATGACCCTTGAAAGTATGTTCATAGAATTAGAGATGGCATAGGGTTATACAATAGTGAATTGCACAAGATCTTTAAGTAGCATATGAATTAAATACCTTCCAAAAGCCACCCCACCAAAATCTGAAAAACAGAAAAGAAGAGAAATTCTGAGGCGTTTATGCATTTGAAATAATAATAATAAAATGAAAAAACTATATCTTAGTAATTTGAAGTGACGGGATGTCCTATACCTTCCACCAAGTGCACGGTTTAATGCTCTTAAAAGCCAAGGTTTTGTCCTTTGTGACTCCTCAACCCAACATTCATGGAACCTAAATAGTAAGTAAGAAGTTATCTCCTCATGATGAGCCTGCCCATAAACACCTTCTAAATGACTTTCAAAAGACTGAAGGAGAAAACAACATACGAATTTATAAGTGTTTCCGTCCTGTCCCAATTATCTAGTTTCCAGATATCCTTATCTGTCAGAGGTCGTTTATAGCCTAGTTTCATGAGGGGATTCATCCATGAAAACGTAATTTCTACAAAAATCAAAGACCAATTATCAGTTTATGTAGACATTGTTCAACATTGACAAGACAGACTTAAGGAAATCTTGGGACATAACAAAGAAATTCATTATAAAAATTTACGAAGGCATACTTAAAATTGAGAAAATAATGTACTACAAAGAAATAGTGTGACATAAAACTTTCCTTCCATCACTAAAGTGTCACAGGGGAACTCTTTAACATGAAACTCATTTTGTTGGCCCACTGACCACAAAAATTCACAAAACATTCAAACAACAAATAACTGCAAGCTTTACCAAGATTCTGAAGGGACTTTAAAATCCCAAGCACTAGAGCCCTCTTGTCTCTTCTACAAATGAAATCAAACTGCCGGATATCTTAAAGTGAATACACAGAATAAGCTCCTTTTTTTTTTGTGTGTGTGTAAATTTAGTTACTCAATGGACAACAAGGGAAGCTTCTATGAATATATTATAATCACAACTTTTCATTAATAAAAAAATAAATAAAAATCATGAGTTGAAAAGTTCTCAAATTTTTCAAAATCTCCCACTCTTAACATTGAAAGAGATTATTGAATACTAAACTTGTTTTAAAGGACATTGACTTCATGAGAAAAGTTTTGCAACTAGAGTCGGAAATTCTCTTCATGAGAAAAGTTTTGCAACAGGCAAATAGAAAATGTTTGAATAAACTACAATGAGCAGCAGTTTCACAATCTCTCACCATGAATTCAGAGATTGCAAGGAATCTAAGCAACAATTTACCTTGATAGGATATATATTCACTTACTAGAAAATAGGTTGACATGCCTCTCAGGACAAATCTGCTCATCTCCCTGAAGTTCTTCATAAGAAGTATCCTCCATGAGTTCAGTTTGCACAGGAGTGTAGCCTGGATAAGGATCCAGATTTGGAAAATAAAATAGCAGGAGCACTCCAAATAAAACCTATACCAAGACAGATACGTGAGTTTATTTCATTTCATTTTTGGCAACTGCAAAAATAAATGACATTAAATAATACAATATAAGTCACATTCACACATTCCAGCTCCCAGATAGCATTTGGTCATCTTTGCATATAATTGGCACTTGTTAAAATTAAAAATGTAAAGATGCTCCAGGAAACAGAAGCATTCTGAAATCAGCAAAATAAAGTAAATCAACATACCTTGATAACAACCTCACTGATGTACAAATAGAGTATAGATCTGCACAAGTAAATTTGACCAAGACAGTTATTACTAAAGATACAAAGTAATAATTTCAATAGCCTTTCAAGAGACCATTTATTCACTTTCCGGTAGAAACTGAGCTTGATTGGTATATCATCATGGTCATGCAAGCATGGCATAGGGCTAATGTATAAAGATTCAATACTGGATAATAAACAAACATAAATAAACAAATTCAGTTGGCAGAAATGATATATGTCATGTAATAAATTTCTAAAATAGATGACAAGAATCCACATAAAAATCTTTTCAAAATTTAATTATCTTGTTAACAGAAGCAAATCAGTCATAGCTAGCAGCAAATGAACAATAGAAAAATCTGAAATCAATATCAATTCCTAAAAATAAAAGTTCAGAAAATAAATTGCTAGAAAACTAACCGTTTGCAATAGTCCTGCACAGAAAGAAGAAGATTGAGCATCACACCCTCCCCAACCAAAGCATAAATGATTGCAAACCTCACAAACCATCGAGTTTCACGAATATAGATTTTTGTTTCCACAACAATCATCATAAGAACAGAGCACCAAGCAAAAGCCTCAACGATCAGAGAAACAATCTGCACATATAAAGCAAGAAATATCAGTGAAGATTGGCAATTTAAAAGTCCCATTGCATGGACTGTATTTGCAGTAAATTAGCCCCCACCATATTCATCATATAATTGAGACATACCATGCCATAATGTAGATCAACCAAGGGATCTAGGCATGAGTAGCAAACAATAAAAAAACAGCAAGAGGTAAATTGTATATTGGAATTTATTATTAAGTATATGATTGATCCTAGAACAATCGGAATAACCAAAGATACATTCTAGCCCAAACATGTAAATTTTTCTTTTGAACTCTAAAATGGATCTAACTTCTAAAGGCTAGAATATGAAATTGTTTTCTACATGGTTGACCCTACTACAACCATATTCCATACATAAAAATATATTTGGCAACCAGTATGATTCTTTTGGCCTCAAACAATAATATCTGATTTTTCAAATTTCTTCTGTGCAGTGTGTAATTCTTACAGACACGTCAGACTATCAGCATGTTAAATGTAGCACTTGGTTCACAATACTTTCCACTTGCCATCACTGAATAATAATTCTTCAGCACACAATTTGCATGTCTAAGGTAATAAGCTTTCCAGCATTGCTCTGCCCCTAAGAGTACATATGATATGCAGTTGAAGTGAATTTTGAAATGAACATAAGAAATAAAGAAAAAGCAAAATAAAAAGATAGACCTAATGAGAATTTGGTTTGCATTGTAAAAGCGAAAACTAATTTACATTGACATTGAAGAAAATTCTGCTGACTGATTGAAAATAATAATAATAATTGATTACTAATCATAGGAATCAAGGTCAAAGCTAATGATTCTTAGTTTATGAGAAAGTGATAAACCACCAATTCAAACTTAGTCTTCATCATTACAAGCTACAACAAACAGAATAGACAGGTGTATCAGTTTATAAAGGATCTTAGATGTTTTCATAAACTAAGAAAACAGCTGTGAATGAGTTCAGCATTCTACAGTAAACCACGTCATCCAAATAGTATTACCATATAGCATGTGAATCTATAAGCAAATAAAACTCTATGAATATCAACAAATACATTCTCAGACAGTAAGGGAAGAGAATATCATGCCTGATAGGGTGCTAGACCATCTTGTCCATCAACGTTAAAGGCTGAAATACCCATAACTAGTCTAAACAATGGTTCAGCAGTGCAGTAGGCAGCCAGCAGCCCAAGGAAATAATTGTAAAGGTTTGACCTCAAACAGAATCTCTGGGCCTTAACATTTCTCTTTATCAGCCAAATTCGGTATAAAGATAAGGCTAACAATAGCAAATATGAGATACCAATAACCAGGGATTCAGATGCACATGGAGTATAAGCACCAAATGCATTTTCCACAGCTTTTGACCACACACCATTCTTCACTGGCTGGCAATACCACTCAAGAGGCTTGAACGCCATCCTGAATGCTAAATGCTGATCCCACCAAAAAAAATAATCAAACTACAGGTACAATATCATCACCTCCTGCAAATTCATAAACAGAATCGACACCGTATTAATATTGTGACGAAAAACCGCACAAGTAATTAGTTTGGAAAAAAAAAATCAAAATGTTTAGACGTTTGAAGTAGAAGCAACTCAAACATTTTCAGGCTGGAAATGTTCATACGAAAATGGATGACCCATCAAATCCACTGGTTTTACTTTCATCCTCCAAGAAAAATGCAAAGAAAAATCACACCAAAAAAAAAAAGAATTTTTTCACTACACCGGTCCCTTTCCTACTGCTCTGTTACAACATGAGAACTCCAAACCTATGTTTCTTTTCAACCACTAAATAGATAACCCATAAAAACAAACAAATTACTAAGAAAGATTCTCTGCTAATCCAAAGAATCAAATGTAGTTTTGACTTTTTAATTTGAGCAATTGAGAAAACAATCAAAAACTCACTTTTAAGTTATCATTTCCCACATGGGGTACAACCTTTACGCTTCATATCCCCATGGGTCACAAAAGAACTCCAAGAAAACAAAATCCCAACAAAAAAGAAACAAACTTAAACAGGTTTAGAAGAAGAAATAAAAAAATAAAAAATATAAAAAAAAAAGAAGTGAATCACAGCAACAATAAACATTATTTCCAAGAACACTCGGCGTTCGTTCACCTATCTTTTTCTTGATCTTTACGCAGTAATAATAGAACTCCAAGAAAAGAAAAGGTTGTTCGATTACTCTCTTTATTGATTGATATGGAGACGAAAGCAAGAAAGAGAGTGTCAGAGAGAAAGCAGATGAAAAAGTCCGCTTGATTTTTTGGATTTATCTCTCCCAAATTTAATACGTCACAGCTTACATATACTTTCTCCTTTTTTCTTTCTATCTTTTACTCGTTCGATCTTTGAATTCGATCTCTCCAGGCCGGAAGATGCACGCTCCAAATCTTGAACCCCACACCGCAATCGCACTCGTCACATTTCCATTATTTATAATTACTTTAGATTTTTATATTGAAATCCATTCATTGTTTCAATTGAAAGATTCTCAGTCAATTTAGAAAAATATACTTTTTTTTTTTTTGGATAGATATTGGAAAAATATATTTTAAAATTATGATGGAAGCCTAATTGTATCCCTTGAAAAAATATGATTTTTTAAAGCTTCCAAGTAGACCAAAGAACAAGGGAAAGTTAGAGGTGATATGAAAAAAAGATGCAAATAATTGCCAAATTTAGGTTTTGGCTTTATCAGATGTGGACATGTGAGCAAGTTCAGCACAATAAAAAGATAGTAAGCAAGTTTTTTTTTTTTTTTTTTTTTTTTTTTGTTGTTGTCTACCCGATTCAACGAAGTTTTGCCCCGATTACATTCGGATCCGACCTTGATCGTGCACTTGGCTATGATGGGGGAGTCTCCCAGGGGGATTTTCTGCATTCACAGGGTCTCGAACCCAAGACCTGCTTAAGCGGAATCAAACCGCTTACTACTTGAACCAACCTCGTTGGTGATTGTAAGCAAGTTATTCTACCTATGAAACACATAAATTAGCACTTTTATTGAAACACATAAACATAACATTTGCACTTTAATCAAAATTTACATTTTTAATATCTAGGTTGTGCGTTTGAACCGCACTCACGTAATAACTATTTAAAATTTATGATCAAGATTTTTTTTTACAAATAACCAATTTAAAAACTATCTTCTATAGTTGAAACTCATTTAAAACATTGATTACAACATTTTTTAGTAAAATTTGCATTTGATATTTTTACTTGTAACAAAAGATCTTCTATGACCATCACTAATAATAGTCAAAATCACTACTTAAATTTAATAATAGTACAAAAAGCATTGGAGAAATCTTCAAAAGTGAAATCATTTTGTCCTTTCATTATAGTTCAACAACTTCGTACTATAATTTATTTTGCCTGAAAATGGAAAACTTCACTTACACCTATTGGGGAGCTTATTTAGGACCACTAACATATTTAATTTAGTGTTTTGAAATTTTATGCAATTGTCTAATAAGTACAATTAATTAAATTTGAAATTGGGTATAGAATTTTTTTCTTTTTTTTTTAGCAATATTGAATTACAGTTAATTATTAACTATATTCATTTGAGGTGTTTACTACTCAATTTGAATCGAAATTTTGAATTGGATTATTCAAAGATTTCTTTTTTTTTATTATTATTTTAATTTTTGACTAATGAAAGTATTTGGTTATACGAGTAAAAAAAATTAAAAGTTGGACAAGTATCAAATGATGTGAGTTGCATTTACTACTTACTTTCCAAACTTTGAAAACTTTGGTAACGGTAAGATTATGGTAATTGTTGGGGTTGTGGTGTCAATCCAAGTCTCACATTGAAAGATTAGGCAAGAGTTACCTAAAATATAAGGAGTTCCACCTATTCCATTAGTATGAGGTATTTTGGAAAAGTTCCAAGAACAAACCTGTGAGGGCTTAGGCCCAAAGCGGACAATATCATATTAATATGGAGTTATGTGAGGAGGCGATCCAACCTGGTGGGAATATCGGGTCCAACAAGTGGTATCAGAGCCCAAGGTTAAGTGGGTTGCATATGTTTGGTGTGTCCAACGATAGTGGTGTCTTGCGGTGTGTTCCGGAGGGAGGCCACGGGTGTGTGGTGGTCCGGAAGTGCAAGCGGATTCCGTTGGAGTGGAGGCCCACGGGTATGTGGTCCTTGGTTTGAGGGGAAGATTGTTGGGGTTGTGGTGTCAACCCAAGTCCCACATTGAAAGATTATGCAAGAGTTACCTATAATATAAGGAGTTCCACATACTCCATTAGTATGAGAGCCTTTTGTGAAAGTTCCAAGAACAAACTTGTGAGGGCTTAGTCTCAAAGCGAGATAATATCATATTAATGTGGAGTTAGATGAGGAGGCGACCCAACCTGTATTGAAGACCTTTCATATTATTTATAGATAATTATAATGTAAGAACATAACACTTCCTATATTCTTAAAACAAAATGGTAATTTGGAAATATTTTAATATATTATAAAATCTCTAAGAAATTTAAATATTTATATATGACAAAGATCTCTAAGAGATCTTTGAATCTCCAAAAGATCTTTGAATATCTCATATTGATTAAGTAATAATAAAATATGAAATAGCTTATAAAAAAAATGATTTATGATATATCTATCATACTAAAAAAAAATGTAAAAATTGATAAAAAATTAATAAATATTATCTTTAGAAAAATGAGATAAAATACACATGTAAAACTAATTATAATGTTATTCTCTGTAACACTAATTATATCTTTATGAACAAAAAAGCATATTTATCCAAAACCTAAGAAAAGATTCCGACCACTATATGTGATTGAAATTCGGACAAGATTTCAATATCCGATTCCCTGTGTGTGGGTCCCATAAAAGTTCTCTGCATGAAGTTTCCTATCCTACGGTGTGAAAATGAGTTTGGTCTCAAATAAATTTATTTTTGATAAGTTTAATTTTAAAATATTTTTTAAAATTTTTAAAGTTCCAAAATTTTTTACTAAAAAAAATAAAGTCTTTTGACAGATTTTACTAAAAAATTTTAAAACTGTTTGTATTGTTTAATTAATTTAAAAAATGTAAAATCGTCATTATATTAAAAAAAACAAAAAAGAGTAAACAACTTGAGTTTTTAAACAATTATATGAAATTCTAAATATGAGTTCAAATTCTAGTTCATTCTCTTCTCAGTTCTCACCCATGGATAGTCACTCAACCTTTAAATCTTTTTTCCTTTCTTCTCTTCCCCGGTGAGAAGAAAGGGAAAAAAATCAAAAAAAGAAAAAAGAAAAAAGAAAAATGGCATTTAGATCTAAAGAAATGTTGAAGAAGATAATAAAGAAGATTGGTATGGAGAAGAAACCATAGAAATCCGCTTCTCATCAACCCAATACAGAATAACTATAGCAGCAACAATATATATTTTTTTTGGTATCATTTTGGGGCGCCCGGTGTCCCCCACCTTTTTGGTGAGACTAATCCGGACTCGATCTGCGGAGCACTCGCAGAGTTCAACTCTTACTCGAGGGTTAGGGTCCGACCCAGAGCTTTTTAACATAACTCTAACCACCCCAGGGGATTCGAGCCCTCGACCATGAGGAAGCATTAGGAGTTCGCTTACCAACTCCCCCAAGTTACCGGGTTGTAGCAACAACATTTACCCAATGCTTAAAGAACTCCAAAAATATTTTGTGCAAATTTTCATCCAGATTTGCTAATCCTAGCAATAATCAAAACATAGTTTAACATCTATCAAGGCATTTAGATCTAACCCATGATTTAGCAAGAGCATGAAATTCATTTGTGGCAATATCACCTCCCATTGCATTTTTGAAGCTGTTTACTTTTTTTTTAATGACTATTTTACCCTTTTTTTAATTAATTAAATAATACAAACTGTTAAATTTTTAAATTTTTTAACGGAATTTGTCAAAGAGAACTTTATTTTTTTTTTAATAAAAAATTTTGAGACTTTAAAAGTTAAAAAAATATTTTGAAACTAAACATGTGAAAAATAAATTTATTGGAGAGCAAACTCACCAATTATTTATATCTACCTTACTAAAAAAAGAATATAAAAATTGATAAAAAATTAATAAATATTATCTTTAGAAAAATGGGATAAAATACACACTTAAAACTAATTATAATGTTATTTTCTGTAACACTAATTATATCTTTATGAACAAAAAAGCATATTTATCCAAAACCTAAGAAAAGATTCCGACCACTACATGTGATTGAAATTCGGACAAGATTTCAACATCCGATTCCCTTGTGTGTGGGTCCCATTCCCTTAAAAGTTCTCTGCATGAAAACGAAGTTTCCTATCCTACCGTGTGAAAATGAGTTGACTTAAAGATAAGAAAAAAAAAAAATCCTCCTTTTTTCTAGAATTTTAAGATTTTCTTTCTTTCTTTTTGTCTTTTTAATATTAAAATAGCTGTCGGCTATGGCGGAGTGGCGGAAGGCCCTTCCCCAACTCCCTGGTCACCAGGGTTCGACACCCCATCCCCCATATAATAAAAAAAAATAATATTAAAATAGCTAAAACTTTTAACATACCCATTATTTGGTGGCAAATTTGTAAAAATAATCCCTAAACTATGGAGTTTGCTAAAATTATTTCTTAAATTATAATTTTTTTTTTTGCAAAATTAGTCCCTACTATATAAGAAAATGTTGAAATTGGTCATTCTATCTAAATTTCAGTTAAATCATTTGTTAAATTTTTAAGATATTTACGTTATTATACTATATATTCTTCTTTTTTTTAAAAAAAAAAAAAACAAAGGTGTATTTTTTATTTTACTTATTTATAAATAATTTTAAAAGAAAACAAAGCTGACATGTAACTTTCACCACCAAAGCCGTGCAAAACTTCTTTTCTTTCTTTCTCTTTCTCATTTTTACTTACTTTTAAAAATTAAAATTTTAATTTTTTTAACATTTAAAAAATATATATGTTTGATTTTTTTTTTCTTATAAAAAATAGTAGTGGAAAGGAATCCTAACTTTTTTTAAAAAGTTTGAAAATAAATAGATTTTTTAACTTTATTTAGGAAAAGAGATAAAAAAAAAAATCTTATGCATGTGAAAAAGACCTCTGAAGACAACAAGGGTCACTTTTTTTTTTTTTTTTTTTTAAGGATCCGGTATTCAAATCCACATGGCCGACTAATTCAGATTCGGAGCGGGTCTAGGGATTACGGACTTAAGCTCCTCCCAATCTCAGTTGTGGGGGATTACGGACTTTTGATTTGCCACAAATTTTGATATAATTAGAGGTAAGTCATATTTAACCTCATTTTTTATGCCAAAAATATGTGTATGTACATGCTTTTCTTTTTTTTTCTATGAAAACATAGTTTTACTTCAAACAATATATATTTTAATAGATTACGGGTATTTTTATATATATATATATATATATTTAGTGTAAAGCAAGCCACAATTTGTTGACCTTTACTCAGTAAAAAGTTTTTTTTGGAGTACTTTAATGTTTGGTGGGTAGGTATTAAAAGTTTACTTCAGATTTTATATAAAATTATTCTGGAAGGATGTCTTTTTCATATTTTTCCATTATTTATTTATTTATTTATTTTTATTTGGACCATTGATCATCATATCTTAACAATCCATTTATCCAAACCGAAATAATTTAAAGATCTCGATTCACCAAATAAAAATAATCCTAGAATAAATTTATCTAATGAAAATTAATTTAAGAATTAAATAATTAAAAATAAAATATAAAAACTCAATTATCTGTACATATAATGAATCTGTTTATCCAATCACAAATAGTTTATGGATAAAAGGTTCAAATTACTTATTGAAAAATGTAAAATAATTGTTCTTATTATTTATTTATCAATTATTCTTAAAAAAGTGTTTTTATATATTATATATATATATATATCTTAGAAAAAACGGAGGAAGAAAATATGAATCCACAGGTAAAAAAAAGGGATAGAGATTCTAAAATTCACAAAAAAAAAAAATATATTGTATTAGTATTTTATCTGGATAGCAGCAGTCAGCAAATCAAGAAGACATCAGTAGTACTAAGATACGGTTTCTCAAACTAATAGCAGATAATAAACAAACCATATATGGGATAGATGGATAAAACTACTAATGCAACCTTGTTAGCTCTTCCACTCTCTTCATGAGTTCCTCCACAGGCACGCTCATTGACCTGGAAACTTCATCCATCTTGACACGGCTAAGATCAAGAAATGATTCAATAAGATCCCCATCCAAGAAATTTTTAGCATCGGCTGTTTTCTTCTCGTTGTAAAAAGACCTCCATTGTTCATGGCTTAATCCACCAACACCTTTTATCACTTTTCTCAAGTTACTTTGCAACTTCTCCATGAAAAGATACTGGTCATGAGGGAGTGAAGCGATTACACCAATCACACCATTAACTGTGCCAAAAATGACTGTTGGAATTTGGCCAACATCTGAATCTGGAAGCCGCATAACAAGTGACCCATGCCGGAACCTGTTCACAAATTCACCCAGATGGTATTCACCAGCAACCTCAAGCCGACTACGTTCCTCATCAGTTGCACCTTCACTATTTTTCCGGACTGTGAATAGGTTGTAATTGTTCTCTGCCCCAAGGTAAATATCATCATCAAGAATCTCAACAGCTGACATCCAGTTTGCATTATAGTCACGAGCACGCTCCTCAATAGCACCCTCTTCATGCTAAGAAATGGCACCACAATACAATCACAAATATAAAAATGATACTAGGACATCTTGTACAAGAAAGATAATAATTATATCTATGCGAAGGGTACATAAAGTAAATAGACTGAACATGTAAAAGAAGGTCCCTCAAAAGAATGCAACAACTGCGTTTATTTACCTTGTAAATCAACAGCGAAATTGATTTCATCAAATCACCCACAACAATGAAATCTCCACGTGTTTGTACATAAAGTGCAAGTATGTGACCATGATGTCCACATTCCGACTGTAACTCCCGGCTACCATCATCCCGGAGCATCCACTTATATAGTTGAATCTTCTGATTGATAGCAGCAAGCAATTTTCCATTGAAAGCATTCAGGGAGTAAACAGCCCCCTTAGTCTCCTTCTCTGCCAGTAACTGGAGTTTTCTATCTTCAACTATAAAAACCAGTATCCGCCCCTATAAATATCATTCTCTCATCAAAAAAGAAGTGTGGTTAAACATAAATGCATAAATGAAAAGAGTTTTCCGATCCTAGCAAAAAGAGTATAACTACAAACAAATTGAATAATGTAGGTGAAAAATATTGGTATTTCTAAAGCCAAATATACATGTGTTACAGAAAATTGCATAATGAGGCATGCAATTCTATTGTTACATCAAAACCCAAAATAGATGTGTAGCATCAGTATATTTCACTGAAACCAAGCCACAGCTTCATGGATCTGTTATTGGTATTCTAGTTGTGAACAGATTGATTTGGCATAAGCATGACAGATTTTTTCATGTTCACAGTAAGTAGTAGCTTTTGTGAAAAGACACACATTGCCATTACTAAAAGATGCAGGTTGTGTTACCAACAGAGGGTATTTGAACATAAAATAATGGAACGAGGAAATATATTTTCAGTCGCAGACTTCTCACCATTACTTTGGAACTTAATGTGGGTGAAAAATATATTACTTAGTAACTTCAATTTCACTCAAATATCATTCATCACTTTTATCTTATATTCACAAAAATCCATCAGGGTATGTAGCATTGGTTGCCTATCATGGGAAAAAGTATAAACAAATTCACTAGCTCCAACAACCAGATTAGATGCTTATAAAAATTATAAATCTCACAAATTATTTCAGTAGTTCCCAAAGAAAGGGCCAGACACATCTAATCTCTAACCCTCCAACAAATTTAAGTGAATATGGTATAGTAGACTTGCTTTTGTATATAATTGAAACATTTACAAGAAACATCCTCCCAAACTGCTTCAGTATCCAGATTTGATCAGCAAGCTATAACCCTATTTTGCATTTCTTTAATGAGAAACTGTACCCTATATTAAGACATAGCTTTAAGGAAAAAAAACAAACTTGTACTTGCAAAATCAGGAATGAATATTAATGGATGATACTAAGGAGAACTCCTAAATACATTCAAGTTAAAAGAAAATTAAACAGATCACCAAAGCATACAAGAAAAGGTGTGCATAAAAATTAAACTCAAATACAGGTAAAGTTCTATTAGCATACAAAATGCAGAGGAAATTATTGAAAATAATATAACAGAAGTTTTGAAAATCTTTTGCATCTTCGGGCTTTTCATGTATTTATGATCCAAAAAGGTGCATATCAATGTCAACCTTCTGCTCGCCCCAACGGGAAACTCAATGGAAAAAATATGTAAGCACAATGGAAGAAAGGGAAATTCGACAAATGGACTACTCACCTTAGTTGGTTCGTTCTCTTCTGGCATTACATAGGCTGTCCCAACACAATAGTACACATTGCTATCATCTGAGAAGGAGCAGCTAATTATCGAACAAGCAAACTCATACTGGTCAAGAGGATATTTCGATATGAACTCAAATGTTTGGTCATCTAACAAGCGGACAAAATGTGAATCTGACTCATCTGTGCTAGATTGGTTATACTTCAAACAACATAACGCAAATGTCCTTGTCTGCTCCTGGTGACAAATACGGCGTGCATGCTCTCCCAGTGGGATGGAGCGAATATGAAGCTTCTGAATGTCATCTATAGTGCCAATTGTTAGCTCACCTTCTTTCGCAATTGCAAGGCTACAAAAAGAGTAGCTCTAGTTATTAAAGTTTTGAATGGTACTCAGATGTCTACCTAGACAATAATTACTTCAAGGTAATATATTACACTTGAAATATAGTCGTCAAATTTCTGGATGAGATAACCATCTCAAATGTAGACACTAATTTGGCCCTAAGTTACCTGTCTGGGAAAGCAGCAGAATTGAAAGGACACATATGACTGACTTCTTTCAGGTTTACATTGCTGTACAGTAGTTTCTTGTTACTGCTATAAATAACTGTGGGCCTGTCAGAAGCAGCAAACACATGTATCGCATTCTTTGAGGAGAAAGTACGAAGGGTTATAGGTTGTGTGCCAAGAGACACTTTTTTCCTATCTGTTAACTCCCCAGTGTTCATATTTAACACAAAGTTTAGGAGATGACCATCTCCAAGGGCACATAGTAAGTAAGGAACCTGAAAAATGATAATGTTGCATATCTCAATATAATGGACAAATATCCAAGAAACTCTTTACAGAAGAAAACATCTAATGAGCATGAAAAGGGGAAACTACATACCCCCTCAAATGAACATAGAAGAACAGAACGGGGAATTATCTCCCCTCCCAGATGCTCCTTTGTGACAAGATTCAAGTCGGGAAGTGAAAAGATCCGCACGCTAATATCTGTCCACATGCCAACTGCAGCAAGGTGACTATGATTTGGATCGCCACCAATTGGATTTATATCTAGGCATGATATATCATACTCCAGTTGAGCATGCTTTACTTCACTCAATACGCCATCACCAATTTCTAGGTACACCAAATGTCCACCTCCAGTAGCCAATAAAACCTAGCAATAAAAAGGCACAATTCAAGAAACCTATCCTATGTTTGAATACGGAACCCATTGTGGCACACAATATTCAAAAGAAAGTGGAATACTAGACCTGAGTGGCATTAGCTGTAGCAACATTGACCGAGAACCCAGCAGGAGCAAACCATTCATTTCGCAGCTCTCTAGAGGTAGAGCTCACCAATCTTATAGAGTTAGAAGTGACCTGTAACAAATTAGTTGCAATTATTGCAAGATATGAAATAGAAGAAGGGGAACATCTTTTGAAGGGAACCAAAAATCACAAGGTAAGACATTTGATTTCTGAATAAATTTAATCACAAGGGTAGAACAAACTGCTGCAAGCAGCTCATTCAACTTGCAGCAAAAAAATGAAAAATGAAGCCACAAATTTCTAGAATTGGGTCTTGTCTGAAAAGGACCATAGAGCATAATCTTTAGTTGAGTGGACATCCATCAACCTAAATCCTAGAGCAAATAAATAAAATAAGTAAACACTTCATATGTTTCATGCGCTAAAAGATCACTTACCTGAGAAAAACAATATCATATATGTAAACTTCATCATGTTAGAACAGGAGAATGAACAGCAAACTTGAATAATAGATTCATAGGAGAAATCCTCCCTCCAGTCCAAGAATCTTGTCTATGTTTTTCTATTTTTCTTGGTACAATTTACTCGTGAATCTCGTATATCAAAGTCTAATTCCTCCTCTTTTACACTTACAATGATTAGAGAAAAGGATCAATCAATGGATTGTTAGTTCTAGTATATGATTCTTGAGTCATTTTAAGTTGTGTTTTTATAAAATTTAACAATTTCTAAATAGATGTGCCAAGTCCAAATTAACAAAGTTTTTGGACTAGAGGTAATAACAAGCTAAATGAATCAAATTTTCTTTTAATTATTGTATTTGATGCCTGTCTGGAGAAGAGAATCAGATGTGAACATGGATAACTTACCAAGTGTACAAGTAATTTCTAACTATCGTCTTTCAAATTATTATTAGATCTTGCATTTGAAAGGAATGATTACACCAAGGTTCAAATTCCAAGAACAAGAATCAGCAAATCAGATTTTGGAGAGTGAACAAATAAGGAAGCAGGATACCTGCACAAGTTGATTATATACAGCATCATGGCAAAACAAAGTCTGAACTTGAGAACAAAATCCTTCTATCTCAGTCTCCTCCAACTCATCCTCAAGGTTCATAGCCAGAATACGCGTTTCACTAATAAAGCTCACAACAAGGAAAGTGTCATAAGGATCATCAGTGGCTGATCTTAATGACCACATTCCTTTAATCCCTTGAAGTTCTACAGATGCCTACAATCAATAGGATAGAGATCATTCTACGGCATAGAAATTTTTGAATTCCTTAAAACCATGGGAGAAATTTCAAGAAGCTCAGAAAAAGCATACCTGTTCGTTAATCCCAATTCCGTTTCGAACTATACGAAGAGAACCATCTTTGTAGGCACCAGAGCAAGTTACAACCTGACCCTGACCTTGCCTTTCTAAGTCAACTACACAGAAATCAACAATTGGCCCCAAGTTGACATATCTTTCCAAGACTTCTACATATGAGCCATTTTGATCAGGTTCAAGATTCAGTTTTATGAGCTGAATTATATCCAAAGACAAGAGTCAAGTCAAAAAACAAAATAAAATGAAGGATGCGAGAAATAGCAGACTAACAACAAGATTTTAGGTGAAAATCACAAACTAAAAGACACAATTGTCAGGTATAAAAAGATGAATCAGAAGAAGGTATGAACTTCAAGTGCAAACTAAATTAAGAAACATCTTATGCACTCTAATAGAACTTTATCAAAAGAAGAAATAGGCGAAAGAGGATCAAGCATCCTCTAGAGGTATCAACTCTACGCATTCATTTATTCTCAGGAACAGACTAACTTTAATTAGTATTATTCACCTATAATCACAGGATGGATAGACAAGTACATGTCTCTGACCATTCTTTGACCAAGAGCACAAATAAGAAACAAAAATGACACAGTTGTTGCATTAGCATGGCTTATATATGAATGGAGAATTCTATAACTGAATTTTATTGTGAGAGGATTTACACAATAAAAATAGGAAAATCCTATTAATCACACATATACCAATGAAATAGGTTTTCTGTAGAAATAATTACGGCGAACAATGGAGAATCAAATTCTGGAAAACATAAGTTAAAATATGTTGTGAGATAAATTTGTAAAGGAACTTCCCAATTCTGATGTTTATTCAGAAGTAAACAAAATGGTAATTGTTTCCTCTTTTCATATCCTAACATCAGATGAGTATTCAGTACAAATTGCAGAATCACTTGAAATCCATTGGGCAAACAATTGACATAATGTAGAAAGAATAACGAACAAGGGAAAAAATACCAAGGGTAGTAATCAGTCAAGAAGAAATTCTGAAAATAAAGGGGAAGAGACTGTTAAACTAGAAACCACAATCTGAAAATAGAGACATATACCTGTGAGTCTCCATAGCTTGAACCAATGTACACAAAAGAATTATCAAGATATGATATAGTTGATGCAATAGAAGTTTCACCTAACGTCTCAATCTTGAGCCCAGAAACTCTGATGAAAGAATAACAAAGAAAATCCTTTATACATGTAAAAGAAACATGCACAGAACAAAGAATCCTGTAACTCAACAAATGAGAAAAAACCAATTTCCAAATACTTTTCAATGGATGAAGGTCACTAACTTCTCTTTCTCATGGGTGATCACCAACAGATGAAGAAGCCCACAATGATCCCCAAGTAGATATCGAGAACCATCAGCATCGACCCTACCATAGGCTTTTGTAATGGACTGGAAGTCAAAGAGAGAAAGTAGGCAAATGAACAAGAAGCAAGGAAGAATTATGACATGTTATTGCATAAAAAATATCTTTGGAAACTCCTGTCAAGACAAATTTAGCAGCAGATTTATAGAACGTACAGGTCTAATTGGTATTGCTTTAACAGCAGTGGCACTACAATAGACGATTGTTTCTTCCCCAATTATTAGGACCCCACAATATGGAGGAGGTACAGGTATGAGCAAATCAGCCCCATTATCAAGATTGTTTTGGGACCATGGACCCTCAACAAAGTCTTTATCCTTCAGAACTACCTCATATGTTTTGATGTGACGGGCTTCCTTGTTGTCCTGCCAAATGATATATAGAATAAAACGACTAGACACTAAAGTACAGCTACAGTCATAATATTGCAAGCCAAAATTCAGAAAAAAAAAATCCATATAGATGGCAGTGTTGAGAGCACAAATTTTACAAAGGATTTTTATTTTCTGATTTCCAGATTTTTTGTTCTCAAAGGAAAAATGAAGTGGCATAAATGTCAGTGACAGTTGGGTAAGAAGCATAAGCTGGCAGCAACAGGACAGTTGACAATGAAGTACATCAACCAGAATTTGCTTCTGTTACAAAGACTAAACTACTCCATAAATCCATTTTCCCTCGAATACATGATTGACATGAAGACAATCACCAGTAGGTAGTGAAGATGTGGGTGCCTGGGCAAGTAAATTTCATAAGATGGCTGCACTAAGTCACTTGAAAACAAAGTGATTCAACAACAATTTGCCACTGAGCTATTTTCTTGAATTACTAGATATAGATCAGGGCTAACATGTGTCCACTAATGGCGCATGCTAATTTTTTGTAAGAAAAAATTGAGGCTTCAGTAACAAAGTAGTTAAGACATTCATTCTGTCGAAGGGAAGAGTAAAACAAAAGTAACCACAAGGTCATGGGGAAGTTGGACACCTGGAGGAAGAACCAATCAAATTTGGTTTTACTTCCCCCACCCCCTCTCCTTTCCTGATTTCATAAAAAATAAAAATAAAAAGAGCTTTCAAAAATAAAATACAGTTGTCTAACTGGCTAAATCATTATTTTATACAACTTGTAGACTAAAAGAGATTGATAACAGGAACTTATCATACCGTGATTGCAATACTGCTGTGTGTAATTTTTTAGATTACTGCAATCAAACCTGTGATGCTACTTTATTTTCACTTTAGGAACACAAACATGAACTTTAATAGGATGAATCTATCACACAAATAAAAAATCAAACAAGTAAAATTATGCTTATAAAGGATGCACTCTGCTGCTCACTCTACAAACAGGAGGGGAAAAAGCAAACAAAATAAAAACAAAAGAAAAAAAAAAAGAGAAACAGAATCAAACTCCTGGCGCCACTATCCAGTAGCCTTTTCAGATTGTTTCAAATGGTTCAACCAGAAGTATCAATTTATGCATAAGAGATCCACACACAAAATATAGCTTCAAAATAGTTTTGCACATTTAACATAACTGCAAACAAACTGCAATGTTCAAAAAGCGTAATTGGAAACCTGGTAAAGCACAACAATCGTAGGCTTCGAGCAACCATAAAGAAACTTGATATCCAAAACTTGGAGCTCCTCAAGCCTGTTCAAAGAAATTATAGAAGATATATGGTACAATCAAGAACTCAAAATGCCCATTCCATGTAAGACACATTTGTTTATTGAACAAGAAATATGCAGTTGAGAATAAGGGAATCAAGTACATCATGCTACCAAGTTCCAAGAGCTTCAAATGTTACAACCTCAGAACCAGGAAAGTTAACTTTAAAAATCTGACAAGAAGTTCATGTGAACTATGGTAAAAGTTTTTTTTTCCGCTGGTAGGTGACAAGCAAAACCATCCACGTATAAATCTGCACAAAAATACACAGACATGTGCATTTGTCTTGAACATGAAGAAGAACCAACCAAATTAATGCTTCCGAACTTCTGAGAATACTTTTGACTATAATTAAAAGTGTCACTAACTATTAAGTAAAAATACCAAGTAAAACTAGAGTTGAAAAATTGCCATATAATTTAACTTTGAATTAGATTCTCTATCTAGTTCTGCCTCATTCCTAAGAGGAAAAGACACCTGTCAAATAGAACACTCAACAGAAGGAGAAGCATTTTATACAGCAACTTTACTTCCCCAAAGTCAACATAACTACAGTAAAAAGTTCAGGACGAGTTATTAAGACTGCCAAAGAAATTCTCAACATAAAATTAAGAGACAAGGCAAAACAACTTTCTTCTGAAACTATAACAGTAATCTCATGCTTGTGTAATTGTATTCTTAATATCCAAGTTATCCTTTTTGTATATTTACATTATATTACAGATAAGCAAATAATATGTTGCAACATTATTTTAGGCATATTTGAAAGAAATTGCCTACTTCCAAGGAAAAGGAGAGAAATACCACTCAAGTGTAATTAGAGTACATCCGCCATATTCCTTACCCCAGAATGCAGACTCATAAGATTAGCCTAACTAAAAAATTCTCAAATAGCTAATCATATTTGAACACCATCTGCAGCTGTTCCCTCTATAAGACCTTAGAACAATCTAATTGACGACAATTTTGTATTTTGATTCATCGTTTATGGCAATTCTTATAAGTATTAAGAGAAAATAAAGGGGGAAAAGGATACACACACAACAAAACAATAGAGATTAAAATTCATGTTCAGACTTCTTCTCTGATTCTACCAAAGAAAGCAATTTTCAGAACTTTTAGTCAGCAATGAAATGGCTGAGATCTTTTCTCTCTGAATCCCATATTTCTTCTCTCGGGTGATTAATGCAGGCTGGGTTAGTCAGCCAATCCCAAACAAATTCATCATCAAACTATTATCCAGTATATTTTTGTTCAAAAAACAAGGAAAAAAGATTGGAAGTAGCTTCATACGAAATAATGTATCTTTATCATCTCATTGTTTACAAGCAAAGGAGTTTAGGTATAACAATCCATTACACAAATAACACTTGGTGAAGGATTGTACCTAATATTAAACGCTTCCTTAAGCTGGCCTTTGTTGTCAAATGGAATAACCTGATTAACATAGAATACATTTATGAATATTATGTTCTTACACATATTACTCAAGCAGGCTCTGGAAGATTAAAGAAATACAAATCAGACTATATCACAAATTACACATATTATGCTATATGAAGAATTACCTTGAATAGCCCATCATACAAATGGAGTCCAATCAGCCTACAATCCGGGTCAATTATACCAATCTATCATAAGCAAAGGATGAAGAGAAAAAACCTTGTGAAATCCATTACCGTAGTTTAATAAAACTTGGCCATTTATGTGGTAATGCCAGTTGCATTGTTCTAACTAGTAAAATCGTAGATATGTAAATTCCATACCTGACCATTGTCTGTGGGACGGCCTATTCGGTCAGATACATCCCCCATCGCCCTATGTGGAAAATCGTAGAATGGATATAGAACATTCATTGAAACTAAGTCAAATGCCTAATAGCTAGAATTTATAGAAATAAGACTAAAGCAGACAATAGATTAGCTACCGAACCTTGTAACAACTTCTCCTGCCTCAACATCCCATTGGAGAACACAAAATTTATATCTTTCCGTTGCAAAGAACAGAAGATCTTGAGTTTCTCCCTATCAACATGGAAAAGAAAACAGCAACAAGATCAGTGACATTTTACAACAAATATCTCAGGGAAAAAGAAATTACAGAGCAAGTTAAACTCACATGAGGACGGAAAAGCTCAAGGGTTGCAATTCTTCCATATATTGGCACATCCAACATAGGCTGAGAATGCATGAACAGTTAAAATCAGTTCTAAAATATGGCATAGACAATTGAAAATTTTCAACCAAAATATAAGAATGAGCTCGTGATAGGTTAGTATATCTATGCTCTGAACAATCAAGCGCAAGGTTAATAATGTGTAATAGAAAAAGGAATTGGAAAGTCACATGCTACTCAAATGTCTTTTATTTGAAATATTGCCAAAAAAACCAGTAAATAATAGGTTTTGAGGTAAATAAATACCAATTGCTCTCCTAGAAAATTATTCACATATAGAGCGTATTCAGAAATTTCCAGTACTATCAATAATATTGTTCTTTTAGTTCCTGAATTTAACTTTCAAGAATATTCTTTTGAGATATACATCTTATGTGTCAACCAAATATGCACTTGCAAGAAAAAAACTATCAACTCTGCTTAACAGCTGGACTATATATCAACTGCTAAAACCACAAAAGGAAGACAAACCTGTAGACCTTGAGCTGTAAGTAGATGAATCTCAATCCTTGTGCATTTCCTGACAAAATTTCGACATGTTAATATAAACATCTCAAGAAAAATGAGCATAAATGGAAAAGAGAGGAAAAAATAGAGGACCCGAAGAGAGAGAAAATTAAAATATTATTTGATCACAGAGATGGACAAAGAAGCTGAAATTTGGAAAATTTATAACTCTTACTGCCTCATTGGTCAAGTTAGTTTTGAATGTATAAACTTCTTTCCATATGTTATTTTGCTATATAAACCCCCATGACCAAAGATCCATCAGAAAAAATATTTATATGATATGTCAAACAAAGTAACCAAAAGGTATAAAGAAATCTTGTAAGAGTTAGAGATGCAAAATGGAAGAGAGATTTAGGGGATGGAATATTTTAGCAAGTATAGGTACAAGCAAGTAACCCTTCAGATTGAGGGCAGTCTTATGTCAGATTGTAGCATAATGAATAAAAAATCACCATGCAAGTAGACATTTTTCATTTTGTGTAAATTATTAACATGCAGATTAAATTTTCATGCAATTCACAGGAAGTGTAACAACAAAACAAGTAAAAGAAATCAATCTTCTAGACACAATCAGGAAAAATTCAGCATATATAACATCAATTTCTTGCAAGGAAATTCAACCTTTGCAGAAAGAAATGCAAGTATCACAAACAGAAAATAAAGGCATCCTTCTTTTCCATTCTACACTTGAGGTCATACTCAGTAACCACAAAACAGTCTCCTTTCTAATTAAATAACTCACTGTAATCTTGATTAACTCCAATCAGAAGGTATCCTTCTGTATTCAATTCTTACTCAGCCTAATGTCAATGTATGAATATAATAGTTTCCTGTTTCTAATTTTTATCATCCAAGGATAAAAATCTGGGTTTCCTTTTTACATTGTCTCCCAAATATCTATCATAACTCTATTTACAACTTCATTTTACTACTGTAGCAGTTATACATACGAATGAATAAAAGGTGGGTTAAGATTTCTTGCAAGATAGTTAAAAATTTTGTAATGCACTCCTCTCTTTCAAATTTATATGCTCCTGAAGTCACAGAATTACAATATATTTGAACTTCCGCAAAACTGAGACAAGCTAGCTTCTCCCGGTTGAAGAAACTTTTGCAATTTAGGATTAAATGGTTTGAGTAAGACCTACTCATCATCCTATCCAAATAGATTTTCAGGAGAAATTCTAGCAAATTCTCTTCTTCAAATTGTCACATTATTTCAATTCCCACCCTATAATTCCCCCTTTTGATCTATCTACATTCCGGAATCGTAGACCATTGTTTTATCTATGGGACTAATATCTAATCACAAAATCTAAGATAATTTTTTACCTCGAGTAAAACACAGGAAGGAGTTTTCTCTGTTCCTATCCTTCAAGATTTATACCATATATGCAATTCTGACATTTTTTTTTATTCAAAAAATATTTCCCATGTTTTAAATCTACATTAGCAGTTCATTCTCCCTCTTGTGTCGTATAGTATTACTTACAACCCGAACACAACAGAAGACAATCACGCATTTGGAATTGAAAAATTGTTTAAACACATTAATCAAGAAAAGTCCCAAGAACGAGAGAAGAAACCAAAAACCCGGACATATCCCAAAAAAAAACACCAAAATCAAGAAAATAACCAAGAAAAATCAAACACAAGCAAAACAGCAACAATAGAATTTGCATGTATCCATATTGAAGCTACACTCTGTTCAAATAAATCAAATTGAAATATTCTTACGCAATGATGAGATTAAGTTCCTGCGGCCCAGTGAAACTGCCTACGCATGAATGAGTCACATTGGTTGGCTTGTGAGCCGTCACTACATAGTTCCATATACTCATTTCCCTCAATCACCCTTGTACAACAGAACCTCAAAACCTGAAAGGCAAGATTAATTTCCGATCCCCCCAAACCCTAGTTTCTCTCTCTCTTCTCTCTATATATGTATATATATATATATATATATATGTATATATATATATATGCTGCTGTATGTATATAGAGCGGTGCTTCGGTTTCCACTAGCAGTTTTTGAGGGTTTAATTGGAGCTCCTGCTGAGACAACCGTGACAATTAGCTCTGATATCTTTCTAGAGAGATATAGGATGGCTCTCGTCATACGACGTCGTTCATTGCCGTGAAATACAAATTTTTTTTTTTTTTTGGGAATTAATCCTTTAAACTTATAAGTGCTTACGGGTCCCGTAATTGGTTGGTGGCGGAGTGGCAATAGGCCACCACAACCGCCTCTCCGGGTTCAACACCCAAGTCCCCTCCCTTTTGCATAAAAAAAAAAAGTGCTTATGGGTCCCATAAAAAATACTTGGTACACATTCGCCACGTATATTATAAATCTATAATCAATTTAATTTTTTTTTTCATCCATTTGATTTATAAATTTTATATAAAATTATAAAACCTAATAAAAACCTAAATTTTTTTATACAAATTAAAATATCATCATTAAAAATTTTAAAATCTTAAACAAATTATCGTCGTCATTCAAGAAGAAAAAGAAAGGTAATATATATATACAAAAGCTAAAAGATTAATATAATAAAAAAAATTATAAAAATTTCTATTAATTATGTAAGAGCAATTTAATAAATATATATTTTAAAATATCTTATATAATATTATAAATCATAAAATATGAATATATTTCTTTTTTACCTTTAAATAATAGTTTACAATGTCAAGTAGATGTAATTCAGTTGATAAACACATTCACTTATGATCAAAGATGATGAGGTTCTAAATACACTAGAAGTTATGATTTCTAAAAAAAAAAAAATTAGAATAACAAATATATTAATATAAATAAAAAATATAATATTTTATAAATTTTAAATTTTTATTATAAATTTTTTTTTTAACACTTCTTAACTTGACTGCGGATCATCTTTCTAGAAAATCCACAATCTGAGTGATTCATACAGAGGGATTAATTTCCTTCTTTTTCCAAGGACTTGAATTCTACACCAATTTGAATTCCTTACTAGAACAAATTCTTCAAACAGTTGATCTAAATTTTCATTAGAAATGATTATCAAATTCAGTTTCTCTATTTCATTTTCAAGAATTTATAAAAATATCCAATTCATAATATATATTATTATCATAATTAATATAATTTAAGAACAAAGGAAAGCTTCAATAAATAAACTCAAATTTACCAGAGATGCATATATTATAATTTTTTTTATTCAGTAACTTTTTATTTATAATCTTTTATCTCTTTTATTGATGAGTAAGATGAATGTGATCTCATTGTGGTTAACATTTAACTATATATAACAACCTATAATTGTCTATATATTTAATATTATTATACTCTCATGTATAACATTTTTTTTATTAGTATTTTCTACTTATTTATACAATATTTTACCCTACTTTATTTTCTTTTAAAATGTCCTAATAAATTCTAATAAATTGTAAATGAATTCAAATTGTTTTGCAATACATAAAACATCTTCTTCTTTTTTGTGGAAAATGATTCTACCTTAGGTATTACAATTTTGAAAATGCATTATTTTATCATGAATAATGGGTAATTAGATAACTCTCAAATAATTCAAAAGAGAATCTTTCGTTTATTGAGTAGTCTTTACCCCCTTTTGTGTTTGTCTCGGTTAAAATATATTTGGATTCTTAAGTCTGGCCCAGTTAGTGAGACGATTAAAACGGTGTTTCCTTGTTCCGGGATCCTTTATCTTTGTTTTAAATCCTTGGGTTTAGGCATTACTTCGGTGCTTCTTAATCCTTTCAAAATGGTAGCAACATACCCCTTTTTTTTATTTCCTTCTATCAAAGAATCCTACGGACACTAAATTCCTTCTTTTGATCGAAACGGTTTGATTAATTCCAACAAATTTTCCTTTTGAATTGGAAACTTGTTCGAATAGGATCCCTTCCATTTCTATATCGAAGATATATTCACGAAGTTGCTCCAATTTATTGATTTGCATTAACCCTAGATTCTTGTCCCGAGAAATGAATTAATACTTTCTACTCGAGCTCCATCATGGACTATTTAGGTTACCAACGGATGTCGAAGCCAAGAGCACCTTCATTACTATACAAATCGAAAATGGTGGATATAAGAAAGAATCCACAATGGATCATGTCCTTCAAGTCGCACGTTGCTTTCTACCACATCGTTTCAAACGAAGTTTTACCATAACATTCTTCTATGTTCACGGAAGCAATCACTGTAAATGGGCCCGAACTATTAGGAAATATTCAAGTACCTAAAAGAGCTAGTTATATAAGAGTCATTATGTTGGAGTTGAGTCGTATAGCTTCCCATTTGTTATGGCTTGACCCTTTTATGGCAGATATTGGTGCACGGACCCCCATTCTTCTATATTTTTCGAGAAAGGGAATTGATATATGACTTATTCGAAGCGGCTCTTGGTATGCGAATGATGCATAATTATTTTCGTATCGGAGGAATACGCCGATCTACCTTATGGCTGGATAGAAAAATGTTTGGATTTTTGTAATTACTTTTTAACGAGGGTTGCTTTGAATATAAAAAGCTTATTACACGGAATCCCATTTTTTTAGAACGGGTTGAAGGCGTGGGCGTTATTCGCGGAGAAGAAGCACTAAATTGGGGTTTATCGGGCCCAATGCTACGGGCGTCCGAGGAATCCAATGGGATCTTCGTAAAGTTGATCATTATGAGTGTTACGATGAATTTGATTGGGAAGTTCAATGGCAAAAAGAAGGAGATTCGTTAGCTCGTTATTTAGTACGAATCGGTGAAATGGCGGAATCCATAAAAAATAATACAGGCGGCTCGGAAGGAATTCCAGGAGGGCCCTACGAGAATTTAGAAATACGACGTTTTGATAGAGTAAAAGGTTTTGATATAGTAAAAGATTTCGAATGGAATGATTTTGAATATCGATTTATTAGTAAAAAACCTTCGCCAACCTTTGAATTGGCGAAACAAGAACTTTATGTGAGAGTTGAAGCCCCAAAGGGGGAATTGGGAATTTTTCTGATAGGAGATCCGAGTGTTTTTCCTTGGAGATGGAAAATTCGCCCGCGGGGTTTTATCAATTTGCAAATTCTTCCTCGGTTAGTTAAAAGAATGAAATTGGCTGATATTATGACGATATTAGGTAGCATAGATATCATTATGGGAGAGGTTGATCGTTAAAAATGATAATGGATACAACCGAAATACAAGCTATCAATTCGTTTGCCAGATCAGAATCCTTAAAAGGGGTCTATGGGCTTTTATGGCTACTTGTCCCGATTTTTACTCTTGTATTAGGAATCACAATAGGTGTACTCGTAATTGTTTGGTTAGAAAGAGAAATATCTGCAGGGATACAACAACGTATTGGACCTGAATACGCCGGGCCTTTAGGAATTCTTCAAGCTCTAGCAGATGGTACAAAACTACTTTTCAAAGAGAACCTTCTTCCATCTAGAGGAGATGGTCGGTTATTTAGTATCGGACCATCCGTCGCAGTGATATCGATTTTACTAAGTTATTCAGTAATTCCTTTTGGATACCACTTTATTTTAGCCGATCTTGATATTGGGGTATTTTTTGTGGATCGCTATTTCAAGTATTGCTCCCGTTGGACTTCTTATGTCGGGATATGGATCAAATAATAAATATTCCTTTAAAATATTAATAATAATAATAATAAAAGAATATAAAATTAAGTAAGTTGAAATTTAAATAAAAATAAAATTTTAATAAAGTTAAGAAATATTATTTGTTATTAGTATAAAATTAATTATCATTATTATTATTCTTGTTCACTAATCTTACATTTGATAAATAAATATTTGAATTTAAAAAAATTTAAATAGTTACATAAATATTATTATTTTATCTAATTTGTTAATATAATTTTGAGTTAAATTATATTCTTTATTTTAAATTTTTTAATTTTATTATAATTTTTTAATTTTTTTTATTATCTTAATTTTTATGTATAATTCATCTTTTTCTTATAAAATATAGATATCAATTTTTTTTTTAAATTATAGATAAGATTCAAAATTTTAAGTAAATTTATAAATATGAAAATAAATATTTTTTTTTTGAAAAAAATGAAATATTCATAATTATGAGTTTATTAATATAATTTGATATAATTTTAAAAAATATTTTAAAAAATTAAAATATTATAGATATGCTTTTTTTTTTACCTTTTAAAAATCAAAATTTTGTTTAGTATAACAAAAAAACTATTAATATAAATTAAAGAAAATAGTTTATAAATTATTAATTTAATCTCTTCCTAAAATAAATTTCATATAAAATTTAAAAATTACAAATTGTAGAAATAAAAATTTTCTAAGTTTTCTTTTAGTTGATTAAAAATAGGGTAAACTATCATGATTCCCTTAGATGCCAAAATTCGGGTTTAACACCTCAAAAAAATTTTGTTAACAAAATGTCCTCCAAAATTTAAAACGTTCCACTACATGCCCTTCCGTCAAATTTAATTGTTATGTTAAATTTTTGGACAGAGCATTTTTGTCCATTACTTTTAAAAAAAAACCCTAATTTTTATAAAGGTTAATTTTATAATATTAAATAAAACATAAAACCCTAAATTTTCTCTCTCTTCTTTTTCGCAATACACCCCCAAATTTCATACTTTTCTCTATTCTTCTTCTCCTTCTTCTTTCATGGCTGCACTGATACACCCAAAATTCTAGACTTTTTTTTTTCTCTCTCTCTTCTTCTTCTTCCGCGGCTGCACTAATAAACCCAAATTCTGAATTTTTCTCTCTTCTTCTTCATCCATGGTTGCACCGATACACCCCCATATTCCGACTTCTTGGATTTCTTTTATTCTTACTCAACTCCATTTGCTCTTTCTTCCCGCTTTCCACTTTTTTGAATCTGGATTCAAGAATGGGGATGGCTTCTCCGGCTCTGTAAACCCCTTTCCAGCATCCTTAATTATCTCTCTTGTTGTTTATCATCTTCCACTAATTGCTCTACTTCATCTCTATCTATTGCAAAAATTATTGCAACAAGAAGGATGAGAGCCCGAACGGATTGGGAGGGTCCACTCTCCTTAGTGAAATTATTTGTCGATTTTTTTTTTTCTTTTAATGGAATTAATAAATAATTGAGATTGCTGAAATTTTTGTGGGGGGTAAGAACATGGGTAGGATGTGGTGAGGAATGAAGAAGAAAAATGGTGGAGGAATTTACTGACTATTGTTGTCGACCGTCGTTGTGAGTGTAGTCACAGGTGGCGGCAACAGTCAAAGATGGAAGAGAAGAAGAAGAGAGAGAGAAAAATTAAGATTTTTAGGTTTATTTTTATTTAAAATTATAAAATTACTTAATTTTTAATTAGGGTTTATATTTTTATTAATAGACAAAAATGTCCTTACCAAAAATAGTTAAAATTACAAAATTAACCTCTATAATTTTTTATAGGTTTATTTTTTAAAGTAATGAATAAAAATGCCCATGCACAAAACAGTAAAAATGATTGACTAACGGTAAAAAATCCGATCTAACGGTCAAACTTGACGGAAGGGATGTAGTAGAACATTTTAAATCTAAGAATAGTTTACCATTAAAAATATAAAAATAAAGAAAAAAATAATAATAACAACAAAAATTAGTTAAGAACCAAAAAGTTAAAAAAATCAAATAAAATAACGATTAAAAAATTGATAAATAATCTTAAAATTTTAAAAAATAAAATAAATATTACAAGCATGTCATGATAAACATGTAAGATAGAAACTCAAAAGTCATAAATATAAATGGCTAAAAAAAACTTAAAAATTTACCTTAATTACAATTATATCATCCATCTTTTTAAATTTCATATATTTATTTAATTATTCAAGTTGTCAAGTTCTATAAATTTCTTTATATTTATTATTTTAAATTTATTTTTTATTTAGTCGATTGAATTCATAATTTGAATAACTAATATTTATTATTATTAGTTTAAAATACTATTTTTATACATACTTTAATATTTAATTTTTTTAAAATTATTAATTTATCAATTGATAAATAAAAATTAGATAAGTTTGCACCTTTCATGTGTGGAATGTCTTTATATATATATATTTTGTGAGGGATGTTTATATTATATCAGAAATACTATGAAAAGCAACTAAACTCTCTTATGTGGGTATTACTATAGCAAATACATTAATAGAGGTCTTTAAATTAAAGGTATCATTGAAGTATCTTCACAAACTTAAATAATCAAGATAAAACTAAACTATTATCATAGTTCAATAAAAATTTCAATACAAATTTTGGGGAGATTCTCTCTCCCCATATCTCTTCGTTCTTTGTATGGAGGTGTTGGGACAAAGGATCTCCAAGGCCGTCGGGAATTATAGCTGGAAACCGCTGAAAGCTTCTCGTTCGGGTCTTACCATCTCACATCTGTTTTTCGCAGATGATCTACTTCTGTTTGGTGTGGCATCCAACCAACAAGCGAATATTATGGCAAGCATTCTCTCGGATTTTTGCGGTTTATCTTGGCAGAAAGTCAATCATCGGAAATCTTCTTTATGGTTCTCCCCGAATACTGTTGTCTCGGTGCAGAGGGGTATCGGCAAGGAATCCGGGGTGCCTTTGATAGGAAACTTGGGAGTGTATCTCGGAGTGCCATTGTTTCATTCCCGAGTATCCAAGTCTACTTATGATCCACTCATTATGAAAATACGGGCGAAGTTTGTGGGGTGGAAGATGAGGACTATGTCTCGGGTCTCAATGGCGTTACTTATCCAGACAATGGCATCGACGGTACCAGCCTATGTTATGCAGTAAGCCAAACTCCCACGGAGTACTATCGATACATTGGAAAAAATGAGTCGGAGTTTTCTCTGGGCTGATGGGAATGATCACCGGACTATGCATCAAGTGTCATGGGATCGGATTTGTCAACCAAAAACTCTAGGAGGACTAGGCATCCGTAAGTTAGAGGCTAGCAATCAAATTGCCCTTGCTCGGTTATGTTGGCTGATGTTTCAAGATCCTTCAAAAATCTGGAGCCGGGTCCTTATTGCTAAGTATGGAGGCATGCTCGATCTGCAACACCTCCAACGAAAAGCAGTTGTATCACACACTTGGCGCAACATTAGGAAAGGGTGGGAGTTTCTGAATTCCGGGTCTCAAGTGGCAGGTGGGGGATGGCAGGTGGTGCCTTTTTTGGACGGATATTTGGGTGGATGAGGTCTCTCTTGCCTCCCTTTGCTCAACAGCTTCGCCGGAAGCATGGCTGGCCCGACCTGTACAATACTACTGGGATGCTTTGTCACCAGGTGGAAATTAGAAGGGCTTCAGGATTATCTTGGCGAAGGAGTGTTGGTTAAGATTAGGAGACAGTCCCTCTACCGGAGGAAGGATTCCTGGACTTAGCCGGCTTCACCCACTGGACTTTTTCATTAGCATCGGCGAACCTCCTGTCCCTCCCTACGGTGACTAACAGTGCTAACAAGGTGTGGAAATTTAAAGGGCTTGCACGCCCCTCTATGTCGTTGTGGTTACTCCACCATGGTCGTTTACCTACGGCCGACCTTCTCTGGCGGAGGACTGTGTTATCAAGCCCACAATGTAGTATCTGCGGATAGGGTATGGAGAATGCTCTCCATGCCTTGCGTGATTGCCAGCGTGTTCGAAAGGTCCGGGAGCCGCTTCTTGCGGGATCGGATTGTCCAGTCTTCCGGAGGATGAATCAGGCTGACGAGTGGCTCAAGTTGAACTTGTCGGTTAGGATGCAAAGATTGACTGGACATCTCCATTGGAATTATATTTTTAGACAAAGTGTCCAAGATTTGTGGACTGCTAGGAATGCTACGTTGTATAAGGCATATGCCTGGCCAGGGCGTTACCTTTTTGTTAAACAAACTCTTGTTAGAGTTTTAGATGTTCCGACCATTTGGCAGATGGAGAACCACAGATGTCGTAATACGTCTTCCGTGTAATTTGTTTGTATATCTGCTTGTACGATGTACATTGCTTTGCTTATATAATATATATATGATCCCTTTCTTTGGAAAAAAAAAATACAAATTTTGATAGGGTATATGCTAGCCTATATATATAAAATACTCTATCTCACATTGAAAGTATATATGAATATATAAAGATATATAAGAATGAGACTAAGTAATTATTGATAAATTAAGATATTTCTTTTGAAAAAATGAGGATAATACAAGTTGTTGACTATGGTAACCGCCACACCCAACTCATGGACTTGGGTCATTAAAATTGGTGTTAATTAATGCATTATTAAATTAAATTTTCATTTTATTAATTAAATAATATACATACACAATTATAATTTTTTTTTGGTAGAACAGTAGAGTTTCCTTTATTTATAGAAGAATGGAAACATAGGATACAGAGGAGCTCTCGGTGAGAGCAAAGTAATTAGTACAAACAATACACAATTATAATGTTATAATGTTAAACAATACACAATTATTTTATGTTTGGAGGAAAAAACTTCAATCATATGGGATTTAAGACTGCCATGAGTAAATCATGGCATTGTGATCCATGAATACGTTTTATGCTCTGGATTATGGACCTATGACAATAATTTGGTCATTTTTCGGCCATGGCGTGCGGGTTGGGTCAGGTCTAACTAGAGAGGATTTGATACAGATGAATCCGGGTTGCATATTGTCGGGTTATCGCGATCTTGCTTCAATTTCGGAAGATAAACGTATGAGGCTAAAATTTTCAGACTTAGGTCCCTAGTATAGGTGCAAAAACCTTACGGTATTCCTTAAGGTTTGTACACGAGATGACTTGAATTCATCTTCTTTTTCATTTTCTATCATTTCCATTTTCAAGGAATCATAGAAGTTTGGAATCTATAATATAAAACAGTAATAAAAAAATGTTTTGTATCATATCTATTTAATGATACATATAATGGAATTTTTTTTTCAAATTAATTAATATTAAAAGTTGTGGATCACATGGCCGGAAATGTCTTGTCATTTGAACAATCTACGTAGTTCCCATACTCAAAATGAACGAACAAAAACAAGGAATTAATCATTACTCAAATAGTATTAGACCCATGTATATAACTTTAGCACAAAGATAATTAAAAAAAAAAAAAAAACTTTATAAGTTTGACTTGAAGAACAAAGAAAACTCAAAAATTCTGTCATAAACTTCAATTTACGATTCTCTACCAAGAAGCATGTTATAGAACACATTTTATCCAGATGTTCCATATTGTCTGTCACTACTTGGTGATGCTGAAAATTACTAGAGTAACACCAGTCTCTAAGTCTGGAATCCTCGCGTGCTGCAAGAATCCTATTAGTATCAAATTCATAACCCATAATCCGAAGCGTTGAATGTGCTACCAAAAAATGTGACACATAAAATGAGACCTTCCAATTTTCGAACGCTCCCAATTCAAACACTATCGGTTCAAGTCCATCCAATCATCTTCCCTTAGTGAACGTGAACTTGATGCCACCTTTGTATCACATTTCTCACTAATATTATTCTCTTAGCTAGAAATTTTTACGACCGACAACTATCCCTAGTGTTCTTGGTACAATCTCGAGTGTTCTTCACAATTTTATATTTGAGTCGCTTATACATTTGCATTTTTTTAAAATCATATATGAGTAAATGTTAACTCTTATTCTATAATATTTATAGATTTGAAAAAATAAATTAGTTAACATATTATTTAGATTAAAAACTCCCTCCTTATGAGGGTTTCTCCCTAGTCGTCTCACGTCTAGGGTTCAATACTAAAGACAATCTCGGGTTTCATATTGGTTACAAGGTCTTGGAGTTTGGACATCTTTATATTGGACCACATGCTCTTGATTCTATCTCGTCACTCTTTTGTTATTGGTTAGTTGACAGCTTTTTATACGAAAGATTTGCTTACACATGTCCTAATTCTGCTACTGGGTATTATGGATGAGGAAACAAACTCGGAAAGGTTGCATTAAGTATTGATGATTCCCTATGTGCACCCTTGGATGATGAAGATATTTTCTTACGAGTTTAAAAGAATGTAATCTTAGTGTGTTATTTCTTTGTTTGGAGGAAAATGCTTCAATCGGATGAGTTTAAGATTGCCATGTCTAAATCAAGACACTTTGAATCCATCATATTCATTCAGTGATTGGAGACTAAATATTTTAGGCGTTTCCGGATACTGCGAAAACTGTTGAATATTTTTATGCTCTGGACCATGGACCTTTGACAATAATTTGGTCATTGTTTCGACCATGGCGTGCGGGTCGGATCCGACTAGAGAAGATTTTGATATGTATGAATTCGAGTTGCATATTATCGAGGATATTGCTATATCATTGAGTTGGAGATTAAACTAGCTAAGCTTCTTCGACATTGTTCGGAACTAAACGTACGAGGTTAAAAAATTTTCAGCTTAGGTGCACTAAATGGCTTGATGTACCACTGGTGTTCTTGGTATCAATATTGGTGTTTTTCTTGGTACCAATAACTTTATTTTACAGACGTTTATACAAATACATGTTCATGTTTTTTAAATGATATAGGATAATGGAAGTAAATGTTTGTAAACGAGTAAAACTAAACTTTTGTTTCTGGTAAACGAGTAAATGTGAATTCCGATTCTACAATATTAATATATTATCTAAATATTTTCTACATTATCTATATTTTTCCATATTATATTGATTTTTAAAATATCTATTTTGTTCTAAATATATTCTATATATATTATATTTATAATTTTAATGATTTTTTTTATATACAAAAAAATCTGTAATTTTTTCATGTATTCAAAAAGATTTTATCAGTTCCAAGTTCAAATCCCATAATCTGAAACGTTGAGTGTGCCACCAAATCACTTGACACATAAAACGAGACCTTCCAAGTTTTGCAGACTTCCATGTAAGAAATTATCTGTCGAATTGCAACACTGTTGTTCTTAGCTTGATCTCTACCCACTGGACTCGTCCACCCAGACATCTCTCGGTAATGAACGTGAACTTTATGCCGCTGCCTCCATCTCTCCATTTCTTACCAACATTATTATCCTAGGTAGAAATCGGAGGTCATCCTCGGTGTTCTTGGTATCACTATTTTTTGTAGTGCCAATAACTTTATTTTTCACATGTTTATACAATTGCAATATGAGAGTAAATGTTGTAGTAAACGAGTAAATATGAACTTTGTTTTTTAAGTAAAAGAGTAAATGTGAATTTTGATTCTATAGTATTTATAGATTATCTAAATATTTTCTACATTATCTATATTTTGCCATATTATATTGATTTTTAAAATATCTTTTTTGTTCTAAATATATTATATTTATAATTTTAATGGATTTTTTTATTAAAAAAGATTTACTCGTTTTGACAATATATAATTTGGTCATTGTTTAGGCCATGGCGTGCGGGTCGGGTCAGACTAGGGAAGATTTTCATATGGATGAATTCGGGTTGCATATTATCAAGGATATTGATGTACCATTGAGTTGGAGATTAAACTAGCTAAGTTTCTTCGACATTGTTCGAAACTTCATTTTAAGGAGGATAAACGTACGAAGTTAAAAATTTTCAGTTTAGTTCCTTAGTACAACTGTAGAAATCCTTACGACGTTGCCTCAAGGTTCGTACACTAAATGGTTGATGTACCACTAACTTTATTTTTTAGATATTATATTGATTTTTAAAATATCTATTTTGATCTAAATATATTCTATATATATTATATTTATAATTTTAGTGGATTTTTTTTATTAAAAAAAAATCTGTAATTTTTTCATGTATTCAAAAAATTTTATTAGTCCCAAGTTCAAAAAGATTTTTTCAAGTCATGACAAAAGCCTTTCTTATCTGGATCATTTGCCTTTCATATAAAAGATTTTATTAGTCTCAAGTTCAAATCCCATAATCTGAAACCTTGAATGTGCCACAAAATAAGGTGACACATAAAACGAGACTTTCCAAGTTTTGCGGACTTCCATGTTAGAAATTATCTATCGAATCGCAACTCTGTCGTTCTTAGCTTGATCTCTACCCACTAAACTCAAGTCCGCTCGGACATCTCCCGATAATAAACGTGAACTTGGTGTCGCCGCCTCCGTCTCTCTATTTCTTACCAGCATTATTCTCCTAGGTAGAAATCGGTTGTCATCCCAGTGTTTTTCGGAGCATCACCGATGTACTTGTTATCAATATTTTTCTTAGTACCAATAACTTTATTTTTCACACGCTTATACAATTGCACGTTCATGAGAGTAAATGTTGTAGTAAACGAGTAAATATTGTAGTAAACGAGTAAATATGAACTTTGTTTTTCCGGTAAACGAGTAAATGTGAATTCCGATTCTATAGTATTTATAGATTATCTAAATATTTTCTACATTATCTATATTTTGCCATATTATATTGATTTTTAAAATATATATATTATATTTATAATTTTAATGGATTTTTTTTTATTTTAAAAAAAAATCTTTAATTTTTTTATGTATTCAAAAAGATTTACTCGTTTAGACAATAATTTGGTCATTGTTTTGGCCATGGCTTGCGGGTTGGGTCCAACTAGGAAAGATTTTCATATGGATGAATTCGGGTTGCATATTATCGAGGATATTGCTATATCATTGAGTTGGAGATTAAACTAAGTTTCTTCGACATTGTTCGGAACTTCATTTTAAGGAGGATAAACTTAAAATTTTTCAACTTAGATCCTTAGTACAATTGTAGAAACCATTCGACGTTGCCTCAAGGTTCGTACCCTAAATGGTTTGATGTACCACCGATGTTCTTGGTATCTATATTGGTGTTTTTCTTGGTACCACTAATTTTATTTTTCGGATATTATATTGATTTTTAAAATATCTATTTTTTTTTCCTAAATATATTCTATATATATTATTTATAAATTTAATGGATTTTTTTTTTATTAAAAATAAAAATCTATAATTTTTTCATGTATTCAAAAAGATTTTATCAGTCCCAAGTTCAAATCCCATAATCCGAAATGATTGAGTGTGCCACCAAATCAGGTGACACATAAAACGAGACCTTCACGTTTTGCGGACTTCCATGTCGGAAATTATATGTCGAATTGCAACTCTGTCGTTCTTTGCTTTATCTCTACCTACTGGACTCAAGTCCGTTCGGACATCTCCCATTAATGAACGTGAACTTGATGTCGCCGCCTCTGTCACCCTAATTCTTACCACTATTATTCTCCCAGTAGAAATCAGCGGTCATCTCCGGTGTTCTTCGGAGCATCACCGATGTTCTTAGTATCAATATTTTTCTTAGTACCAATAACTTTATTTTTCACACGCTTATACACTTGCATGTTCATGATATTGGAGTAAATGTTGTAGTAAACAAGTAAATATGAATTTTTTTTTTTCTGGTAAACTAGTAAATGTGAATTCCGATTCTATAGTATTTATAGTATCTACATATTTCCGATATTATCTATATTTTTCCATATTATATTAATTTTTAAAATATCTATTTTGTTATAAATATATTATTATTTATAATTTTAATGGATTTTTTTATTTTTAAAAAAATCTTTAACTTTTTTATGTATTCAAAAAGATTTACTCGTTTAGACAATAATTTGGTCATTGTTTTGGCCATGGCGTGCGGGTCGGGTCCGACTAGGGAAGATTTTCATATGGATGAATTCGGGTTGCATATTATCGAGGATATTACTATACCATTGAGTTGGAGATTAAACTAGCTAAGTTTCTTCGATATTGTTCAGAACTTCATTTTGAGGAGGATAAACTTACGAGGTTAAAATTTTTCAGCTTAGGTCCTTAGTACAATTGTAGAAACCCTTACGACGATACCTCAAGGTTCGTACACTAAATTGTTTGATGAACCACCGGTGTTCTTGGTATCGATATTGGTGTTTTTCTTGGTACCACTAACTTTATTTTTCGGATATTATATTGATTTTTAAAATATATATTTTGTTCTAAATATATTCTATATAATTTTTTCATGTATTCAAAAAGATTTTATTAGTCCCAAGCTCAAAACCCATAATCCAAAACGTTGAGTGTGCCACCAAATCGGGTGACACATAAAACGAGACCTTCCAAGTTTTGCGGACTTCCATGTCAGAAATTATTTGTCGAATCGCAACTCTATCGTTCTTAACTTATCTCTACCCACTGGATTCAAGTCCGGTCGGACATCTTTTGGTAATGAACGTGAACTTGATGTCGCGGTCTCCGTCTCCCCATTTCTTACCAACATTAGTCTCATAGGTAGAAATCGGCGGCCAACCCCAGTGTTCTTCGGAGCATCACCGGTGTTCTTGGTATCAGTATTTTTCTTAATACCAATAACGTTGTTCTTCACACGCTTATACAATTGCATGTTCATGATATGAGAGTAAATGTTGTAGTAAATGAGTAAATATGAACTTTCTTTTTTTGGTAAACGAGTAAATGTGAATTCCGATTCTATAGTATTTATAGATTATCTAAATATTTTCTACATTATCTATATTTTTCCATATTATATTGATTTTTAAAATATCTATTTTGTTTTAAATATATTCTATATATATTATATTTATAATTTTAATGGATTTTTCATTTAAAAAAATTTATAATTTTTTTATGTATTAAAAAAGATTTAATCGTTTTGACAATAATTTGGTCATTGTTTCAGCCATGGTGTGCGGGTCGGGTCCGACTAGGGAAGATTTTGATATGGATGAATTTGAGTGCATATTATCGATGATATTGCTATACCATTGAGTTGTAGATTAAACTAGCTAAGCTTCTTCGACATTGTTTAGAACTTCATTTTTAGGAGGATAAACGTACGAGGTTAAAATTTTTCAACTTAGGTCCTTAGTACAGTTGTAGAAACCCTTATGACATTGCCTCAAGGTTAGTATACTAAATGGTTTGATGTAGCACCGGTGTTCTTGGTATCGATACTTGGACAATGGGAGTAAATTTTTTCTTTTTTTTTGTAAACGAGTAAATATGAACTTCGGTTTCTCGTAAACATTTTGAAAATATTTATTTTGTTCTAAATATTATATATATATATATATATATATATATTATATTTATAGTTTTAATGGATTTTTTTATATAAAAAAATCTGTAATTTTTTCATGTATTTAAAAAGATTTTATGAGTTCCAAGTTCAAATCCCATAATCCGAATCGTTGAGTGTGCCATTGTGACATAAAACGAGACCTTCCAAGTTTTGCGGGTTCCATGTCATAAATTATATGTCAAATCTCAACTCTGTCGTTCTTAGCTTGATTTCTACCCACTGGACTCAAGTCCACTCGGACATCTCCGGGTAATGAACATGAACTTGATGCCGCCGCCTCTATCTCCCATTTCTTACCAACATTATTGTCCAAGGTAGAAATCGGCGGCCATCCCCAGTGTTCTTCGGAGCATCACCGGTATTCTTGGTATCAGTATTTTTCTTAGTATCAATAACTTTGTTTTTCACACGCTTATACAATTGCATATTTATAATATGAGAGTAAATGTTGTAGTAAACGAGTAAATATGAATTGTTTTCTGGTAAATGAGTTTTCTATAGTATTTATAGTCTACATTATCTAAATTTTTGACATGAAGAAGTAAAGACAAAAGGGTATTTTTGGTCATTTACAAAGTTTGACATTTTTTTATCACACCATCTTTACATAAAAGCCTTTTATTTCTTTTCTACTACGTACTAAAGAAATAAGAATTTGTTTATTTAATTTTTTTAATGACAAAAGCCTTCTTATCTGGATCTTTTTCCTTTTTTTTTTTTTTTTTTTTGATGAATAGGATCTTTTTCCTTTCATATAAATGTTATATAGCATTTAATTTCATCAATTTATAAATATATTATTTAAAATTTTGTAACTGATAATTAATTAATTAATGCATGCACATATATTAACATTATATTATAAAATAATGTATAGAAAGCTATTAGATGTTAAATTAGTTTTTTTTTTTTTTTTTAATAAGGTTAATGGTTAAATGTAAATTAATTATTAAGAAGTAATTGAATAATTATTAGGAAGAATTGAATAATTATATATTCATTATTATTATTTTATCATTTTATAGTTTAAAATTATAAGTTTTTATTTATATAAATATCTTATCTATCATAAAATTTATTTAAAATTTTCAAATGAATAATTTATCACAATTGATAAATTAAAAACTAAATAATATAATTTCGCACATGCTGATGAATTAAAAAAGAGATCACAATATGTGTCATATCATTGAAAAAATTATAAATTTCTATACTTCAAATTTCTTCTTATGATCTTGAACAGTGATATATATATATATATATATATATTATTATTTTTTTTGCGTCTTTTTATGACTATTAAAAGCAAATAACTTCAAAATAATTGTAATATCTTATATATTTTTTTTTATGACATGAGTTTGTAATTATGTTGAACTTTTTAAGTTGTATGGTCTTTTTATTTTCTTCCTTTTTTACTTTTATTTTTTTTTTTTTTTTTAATTTTTTATCTTCATAATGGTATTTTATGTAATTTTTTTTAACTTTTAAAGATTTTCTTGTCTTTTAATTTATCTTCTTAAATTTATTTACATTTTATAACTTTATCATGGTTTATTATGGTTTAACTTCTTATTTTATCAATTTATATTATCTATTTTATTTAAAATTCTAAATTTTTTTAAAATAGTTTTTATAATTTTTTTTGTCTTAAAATCTTTATAATTAAAAAAATTATTTTAATAATTTTAAAAATTTTAATTTGTTTTTTTATTTTTCAATTTCTTCTCTATTTTAATATATATATATATATATTTTATTCTTACAACTTTTTTATTATTTTTATTATTATTTAACTTTTTCACTTTAATTTTTTATTTCAATTTATATTATTTTTATATTCTCTATTTATAAACAAAATTATAAACATCCAAAATATAATTTTTGTCTTAAAAATTAGTAGTAAATCTATCATTTTATATTTAAAATCTAGGATAAAATTGTATAAAAAATTTAGATAAAGATGAAATTACAAAAATGATATAAGTGAGAAATTAAATTCATCAAATTATTAAGTTAAGAGAGAAAGAAATTTACCAAATTATTAAGATAATGATGAAATAATACACAAATTTAAATAAATATAAAATTAAAAAAAAACTATATAAATTAAGGAACCAAAATTACTAATTTTTTTTTAGATAAAATAAATAGTATATATAATATTTCTAAATATTACATTATATTAGGGTAAAAATAATTCTTTACTAAATTAATTGATACTGAACAGTTTTTTTTTAAAATTAAATAATTATTTTTTAAAATACTTGTAATATTGAAAATAAATTCAATTCAATATATCGTTATATATATAAAAAATTCCTCAAATATTTGGATATATATTAAAATATTTCAAAACTAAATAATAAATTAATTTTTTTTAATAATAATAAAAATATCGAAAAATATTATACAATCATGAGTATTATTCAAAAGCAGCTGTATATTTATATATTTAAATATATAATTAAATATTTTTTATATATTTTAAATATATATTTATATTTTATATATTTGGATATTGAAAGATTCATTTTTAGATGAGTGACACGTAAATTTATTGATTATAAATTTATTATTATATTCATTATTATATTTAATTCATATTTTTTTAGTTTAATTTACAGAAAATAAAAGAAATTTTATTGTCTAACTCTAATTATTAATCAAACCTTTCATACTTCATTTACTTATTAATTTTTGAGGTACACAAATAAAATTGATCATACTTCATTAATAAGTTATATTTTTTTAAAATTTTAAATGTTGATATTTTAATAAAAATAAATGGTGCCAAAGACTCAGATCCATTGCCTCCCGCTTCATTCCTTCTGCGACCTCCTCCGTTCAATTTTTTTTTTTTGATCCGTTCATTCTTAATTGTGAAAACCGCTTCCTTTCGTTTCCCTGAACCTAATAATTTGTTGAACCCTAATTTTCCATTTCAGAATTCATCGTCAAACTTCTATTTTGGTTACAGTTGAAATTTCTACGAGGGTTTGTTGTTACATCTGTAGTATTGCGTAAGAGTTACTGTTGTACTAGTTTCAAATTCCTTTGTTTTCAATTCTATGGGAGAACATCAACAGCTTCATTATCTTCCTCCTAACCTACAAACTCCTGTGGCAGCACCACCGCAGTCAGCACAATCGGAGACTTCTGATGATCCTCCTCCTCCGCCTCCTTCGTCTTCCACAGGGACTGAACTGGTTCCTCCTAAGCCTCTTTTTGATCCCAGCAGAAGTATGTTCCCTTCTTCTTCTTCCCTTTTAATACATTGCTCATGGGTATATTTTTTTTTTTTTACTTACTGGACATTTGTGGAAATTTATTTATTTATTTTTATATTTTACAAAGCCCTAAATTTTTGCAATTAGTTCCTGTAGGAGGTATATATATATATATATATATATAAAAAGTGTTCTTCTTTCTAAACACGATTGTTTTTTTTTTTTGATACATGGGGGGAAAAGAGAGGGCTGGGTGTCGCAACCCATGGGGGGGGGCCAATGGGGGGGGTGGGGGGGGGGGCCTCGGCCATCCAACCTTTGACTTCTAAACACGATTGTTGGACTAATCTACTAATATATATATATATATTATGTCAGAGAATTTTTAAATAGGATATAATAGGGGGCACTTAGTGAACCGAAAAAATGATTTGTACTTTTAGGACAATTTGAAAAGAAGATTCAGATGATTGAAGATTCTCTTTGTTTATGCTGTGTGCTTCTTCTGCAGGATTTTATGGCTCTTTAAGTTTCAGAGCCTTCCATGATAAATATTATCAATCCAAATGTGGGTAATTAGGAACGAAAAGGTAGACAATGCTGTGGTTTAAAATTTTGCATTTAGATGGTTTAGGATTTCATTAATCTGAAAGATAAAATCTATAGCATTAAAAGTAGTTTCATGGATATAAGCAAGTTTAACAAGTATAGGTGACTTCAAGACTTCGAGCAAAGAGTTCCTACTAGCTTTTGGATTCCTCATAATTTTATTCGTCCTTGATATGATCTCCCTCTGCTTTTATAAATGGTCATATAGCCATTCTCATTTGTATCACGCAATGATCATTAGTTTTTTCATGACTTAATACATTAGTGGGAGATGGAGATTAGTGTAATTAACTTTGGAAGAGAAAAAGGTAATTTATGAGTATTATGTTTGAAAATTTATGTTCAAAGTTTCATTGTTTTCATATATGGACATTGAAACATACGGAGTATTGAGTTGCTTTAGATCTCAGCTCTGGAAAGTAAACATGAATAATACCTGTTTTTCTTCATTAACAAAATTAAACAGCTAGCCAAAGATTATTTGTATTTCTTTATTTAATGGAAACTTCTTGATTCTTTGCAGTGATTGGAATAATCAGGAGAAAGGCTTTGATAAAAGATTTGGCTGCTGTCTACCATGCAGAGTGCCTCACACATTGTCAAGAGCTCTTGGAGCTCCAAAAGAAATTGGAAGAGGTTAGTTTTAGTTTGTAGTTTCATCATATAAGTGCTTTCACTTTCTAAATGAAAAGAGCTTGAGTTGTTTCATGCACATTGTTTTGAAAGATGACCAATTTCTTTGAATAGTTTTTTGCATATTGATATCGGAGATAGTTCATCATATGATTTGCTTTCTTTACTACATCAGAACCTATTCTAAAGTAACCCAGTATTGAATTCAAATGGCATGTGTAGAAGGACAAATTTTATGCTGTTCATCTCTACTACTTTCTCCGCTTTTATTCATTTCCTTTTTCTTGGTTATCATTTTAAAAAAAGGGAGGGAAAATTTCATTTCTTAGTATCTGCAGATCTGAAACTTCTGAATGGTTATGCCCTTTCTGATATAACCATAAAATCTGGATTCAACTTTTATTTTGGCCAAAACGTTTGTTGATTTTTAACTATAGTGGCACAATATCTGAGAAATCAAGGATAACTTGTAAGAAGATCTGAGAAAGTAAATGGAAGTTATCACATTGCAATCCTATATCAGAATAAGAAAGGTGATTAAATTGATGGCTTTTTAGAAGGGGACTTGGTTAAAAATACTTATTCTAGATACTATTGGTTAAAAATACTTATTCTAGATACTAGAGTATGAAAATGAATCCTTCTACTTGAAGATTATGAACTATTTATGAACTTCACAAATGCTTGTGAAGCTAATTAACCTTGTTAAACAACCATTGGTGGGCTGACTCAATTTATTGAAGTTTATTCATACTGCGTATGACTATGTTTATTGTGGAGTAGCATATTGAGTTTGTTGTTGGCTAATCTAGTCTGAGGGATGGTAACAAAAGGTGTATTAATATCTGGCTGGATTGGGAAAACTAGTAGTAGAGTGCAACAAATAAGTAACTTTACTAATTATATCAGCCATTAAAATTGAGACTCCTTCATTAATGGACCTGAGTGATGAGAATGGTCTAGGTTTTATAGATCAATGGTGCTGGTGTACCTTTCTTGGGAATGGCTTTCAGTGCTGTAGAAGAGTAAAATCATTTTTGTTTTTTGTTCATTTTTTGTCCTTTTAATCTTTTGGTTCTTTTCATCCTGAATTTAGTAAAAAATTGTCCTCAAGATTGAGACATAACATGGCCACATTCTCAAAGAATGTAATGCCTTGTCAAAGAGAAGTTATCTTAGATTAAAACCAAAACCTGAAATTTAATCTTAATAAGTAAGCTTCACGTGAATAAGAAAATAATCAAACTTGAGCGCTTAGTTTCTCTTATGGAGAAATTGTTGTCAGGAGAGTTTGTTTCCCGAAACTGGGTCCAATCTAGCTCATATTTATATTACTTGGGTCAAAGTGGCTTCTGAGCGAAGGGGGAAAAAAAAATTCAATCTAGTATTTTGAAATTATCCAAAATACTTCTATTGTTTTTAACTCTATGGTTTAACTAATTATCCAATGTATTTCCAATTGTCACCATTGCTGGTCTTTACTATTTTGACTTGAAGCATTAGATAATAAATATATAGTGAGTGAGTAGAATAGTCAGGAATTAGAAAATTGATAGTTTCCTGGGATTGAGTGTGATTTATATAACTTCTTTCCAAAAAAAAAAAAAAAAAAAATTCATTTTAATCAACACATCTGAGGACTTAAAACTCATTCAATTATTTGAATTATATTAATCATTTATATGTATCTCTCTCTTCCTTTTTTCTTAGCAAAAAAAATTTGATAATTTTTGTTTAAAAACAATAGGGTTAAAATCTATAAATTTTATAAATATTAATGAAAGGGCATACTTACAATGTAAGAAAGGATGAATATGATAATTAACATTGATACAAAAGAGAAGAATCAACACTATTAAAATAATATAAAGTCTTATATGCTAATAAGCCATGGGAAATCATAGAGAGGAAGTTACCTCTCTATGGTGTAATCTGCTTTCTTACCTTTGTATTTTCTGCACATCTTAAATATTATAAGATTTTAGTTTATTTAACCCCAGCATATAGGTCATACAGTTACCCCAATTAATTATTTAAATTAAAAGAACTTAAAGTTAACCACCCTTAGAGATTTTATTTATATGAGAGGAATTAAATTCTTTACCTATATAGCAGTAAAATCTTTACATAAAGTGGGTTCTGAGGTGGTGTTGCTGTCTATTATGATAAGTTACTTAGTCAGCTACTGAACTTGGGGTCATGTATATTCAACTGAGTTCTGGAGTAATGGATGTTTGCCCCTCACTATAATGTTTTAACTTTTGGGCCTGTAAAGCTTATATGTTTATTTTTTTGAAGTTTAATGAGTATTTATTTATTTATGTATTTTAGAAACAGCTCCTTGATTGACTGGTAGAGCGTTCGCGGACAAAGCTCGTTCGAGCTTGGTTTAAGCTGGTTCGTTTATTAATCGAACCGAATTTGAACAAATTTTTAGGCTTGATTAATTTTCGAGCTTACTCGAACACTGTTCGTGAACATATATCGAGCTCCATCACCCATATTATTAAATTTTTTTATTATAATTTATATATATATATTATTTAAATAAAAAAAGTAAAAAAAAAAGTGTCATAGTTCGCGAACTAAAGTTCGAACTCGAGCTTTATAAACAAATAATCGAACGAACTCGAATAATGTTCAAACACTTAATCGAACGAGCTCAAATTTTTGATGTTCGGTTCGACTCGTTTACAGCTCTACGGACTGGATATTTGTGAATGTATATTTGTGAATGTTTTATACTGAGTTCATTGCATATTTTAGTCCACTTTTCCTTTTACAGAAATAAATCTTTGTTCCTTGCTGTAAAACATTACTGCAATTTTTTTTTTTTTTTGGTGAATTTTACTGTTATCTTTATTCCTAAATAAATTTCTCTATGTGTAGAGTTAGTTTTGTATGAAAATATTTCTCACTTTTGTGGAGGCAATTACTGACCAATCTTACGGATTATACAAACATTGCAATTAGAAAACATAAGCTTCACTGATTTTTCCTGAATAGAAATGCTTTGAAAGTTTGTGCAGAAAACAATTTTCAGACATTCTTTCCTAATTGTTGCAGCCTCCTCCAAGATTGAAAATTGTGGATAATCCAAGGAAAGAACCAATGAGGCCTCCCAAACGTATAAAGAAATCGCGCTAGAAACGAATTCTATTATAAGATTTGTTATGTAAATGTTAGGAAGAAACCTTTTCTGATGTTGTTGATGAATATTGGTTTCTTTGTATTCTGAACTGTTTTTATCTTTTAGGATGCAAGTTTAAAGAATGCCAAATTTTGAAGTTAATTTACGTGTTACTGGAAGCGCTGCACTTTCCTCAAGAAGGCGAGTTAAACTTTTATTATAACTTAGAAGCCATGAACAATAAATATAAATATTTTCAGATCATTGGACTCCATGAACAGTCCAAAAAGAAGGTAAATTTCTGGAAAATCCGCAGTCTGGATAATGAAATAAGTCATAAACACCTCGAAAACTAGAATCCTCTAAACAGAAAACTCCGATTTCATAATGACTATCAAATGTATTCATTCTTTCCCAATTGTCCCTAAAATATATTCTAGAAATCTTTTAATGATTTTTCTTAAATGAAGTGTTTTAACATTTTATATTTTTTAAGGATAAATAATTAATTTTGTTGTAGTTTGTAGGTTTTTTGATTATTTTTTAACTTTATAAATAATTAATATTTATATTTTTTAGGATATTTTGATTAATTTAGAATATAATTAGTTAAAAACTAAAAATTATATTTTTTTAAAAGTAAGCTCTTAATTGATTAATAACCTGACATATAATTAGTATAATTTAATTTTAAATATAAAATAATTTATTTTTAAAATATTGAATTATGTTATTAAATATTAAAAATACTTCAGTTTGTCAAGAAGACGTAACTTAGTTGGTAGTCCTCAATGACATGAGAGGTCATGTCTCAAAACTATTAATAATCTTATTAAAGCTTTTAACTAATAATAAAAATATTTCAAAATTATTTAAAAATTTATTAATGCTATATAAGAGAATTAAGATTAGAATTTAGATTTTTTTTTTCCCCTTTTCCGAGTAAGAGTAAAATGAATTCTGGGGATTAAATGAGTTTAAGGGATTGATATTCATTTTAACCGTTAGATACGTATTTACAAGTAAAAACAGATTATATAAATACAATTTAAATTAAATTTAAATTATTCAAAATAACACTGATTTCAAATAATAAATAATTTAAAAATAAACAAAAATATAGTGCCAAACCATTGGATGAGAGTTCACGTGCCTAATCCCAAGTATGGGCTATTCTGGAATTTTCTGTAAGAGGTAAAACGACAGTGGCCCTGTCGTTAGGAAACGTAAGAGAATCTCTTAATAATTTACTCCTTTCATTTCTCAATAATAGCGGGTCCTATTTGTTTATAGAGAGAACGCAAAAGAGAAAAAGGCATACTTGCAAGTTTCTACAACCTTTTCTTGCTCTGTTTTTTGGTTCTACAGGTAATGTGGAACAGGTGGTTTTTTTTTTTTTTTTAATGAAATGTTAGATTTTAATTTAGTCTTAATATTAACGCTGAATCGGATTAAGATGATCATGTGATATATATATCTATGTCTATGTTTGGATGAATTTGGAGAAGTAGTATTGAGCGCACGCTGGGAATTGATTTTTATTTGTTTGGATTTTCGTTGATAAGATTCGTACTTAAATTTTAACGGGAATCAAATATTACATGCAGGTATATTTTTTTTTTTATGGTTTAGTTTGGTTTTCAGTTTAGAGAATTTCCTGATGGATACGTATTGGGGATGGGAGTGATTTTTGTGTGGTTTGTATAAACACTTTAAATTCAGGGTATATAAAGTTTGACAGTCTAAAATTATTTGTTGTTCGTCGCTTTGTTGATTAGTAGTGGCATGTGGATGATGTTATACTACTGTTTCTGTATTGGGTGATGTTATTTGGAATATTTATTTTTCATTGAATTGTATGGAATTTTTGGACAATCTTCTTCGCTTGGAGTCATCAAAAATTAAATATATCTTCATTTTTACAGTTGGAAAAGAAAATGAATCATGTCGTGTAGGTATCTTTAACTTTTTATGTTGTAAATGATATAAAGTATGGTAATTCCCGGTGGGTTCACTGACATCTACTGGTAAGGATAGTGCAGAATACAATAATTCTTCCAAAGTGGAAGATTATATATGACTAACAGTTGTTGTTGCTTTGATATCGAGCCTAACTTATTGCATATTATGATTTCTTGAATTGATCAAAACATGTTTAATTGTACACTTTCCCTTTTCTGATTCTAGTGATACTATTGAAGAACTGATTAAGGTCTTTTTTATGTAGTGTAGTTTGGTTCAATCTGTCATTTTTTGTTTCTTTCTGTTATACACTCTAATTCACGAGACTGTCCTGCTCTCCTTGATTGGTTATCCACTACATATTCAATGTGCAGTCTTGAATGCTTTGTGTTATTGCAATAGTAAAAATTTGGCAATAGTAGTTGTTACATAACTTCTTTTGAATTATTAGTATAAAAAAGTCTATTTTTGTCCTATATACGAGTGATGACAATAGTATTGAAGGGTATGTAGTTTCTTGAAAATTGGATTCAAGATGTAGGTTACTCTTGGAGCTTCGTCATTTTATGGGTTTACGTTTTCAGAGTTTAAGTCTGATTGGTCCAAGTAGGTTAAAATCTTGTACTTTGTTGCTGGATAGCTTATTATATTACCATTGAATTTTGCTATTTGGTAAAAAAATCAGGTGTTGGATCCATTAGGAACTGATTGTTCTCCTATTTCTGTGTTTTGTTAGTAGCACCTTGGGAAAAGTACCAAGTGCCTTTTCAGGTTATCAATTATTTAGATTTTGTTGGAGCCTTTATTTTCATTTGAGAAAATTCTTGATATCTGGATTCATCTATGTTTACTTAAACCTTTTGTTGACAGCCAGTTGCTCTGAAAACCTTTTTTTTTTTTTTTTTTTTTTTTTTTCTTTTTTTGAAGGATATTCTCTGATTTTGAATATTTTAGGACCTGATGGAAGTTATGTCCTACAAAGCCCAAGCTGAACTACTTCTGAGGAACTATGTGCTTGCAGATTCTCGAATTCTATACACATCCATTATTGGAGGCATTTGTGCTTGCAAAATGGTAGGGATGAATATTAATCCTGTATTTGAGCAAAATTTATTTTATTTTTAATATTTTTCCCATTAAACTTATTTTGAAAAAAATGCGGAATCATGTTTTCTAAAATGTAATTTATGTTTGTAAGTTGTTATTTGGATAAAATTTTGCATTGTCTCCATTAAAAAAAAATATTTTAAACCATCAAATTAATATTATTGAAGTTGACAAGGTAGCAAATGTCTTTTTTTTTGAGAAAAGTTAGCAAATGTCTTTTAGAGCAACGTAATATGCAAAATATGTAGTTGGTTGATTACAAATTTCAGATTAAATAATATGAATCAGGGCAGTGTTTTTCTAAGATCTATGAAATGCCTGTGCAACTAAGATTATTCCCTCAAAAAAAAAAAAAAAAAACTAATAGAATTATTATAAAAAATATGAGGTTCCTGTTATGGTGAAATATTATCCTCACATACTAATCTATGTATCTGAAGTGCAGAAACATGCAGATTTGCATTGGTTCTCTGTCCACCAAAAAGATTTTCTGCCTTGATTTTGTTTGTTAATCCTTTTGAGGTCCCTAACATGTTGATCAACTAAATGGACTTTGTCTTTCTTAAAGTTTTTTTTCTACTGTTTTCAATGCTCGGTGGACAAAGATACATCAGTTGTTGTCCAATTACACCCTAAATCACAAAGAACATCTACTTCATCCTTGGCATGTTTTTAGGGATTATAATTATCATGTGACATGACAGAAAAGGTAGGGTAATAGAACTGAATTGTTAAGGCAAAATTATGGTAGATTGTAGATGGAACAAAGGACAAATTCAGGCTAAGCCAATGGAGAAAATTCTGAATAATAATAGTGAACAATGTGTGACGCTAGCCTTTACTGCCTATTTATAGATAATTTTAATCCTAAAAAAAATTGAAGTCCTAAACAAATAAGGAAATGTTGTTGAAGTTTAAAACTAAAAAGAAATCCTAAAGACCCAATAAATTAAAATAAGAAATGATGTATAAAATAAATAATAATGATAAAATGGATAAAATCTGCACCATCATGTTCCTTTAGGTATCTGTTTATACTTTTCATGGCAAGATATTGAGCGTGTCTGCTAGTTAGTATAATTTCTACTGCTTAATGTCATTATTTTATTTCAGGTATATGATTTTAGTCAGTCCATTAGTTTCTTCTATATGAAGAGCTATTCCAGCCTCTCAGGACCTCAGAAGATTGAATGGAATAATCGGTAATTTAAAAGTTTCTGTTTTGCAAATTATCTTTTTTGCTCTCTATTTATCCAGCAATAAGTCTTGTAATCATTCTTATATTTGAATATTTTCATATAATTTTCTATTTTGCAGTGCCATATCAACATTCCATGCAATATTCATTGCTACTATGTCACTCTACTTTGTGTTTTGGTCTGATCTATATTCTGATCGTCAACTTACTAGCCTTATTACTCTCCGGCATTCAATGTTGTCCACATTCTCTCTTGGTGTAAGTTTCCTCATATCTTTGTTAGCAAACATTATAGATTTCTACTTCCTTTGAAACAATTGTTGTCCAGAATGTTTGATTGTCAAAGCAGTTATTTTGCTTGGACTTTGTTGATTCAATTCCTACGTTGTAGTTTTGCTGTTTTTCTGACCAGGCTATACAGCATAAAGCACCTGAATTTCATGACAGAAATGAAGCATTATTTTGAAACAAAAAAATCTTTATAATTATGACATGATATGATTTCCAGTGCTGATTATTAATTGTATCTAAAGAATGTTGAAGTAAAACTGTAATACTAGCTGTTTGTTGGTAGTTGTTATTATCCTGAAACAGAGAATGAAAAATCTAGTGTAAACGTGAATTATTCTGTCTCTCTGAATATATGACGTGAATTAGGTGATTGGGCAGTTAGAACTTCCAAAAATCTCTTCAAATTGTTAAAAGAACAAAATTAACTTTAAATTACAAAATGTTCTAAGTGTTTGAAAAGGTTTCTAAACCCTGAGGAATGCAAAGTTCCTGACCAACCAAAGGAACTTTTTTAAAAAACTTGAATTTGAAGCTCTAGTGAGGAAGGAAACAACAGGAATACGAGGATGATTTGATAGATCTGTTTATATTGGACTCTCGTGGGGATTATCTTTTGCAACTTAGTCATTCTAAAACTTAGGTTTTCAAGTTCATATAGCTTTCAGACATTTTTTATGGATATTTGACAGGGTATATTATTAGGGATTCTTTGAAATGGATGTAGCTATACAGAATAACTGAAAATGTTATTAATACTCTGAAGAACTTCATCTGTGTGCATATTTAGATTCTTTCAGTTAGTTTAACCTACATGGACTACTTTGAAAGAGAGTTCCTTTAATATTACTGTAGTATACTTAACCTTTAACTTAATTGCGTCACATCATAGCTAAATGTTCATCTTTGTGGTATAGATCTTTACTGGATAAAAACTAAGCAGAAGTCTCTACTGAAAAATATGTATATATGTACTATATTACTCTAATGAAGACAAAGTTCCTTTTTTTAATTGAAACACTCGATGATTTAGTTTTAACAGTTCCAACATTATGCAGTTCTTTTAAAGTGTCTTATGTAATACTTTGTGTACTTTTGATAGGTTTCTGTGGGTTATTTCCTTTGCGATCTCGGGATGATCATCTGGCTATATCCTTCTCTTGGTGGATTGGAGTATGTAAGTACATATCTGTAGACCCACATTTCATCTTCTCCTAATACTGCAATTTGTTTCCTCAATCCCGAGGCATCCTCAGCCCCACTGTTCCTTTCCCAAAAGTTACTACAACATGTAGGTTTTCATTGTGGTCTTTAACTCACTGTGGCCTCTGTTTCAGGTTGTTCATCATCTTCTTTCTATGGTATCTGTATTGTATGCCATGCTTACTGGTGAAGGGCAAGTTTATACATTTATGGTCTTATTGTCTGAGTTGACCACCCCATCAGTCAATCTGAGATGGTAGTGTTGCATTGCAAATCTTGGAACAGTATTAGTTACTATAACCATTTTGGATTAAATTACTAATGGAAAAAATTGTTTTCTTTTTCTTTCTCTTTGCTGTTGTTTGGTATTGCTTTCATGAAAAAAGGTACCTTGATGCAGCTGGAATGAAAAAGTCAAGATTATATGTTATTAACGGAGTCATGATGTTCGTGACATGGCTGGTGAGGAAAATAGCTTCCTGTGATTCTTTCTTTCAAATTATTCTTGTAAATGTGTATCTTTTTCTTGACCACAGCAAATGTCATTTCTGCAGGTTGCCAGGATAGTCTTATTCATGTACTTGTTCTACCATATCTCCGCACATTATAATCAGGTAATATAAATAAATTAGAAATTATCAATTTTCCCTCGGGGTCTTTTCCTGTCATAGTTTCAACTTTTCTTTAAGATGCAATCAGCAATGCCAAATTTACAAAAAAAACAGTAGGAAAAGAAAATCCCCAAAAAAAAACATCCTCAAGCTTTCATATCTCTACACCACAAAGCGAAAGAATATAAAATATATTCACAAGAATATGAAGAAATGTGAAGGTTCTCCTTGCTTTCATATGCGCCCTAGTGATCTAAAATTAATGTTAAATGGTAAAATTTTGATTGCAGATTGACTGGTTCCAAGATTGCTTTTGAGATTGAACTAAGGAACCATATATAACTGTCATCTGACATTTTTCCTTACAACCCTTGTAGCTAATGATAAACATCTCTTGTCTGGAACAGGTGGCACAGCTACATACATTAGGGTATTGGTTGATAATGGTAGTCCCTTCGGTGCTTGCAATCATGAATTTTTTGTGGTTTCTGAAGATTACAAAGGGGCTGAGGAAGACACTGAAAAGAGGCACTGATAGTTGAATCACGCAATAAAATAGAGTTGGCCACTTATTCTTTCCATGTACATTCTCACCTGTAAATCCTCTGGAAACAAAAAGAAAGGATACTGAATGTGTAAATAAACAGTTCTTTGTTGAGTGAAAATGCCTTTGAGATGATAACAAGGTCGAAAATTGGGCTTTGTAATCTGAAAATTACCTTTTTATGCAATAAAAAGTGCTGCAGAACTGTTTTTTGCTTATAAACTGTGGTTTATTTTTATGTTCAGTTTTACCATAAATCTGCAAATCTGCTGTAATAAACATTATGGTCTTTGCAGCAATCAAGGATAAATGGGAACAGAGAGATTGCATTTGCAAACAAAATTGGATTTTGCTGGCGCTGATTTTCCCTGTTATTCTTTCTTGTGTAACTGATTTAATAGCTGATTTATTGTTGACTTTTTTTTTTTTATTTTTTGGATAACTGATTTATTGTGACTAATGAGTAGAGCTGTTCGCGAACAAAGCTCGTTCGAGCTCATTTATGCTCGGTTCGAGCTCGTTCGTTTATTAATTGAACCGAACTCGAACAAATTTTTAGGCTCGATTAATTTTCGAGCTTACTCGAACACTGTTCGCGAACATATTATTAATTTTTTTGATTATAATTTATATATATATATTATTTAAATAAAAAAAGTGTCATAGTTCGTGAACTCGAGCTTATAAATAAATAATCGGACGAACTCGAACTCGAACTCGAGTATGCTTGAAAGTTAAACGAGTGAACTCAAGCTTTATAAACAAATAATCGAACGAACTCGAACAAAATTTTTAGCTCGAATTATTAAACGAACGAACTCGAACAGTGTTCGAACACTTAATCGAACGAGCTCAAATTTCTGATGTTCAGTTCGGCTCGACTCGTTTACCGCTCTACTAATGAGTAGAAGGGATTATTCTCCTTATAATAGGGCTTCCAGACTTGTGTCTATATATATATATATATATATATATATATAGCAATTCAATTTTAAATATTGAAATTTTTTATTTTTAGTGAAACTTAATTTTAAAAAAGTGAATGTTCTTTTGTGTTTTTGAAAATTGTTTTCTCTTTAGAAGAATTGTATATAAATAAGTCATGTATTAAAAATTACTCTTTTTTTCTTTATTTTCCCTCATTATTATGAGTGGGGTTGGAGAATTAATAGTTAGGTATAGTACTATTTATGTATGGTCCCATTCAGTCTTCTCATCCTTGACTACCAAAACAAGTTTTACGAGGATACCATGTGTTGATTTGAAGTCCTCGTTGTTGCCGTACATGTACTCCATATTCAATTATTATTATTTTATACGAAGAACTAAATGTTTATAATTCTTTCGATAAAAGTTAGGTAAAAGTTAGGCACGTAATTTATCAATATTATAAAAATTATAAATAATTACTTGTGAAAAAAATTAGATTTTACAAATACAATTATAATTAAATCTAAATTCTTTAAAAAATTCATTTCAAATATTAAAAAGTTTAACTCTATTATACACAAGGTAGCTGATCCGCCATGCATGCAACTTTTTTAATATTTTTACTTCATTTCAGTATCAAAGACATTTTTTGAATGTAAATATATAATTGTGACGAATTATGAATATATTTGTAATACTTGAAAATATATATATACTTTGTGTGTAATTAATTACAGACCTAACTTGAGCAGCCCTTGTACATACATGTGTATGAGAGAAGAAAAACATGTAAGTCGTTTAGATCAAGAATTTGTTCGAAATCGTTTGTGGTAGAAGCTATAAATTGAGCCCTAAAATCAAGCAACAGCATCACTTAAGCCCCCCCAAAAAAAAAAAAAAAAAAAAAAAAGAAAAGAAAAAAGAATCTCCATCACAGCAAAAATGGCAGCTAACCCGGGTTTCCTAACAGATTGGCCATGGACTTCCCTTGGAAATTTTAAGGTACGTACTTCTTCTTAACTATCCCTATGGCAGCTTAGTCAGTCAAACCGAACTGAACCTAACAAGATTTCCATATAATATCTGAAAGAAGAAAATTTCTTGAATCTGAACTATATAAGCAAGAGCTTGTCTTGATTTTGTTTTTTATTATTTTTGGTTGTTTTTTTTTTTTTTTTAAGTATTTGGTGTTAGCGCCATGGGTGGCTGTGAGCTTTTACTCATTTGTGATCAAAGAAGGAAAGGAGAGGGACCAAACCAACCTTATGATACTCCCTTTTCTGTTGTCGAGGGTACTTCATAACCTAATATGGATCAGCATTTCTCGTCATCGTACTGCAAAAGGCAAGAATCGGATTGTTGATAAGCCTATTGAGTTTGAGCAAGTGGACAGAGAAAGCAATTGGTATGCCATTATTTTTCCTTAATTGCATTAAATTTTTATTCGGGATTGAAGCTTTTGAATTGTTAACTTTTCAGATAATTTGTAATTGTTTCACTTATGACTCTAAAAATCAATGTTAGGTAGAAACATAACATAAAGTAGCATATAAACATGCATAATCATGTATAACATAATAGATATTTTAGTTTTTTCTATAAAATGAAAGACGACTAGCATAATTAATTAATGAATGAAAGATGTTTTGGCATTGCAGGGACGACCAGATAATACTGACTGGACTATTTATGTACATATTGAACGCGAGCGTGCCTGAGTTGGCTTCTCATCTACCATGGTGGAGGACGGACGGCATAGTAATTACGATCTTGCTTCATATTGGCCCCGTTGAATTTCTCTACTATTGGTTTCACAGAGCATTACACCACCATTTTCTCTACTCTCGTTATCATTCTCACCATCATTCCTCCATTGTCACAGAGCCCATTACATGTAAGAACTACATGCAAATCAAAAGTTTATTATAACGTACCTTCACATGAAAATCAATGGAGTAATTTTGTTTTTGTTTTATTTTGTTGGTGGCAGCTGTTATTCATCCATTTGGAGAACTCATAGCGTATTTCTTGCTGTTTTTAATTCCCGTTCTAACAACATTAATTACTGGAACTATTTCTAATGTGTCTTTTATTGGATATATTACTTGTATTGACCTGATGAACAACATGGGTCACTGCAACTTCGAGTTAATTCCTAAATGGCTCTTCTCTGTCTTCCCACCTCTCAAGTACATCATGTATACGCCTTCGTAAGTCTTTTACTTCTCAACACCCAATTATTATTTACATACATACATATATATATATATAGATATATATGCTAAGCAATGTTCCTTCTTAATTTGATGGATATATATATATATGTGGAAACAGATTTCACTCTCTACATCACACTCAATTTCGGACAAACTACTCACTGTTCATGCCCATATATGATTACATCTACGGAACATGGGATCCATCTTCTGATACCTTGCATGAAGCTTCACTGGGAAAGGAACAAGACACGACAGACGTTGTACATTTGACTCATCTTACGAACCCAGAATCAATATACCACATTCGCCTTGGATTTGGATCTCTTGCTTCCCGACCCGCTGTCGAAAACCCTAATAATTGGATCTGTCGGTTAATATTTTGGCCGATAACCTGTTGTTGTTTGGTCGTCAACTGCATTTTTGGTCGCACCTTTATTCTTGAAAGGAATACGCTTGACAAACTTAAGATGCAAGTATGGGCAGTTCCTAGGTACAAAGTGCAGGTAAATTAATTATCAATCATGAATCATCAAAAATTTTGCTATACCAAAAGTTAAAATAAATGTGTAATGATATATAAAAATGAGTTAAAGTATTAATTTGTGATTTTTTTATATAGTTTTTTCGATAACAAGTATGATTAAAATTCTTCCGTTTTTTTTTTCTTTTATATATCTTTGGTATATATATATGATGATGATTTTGCAGTACTTGATGAAAAAATGGCAAAAAGAAGATATCAATGGGTTAATTGAGAAAGCTATACTTGATGCAGAAGCTAAAGGCACCAAGGTCTTGAGTCTTGGTCTTCTTAACCAGGTGTGCATGTGTATGTGTATATAATATATATATATATATATATATATATGATAAGAAGGTCAATTGATAATAGTTGTATTTTTAATATGATAGATTGCTGAGTTTAAGTCATAATATATGTAATATATATATATATATATATATATATATATATATGCAGGGGGAAGAACTTAAAAATAACGGAGAGGAATTTATACGGAGAAATCCAAAGCTGAAAATAAAGGTGGTGGACGGGAGTAGTTTGGTTGTGGCTATTGTGGTTAACAGTATTCCAATAAAAGAAACCACCGAAATCCTCTTCAAAGGCAATCTTACTAATTAAGGTTGCATTTTCCATTGCTTTTGCTTTGTGCCAAATGGGGATTCAGGTTTGTTCATTAATTATATTATATTATATTATTTAAGACAATTATTTCTATTTTTTAAATTTTTTTTTTCTTCTTTTGTACATGAATTAATTAGGTTGCTGTTTCAACTGAACCTGAGTATGAGAAGCTTAAGCTAAGAGTTGGTTCTCAAAATAATCTGATGCTCACTAGGAGTTTTTCTCAAAAGGTACATAAATATTATACATATATAAATATAACTTTGTGCTTGAATATATTTATACAGTAGACCTACAATAGTGAATATATATATATTGTCTATAATTAATTAATTAAGCGTATGTTGGTGGTACTGGTAGATATGGGTAGTTGGAGATGGATTGACAAAAGATGAACAGATGAAAGCAACAAAAGGGACAATTTTCATTCCTTTCTCACAAATTCCCCCAAAGAAATTACGGAAGGACTGCTCGTACCATCATACACCAGCAATGGAGGCTCCTTCATCCTTCCACAATGTCGACTCTTGTGAGGTACGTTTTACACACAGTACGTGATCACTTTTCTCTTATATATATATAACAGTAGTAGTAGAAATTAAGTGTCTATTTTCAATTTGTACAGAATTGGCTACCAAGAAGGGCATTAAGTGCCAGCAGAATAGCAGGAATATTGCACGCCTTGGAAGCTTGGAATGAACATGAGTGCGGAGACTTCATATTCAATATTGACAAAGTTTGGCAAACCAGTCTAAAATATGGTTTTCGTCCCTTGGAGCTTCCCCCAGCTGCTAATTTTCTTTAATAGCAACACACGCACATATATATATATATATATATATATATATATATATATATTTCAAGTTAGGTTGATGTTTATCCTTTAATTTCTCAGCTTGAATTTACATTGAAATAAACCATGTATAAACATACATATTTTGGTATGTTATAAATAATTCATTGATCAAAGTGGAAAAATGGAAAAAAAAAAAAAATGTTTTTATTATGTCAGGTGTTTGTTTAATTAGAAAAGTTTTTTACTTGAAAGTGAATTTGAAATTATAAATGATTTACCTGCCAAAGACTCGATATTAGGGTTATCAGAGAATATGGAAAATCAATTCAAGCATGAAATTTCGAGGGTACAAATATTTTGAATATCAAACTTAAGTTTCCAAAAGATATGGCGGAAATGTATTTTTAACGTAAAAGTTTGACAACATATATATATATATATATATATATATATATATATATATATTTTGAAAACAGGATATGATATGCTAGTTAATTTATCTAATTTATATAAAATATTAAAATATTTAAACATAAATCTTGTTATCAAGCTCTATCTTGAATATTTGAATTTTCAATTACATTTCATTATTATCTTGTGATTTTATTATCCAATTTTTACTTCTTTTTCATTGAACATGTAGTATATCTCTCATCCAACATAAGTATTAGTTTTCTCTCTTTCTATCAAACATTCGTGAAAAACAAGGTTTGCAGAAAAAAGAGTTAAGGATGAATCTTCCTTCTTATGTATTGAGGCTAATCTTCAATAAATTTAAAGATATGTTTTTTTTCCGAGAAGATTTATGGTTGAATCTTCCTTCTGATATATTGAGAATAATATTCTATAAACTTAAAGAGAAGCGTGCCATGTTTGCACAAGTATGTTGTTCATGGCGGGCGACAGCAGACGATGAAATCTTTCAGCTTTTGAGATCTTGTGAGTCCAAATCAATATCGCTGTTGCTGACTGATATGGAAGAAGAAGCACAAGTATATATAGTACAGTTTGGTGATTATATGTCTAGCTTGAAGGACGAAAATATAGAGAAGGGTCGTGTGAGTTTTACGTCTTCTCAGAACCAGATTCAGATTATTGGTTCATGCCGCGGCGGATGGATTTTTTTATTCGATGTAAAAGCTAAACATTTCAAGCTTTGGAATCCTCTCTTTGAAGTCAAGATTCGTCTTCCTTACTTTCCGTCACTTGTTACAAAAGCAGCTACTTTCTTCGGCGGCGACTTTGGAATCGGAGTTGCTGTGATATCTGACGACGGGAAACTTGCTTTTGTCAAATATGGAGATTCTGAATGGAGTTATCTTTGTGGGTTAGTGGCGACGGAAAGGCGAGACTACCATGACTTAATTTCCTCGAAAGACTCGATATTAGCTCTATCAAAGAATGGAGAATCAATGGAGTTTCATGCATGGAATTTCGAGGGTACAAATATTTTGAATGTCAAACTTGATTTTCCACAAGATATGGCTCATGAAACCGAAGAGCCCGAAAATTACATGCATAAATTGTACATCGCTGAGTCTCAAGGAAGAGTATTTCTTGTGGTTAAATGGCTAGTGAAATTTAGATATTATATTGAAATTCATTTTACGGCTAATTTCTACGTTTACGTTCTTGACGAGGAGAAAAAAGGATGGAATCGCGTGGAAAGTTTAGGTGATCAGACGTTGTTTGTTGGAAAAAATCAGACAATGTTGTTGCCCATTAAGGATGATTTCGAAGGATGTCAAAAGAATTCAATATATTTCTCAGACCAATTTTGGGTAAGAATGTGTGGTATAAATGTACTGGAGTTAGAATACTACAATGACACGGGCGTTTTCTGTTTGGAGGATTCTAGCTTTCAAAGGTCTCAAGATGAATTTTATAATTCTTTACCTTCTCTTTGGATTGTTTAGTTTAGTGTCTAATCATCTGAATATACAAATGTTTTTCAATAATGTTATTATATGATGTGACCTCTTTATCCATTGCTCTTGCTCCAATTCCCAAATTTATGATTTCCGGTAAAAAATAAAGCTTAATGAAAATTGCTTTCTAATAATTTAAAAATTTCTTAATTGAGTATGAGATCTCTTTAGAATATCTCGAGAATCTTAAAATATCTTTGTGAATATATTGGATATCTATCATTATATATTCATTTAATTCTATTAAATTTATTTTCTTGAATAGTATTTTCCTAACGAGTTTCATTCAAGAGACTTGCCGGGGTCAATATATTGTTTTTTTTTTAAAAGTAAGAGTTTGAATAAGTAAAAAAGTTAATAACTTATAAAAAAAAAAAAAAATTAAAAGAATGCGTTGAGATATGTATAATAATAATATTTTTAAGTATTTTTATTTATTAGTTAAAGATTTTAAAAATTATATATATTCAATGAAAGTCTCCTCAACCTGAAGCTAGGGTTTGTTAGCATAAGCTTTTCGTTATTCCTTGTCTAAATTTAATACCTTTTTTCATAGATATGGTTTGTGAAGAAAAGTTATGGTTGAATCTTTCTTCTGATGTGTTGAGACTAATCTTCAATAAACTTAGAAGAGAGAAGCAGAATGTATTTGCACAAGTATGTCGTTCTTGGCGTGATATAGCAGATGATGAAATTCGTTCCCTTTTGAGATGTTGTAGGCAGAAATCACTATGGGTGCTACAGCCTGATACCAAAGCAAATATAGGATATGTTGGTTATAGAATTTTTAGTGTGAATGAGAATAAAGAGATTCGACATTTAAAATTACGTGAATGCCAGATTTTTGGTTCATCCGGTGGATGGATACTTTTATCAGAAAATGATGAAGATTTAGAGTTATGGAGTCCTATTTTCGACGTCAAGATTCGTCTCCCTTCTTTCCGATCAGTTTGTGAGAATTTCCGAATGTGGAAAAAGAATTGTAAATCAATTATTTTTGGAGGAGTAGGAGTTGCAGTGATATATGGAGATGGGAAACTTGCTTTTGTCAAGTATGGAGATCTTCAATGGAGTCCTCTTTCTGGGTTTTTGGAGGAAGAGCGATACGTGGATTTAACCTGTTCGAAAGACTCTATATTAGCCCTATCGAAGAATGGTGAATCAATTCAAGTATGGAATTTCGAAGGTACAAATATTTTGAATATCAAACTTGATTTTCCAAGAGATATGTCTGAAACTAAAGAGCCCAAAAAATACAAACATAAATTGTACATTGCTGAGTTTAAAGGCAGAATATTTCTTGTGGTAAGATGGCTAGAGAAATATGTTCATTCCACAGGAATCGAAATTTATAAGACTGTCAATTTTTACGTTTACGTTCTTGAGGACAAAAAAAGATGGAATCGCGTAGAAAGTTTAGGTAATCAGGCGGTGTTTGTGGGAAAAAATCACACAGTGGCACTGCGAGCTGAGGATTTCAAAGCATGCCGAAAGAATTCAATATATTTTACAGACCATTTCTGGGTAAGAATATTGAAGAAAAATGAATTGGATCGCGAATATTACAGTAATTTAGGCGTTTTCTGTTTGAAGGATTCTAGGGTTGAAAAGCTTCAAGATGAATTTAATAATTTTTTATCTTTTTTTTGGATTGTTTCTGGTGTCTAATCATCCTTCTTATTCTGTTTCCATTGGATACAATAATGTTAGTTTTTTTTTCTTTTAATATTCAAAATAGATATTCTTTGATGATTATATTTTTATATCATGTGTAAAGATATTGTGTAATGCTTTTAAATATTTTAATATTAATTAAAAATATTTTGATAAGAATATTATATATATATATATATATATATATATACACACACTTATATTATGAATGATTCACACCATTTAATTAATAATTATTAATGTTTTAAATACAAATTTTATTTTTCTAAAAATGTTTTTCATTGAAATATTGTACAAAATAATTATAATTACAATAAATGGGATTAAATACTACACAAAAATATAATATGAATAAAAAACGATGATATTAAGATAATTTTTTTTTATTATTATTATTTTGAATGATTTTGATAGTTGTTTACAAAAGATCCATTTTTTCCCTATCTTGTCTCATTCAGTCTTAATCTTATCTTTAATATATATATATATATATATATATATATATATATATTAATTATTTTAATTTTTTACAAGAAAATAAAAATAAAAATTTCAATAATAAATTATAAAATTTATTATAATTTTGTTACGATTCAAATTTATTTTTATTTAATTTAGAAATATTTGACTATGTTTACTATAATTTCAATTTCTTGATGTATTTTCATATTATACTTTGAAAATGTTTTAACAGAAAAAAGAAAAAAATAATGGAAAAGAAAAGGGTAATAGTGATATTAATAATGAATTTCCTTTCTTTTTTCAAATAATTATATTGAAAAGACAATTCTGCCCTTCTCTAATTTCTGTTATAAAGGAAGACTTCATGCATGTTGTCAATTTTAAATACGTCATTATTAAGTAAAACGTATCAAGTTTCTTCTTAAGAACCAATCACAACATTTTATAGACAAGAGATATGACCACTATTATAATTAATATTATATTTTTTTATAATAAATACAAGTTAATTTTCATAATTTTTTTAAAATTATATTTTTTTGTCCATTACGAATAAATAAATAAATATATATATAAAAGGGTAGTAATAATAAGAATAATAATAAAAAAGAACAAGGATGTGGTTTGCAAATATTTTTATGGGGTTGGGAAAGTGGAAAATGTCATGCATACGAAGAAAAGAAACGGAAATTGGGGTGATTTGACTGACTGACTGACTGACCGACCGTCAAATGACGGCGTAATAGGCGTTGGCTGTCGGTTTGTCGGTTTCCTTTTTCACATTCCTTTCAAATCTTCCTTTCTTTCTCCCCTCACTTATTTGAAACAGAAAATCACCACATGTACTTTACTCAACTTTTTCTCCCCTTTCATCTACTTACCGCTACTGCCTTTTTACTTTTTTTTTTTTTTTTTTTTTTTTTTTTTTTTAAAAAAAGAAAAATTAATCAAATAAAACTTAATTTAATTAATAGCAGTCTTACTTATAATTTTTAAATATTATGAGTTTGAGACATATTAGAGGTAAAAATACTTCAAATATTAAAAAAAAATTAAATAAAAATTTATGTTTATGTTAAACCCTATAAAATTAACATTGTTATTTTTCTATTATTTTTTTTGTACTTTTAAAATGAAAAACTTGTATTTTTTTATATATAAATAAAAAAGGATAAATATATAACAATCTTTATTAATATATAAATATATTTATATTAATTCATATCTAAATAGTTAAATTGTTGGTATTTAAATTGAGTATTTTTATAAACTTTTATTTTTTAGTGATAAATGTAATATAAGTATGTTTATAAAAGTTTCAAGTATTTAGTAATATTAATTTTATTTTTAAAATATCAAAATTTAAAATTTTAAAAATATAACTTAGTAAAGAAGTATAATAAATTTTACCTCAATTAATATTATTAATAAGGCAAATTCAAATGACAATATCATAAATTACGATTTTGTTAATATATATATATATATATATATAGAGTCCAAATGGACACTTAGCCGTTGGATCGGCATAGGTTTCTTTAAATTTCGTTTCCCAATTCAAATTTTGAAAATTGAAGTATAAATGTAATGATAATGCAATTATTATTAGGTATCTAAAAAATATATTTGAGATTTTATAGAATATTGTTTAAAATATTGTATAAGATATTAATAAAAATCGTGATTTTATTTTTTTTATTAATTCAGTCAATATTTATAAATTTTCTTAATTACATTAAAAAAATATTTTAAATATTAACTTAATGAAATATAATAATATTAATTTTTAGAGACTAATTCTACACTAACTAAAAATTCATTTTTGAGTCAAATTAGATTATATGGTAAAACACATATACAAAAAAGTGCGAACAAGGATTAATAAAGTAAATAGAAATAGTTAAAGGATTAAAAAACGAGTTCAAATAAAAATAGAAAATTTGTTTTAAGAGCTTATTATTAAAGAGTAGAGATACATTTGAAATATGTCATATTTTTTATAATATCTTTTATATCTCGTGTATATATACACATCCCTAGGGATTGACAATCAGCCATAACATATATCACCTTTCTTATTTTGCTTCTTCTTGAGTGATCCCCTCCCGTTTTTGCAGGATAAGAAAGTGTTATTTGACTCAGATAATAATAACGAGAACGAGGTTCCTTCAACTACATCAATATTAAAATCACCCTATCTCATAATATATATATATATATATATGTGAATTTAATGTAAACGGTTATGATATTTGACTGCAAAAGGAGTACTATGCCAAAGGAAATAACTCAAAATTTTCTCAATTTTATAAATAAATAAAGAAAGTCCTCTGATAGTTTGTATACATAGATCATATCATAATGAATCAACCTTTATCTTGCTAACTGCTACTTCACAATATCTATAAATTTTTTTTAAAGCGATATTTCGAGCTCAAACTATCGAGCTCGTATTAATTAATTTATATATATTATTTTAAAAAAAAAAAAAAGGAAAAAACATGCCTATTTTTTTCATTGCTCACGCCTTTAAAGTAAGTTATTGTACTGACCTCAAATCTCAGTCTGTCTCTCTCAGCTAATAACACTGGTCCTCTTCCAATATATATATATATATATATATATATATATATTATATTATATTTCTCTCTTTCTCAGCCAATTTCAATGACCAACTGCAAATATTTTTTTCTGTTGGGATTTTGATACTTCTCCTTTCGGTAACCATATGTTTTCAGATGCCAATCTCACCATCTACTCTCTTCCTCTCTCTATCTCTCTATATATCTATATATATATAACTTCCGTCTACAACGACCACCATTTGTCTCTCCGGAGGCGCGTGGTCAACCAAACAAAAACTAGAAAAAGGAAAAAATAAAGATACAGGTGGTTTTGTACTGTTACATTACATAAGCCTTGCAGATATGCATGCATTAATTAATTATTAGTTACATATATATACACAAAATTGATGAAATTAAATGCAGCATAACATTTATATGAAATGAAAAGCATCCAGATGAGAAAGGCATGTATGCAGGGCTTTTGTAATGACTTGACAAAAAAAAAAAAAAAAAGAAGAAGAGAGAATTCGTATTTCTCAGTACGTACGTACTGATATTTTCTGTAAAGATGGTGTGATCAAAGCCGTCAGACTTTGCCGGGTCGGTACTGTCTTACCCCCTATAATCTGCCCCTTTTGCTTTCTTTCTCTCTCACACACTTCTCACACACACACACACCATTGTTTGTGCTTTTGTTTTTATAATAAGACGTTTGGTCTCTCGCTTACAAAAAAAAAAAAAAAGACGTTTGGTCTCTCAGTTTTTTTTTTTTTTCCTTGTAACTGACCAAAACCCCTTTTTGTCATTGCTTATATATATATATACATATAGCTTTGTTGGTGTTTAGAAGGAAAAAAAAAAAAATGCAAGTGGTGAAAGAGTCGCCGGCAGCGGCGACGTCGTCAACGGGGATAAGAATGGAATCGACGTATGAAAAACTGAGAGTATTGGCATCGGGGAATGCGGTGGTGATTTTCAGCATGAGCGGGTGTTGCATGTGCCACGTGGTGAAACAGCTGCTATTCGGGCTAGGAGTGGGACCCACGGTAGTGGAACTTGACCGCGACACTTCCTCTTCGGCGGGTCGTGAGATACATTCCCTTCTGTTTCAACTCGCCGAGAAAGGGCAGCAACAGCCGCTGCCGGCTGTGTTTATAGGCGGAAAGTTCTTGGGTGGTATCGAAACCGTCATGGCTTGTCATATCAACGGTACTCTCGTTCCACTTCTTAAGGACGCCGGTGCACTTTGGCTCTGATTTTCAACCCCAACTTATATATATATATATATAACTGTTTTCTCTTCTTCTATATATCATTATCACCATCATTACATATATATTGGTTATGTATGTATAGATCAGTCATATATATGTCACGTAGACAAGAACATCAGAACATCATCAGGTTTGCAGAATGCGATGTTCTTATTTCAAACGATGGAAACCTTATATATTAACTCTTCTTAATATCGAAATCTTAAATTAGTTCATGGTATCTGTCGTTTCATATATATATATATATATATAATATGACAATGGTTTTTTAAGTTGCATTATTATTTTTTTTAATTTATTTTTTGTGGTGAATTGTTGCATTTATTTTTTTATTTTTATTTTTTACAACTGCATTGGCTCCGTAATTTTCATTTTGTTTACAAGGAATAATAATACCATGTTAAAGATATATACATACATGCAGTTTTTTTTTTTGACAATTTGTTATAGATATTAAATTGGTAGTAATTATATATATATTATACTTATTTATTTATTTCCAAAATGTAATATTTTATGTATATATTATCAAGTTTTTAAATAATCCTGGTGATGCAAAAACTCAACCCGAAACTTTTTTTTTTTTTTTTGTAAAGCAACATAATATAATTAGGAAAAATAATATATATATATATATATATACATATATGTATATATTGAGAGATTTTTTACAGGTTTCTTTTTTCTTTTCCTAATTACATGGAATAAATGAGATATAAAAACGTCATTGAAATTCGTACGTTTGAACCCTATTCCTTTCATGACTGTTAGGATCATGGAAATTTTGATTTTTAACTTTCAACCACAACATCACAGTAATAATAATAATAATTCAGAAGGAAACTTTTTTTTAAAAAAATAATAATAACAAATCAATTAGAGGAAAATGGAGAACATACTGGAAAGAAGCATTTAATTCTTTTTATGCATCAATCAAATTCATAATTTTATATAACATTTACAAATCGTTTAATCTCATTTTTATATAAATTATTTAAAATTTTATGCAATATATATAGTCAAGTGTGTATATATGTATATATTTTTGCTATAAAATATGTCTAGTATTATTTCTTATTGAAACTCTAATTTGAATAAAGTGTATTATTATTTTCAATATTATTTAAAATTGAAGGAATATAAGTTTAAACTTTTTTTTTTTCTTAGGCACGGGGTGTCCTAAATGAGTCTCAAATTATGGGAGGGCACCTTTAAGCCAAATCCACGACTAATCCCATTCGAGCCGGGTTGGTCTCTTGCGGGAGGAAACCCGACCCCAAATTTTAAACAGTTGCATACATAATTTCAAACTTTCGAAACATTATAAATATTCTTTTGATTGAATTTTTATTTATGAACTTATTATATGACACAGTCAAGTACGGTTTGAAATGCAAACTATATGTCTAAGGAAACGAATAAAAAAAAGATTGAATTAAACAAAATCATGAAAAAACAACCAATAGTTGAAAAGAAAAAAAAAAGATTTGAATCAAAAGTATTATGAAAATGTATTTAATTTTTATTTAAATTTTAGAAAAAATTGACAAGTTTCAACTTCAAACTATTTATTTGCAAACTATTTTTTTTTTACAAACTCATTATATATATCCTTTTGGTGAGAGAATAAAGATAATTATAAAATTAAATTAAAAAAATAAAAAATAACACCTTAAAAATTAAACATTTTCCACGCTATTTATAAAAATTGATTATTATTATAGCCTCTACATGTTTATCATTTAGACAAACGATTTCTTACATCTTTTTCATTATAAAATTACTAATTTTCTATTTTGGTTCATTTGTTACTTTTACATAAATTTTCCAAATAAGATTCGACCATTTAACTTCCATGTCAAGCATATTCATCTACTATAACTTCATCCCAAAGTAGAGCCTACTGATGCACACAAAAGGTTTAATAGCTTAGCAACATTTTTCTCCTGAATATTTTGGGAGTATTTTTGTGTGTAATGCTTTTCCTGCTCTAGCTATACAAAAGATATGCTGTTTCATATATATATATATATATATATATATATATATATATATATATATATATATTAGCAAGCCTTCACATGGGGGCTTCAATCCTACACCTTCTTCCTGGATTTAAAATAGCATTAATAAATACATATATATACTGAATTAGAGGCAAAAGAAACTCTGCATACTTGGAGAGTCAGTCATGGAGTAGACAGTTCCATATCTATATGCTCCTGTTCGACTGGTAGATATGTCTCAGTCTGGTTAAGCATCATCCTATGCATCTGAGGCTGACAATTACTTTGGCCACCAGGTTTGCTATCATAATCAAATTGATCAAATGCTTCAGGCAGATCATCTAGAATGCCACTTACATCCTTATAGCCTTTCATGATGTTGGAAAAGTCACTGTAACAATCATGGTTATCTTCCATCAAATAATTCGAGACAGTATCACAGGGAGTAGTAACATATGTGTAATCCATCACATATAGATCATTTCTTATCTGGCCATAACAAGAAGCAATTTCTCTATGCCTAGCAGTCCAATCAGGGCGACTCCACATATATAAAGGGGGTGGGTTCAAGTTCCATTGATCCAATTGCTTGTCATGCACATCAACTGATCCAGGAAGATAAAATGACTGGGAGAAGAGTTAATTACATCAATAACTATCTCCATTATAATGGACCAGTTTCAGTTAAGCTTTTGGGGAGGCGGAGAAGGAAGAAGAAGGAATAGACTTCATACCTTCCCAGAAAGTAGTTGATCATCCTTCCAAATTAAATCGTATGGATATATTTTCTTATCAAGTCTGCGTAGCATGAAAAGGTTAGACTAAGCTGTATGAGAAATAACTAAATTACATATTGGAAAGATTAATGTCTACCGTTCAGTTTCTTCAGGAACAATAAGAACGAGAAGCTTTGGTCTGAACGTTAGAGCTTTATTGATGAATTGATTGGCCAAAGATGCTCGGACCCCGAATGGTGGATTCAGACCCATGATCTGTTCATTATATTCAATATCAAGAGAATCTTCAAAAATCACGTACTGGAATATTTTAAAATGATAGAACACAGTGCTTCCTTTTACTTACCAGCTTTGATCCTTCAGGCAATTCTCCTAAACCAACAGTCATCCAATCTCTCTTCTCAAAACTGAAATCATTCTGCAAATGCATAGAAATAATGGGGAAAATGAAAGATGGAAAAGGTACTATATACTAGCAACAACTAAGTTAAATAAAAATAGTCATGAAATATGACAAAAAAGTAGGACGAAAAAGGAGCAGTAATGACCATAACATTCATTAAAGTAGTAATGCAGTACTTGGAGCTATCCATTCTATTTATGAAAAGGTGTTCGTTCATACAGACCTTTGGGTGAATAAGATCATAATTTTTGAATGAGCATCTCCTGCCCATTCTGTCAAGGGCTTCTTTCATCAAGCAGCTGAAATCATTTGAACCACAACAAAAGTCGACTATCTGCTCGAGCAAATTGGATGAATTACAAATACTGTAAAACATAAGATCAACAACCATAATAAAACAGAAAGTTGCATTATGCAATACTCCTTAAAACTATGTGGATCACTAGTAAGTTGCCAATTATGCTAAAAATGTAAAAATGATTCAAGTTTCATTAACATGATATGCAGATATATGCCCAGAAATTCACTTATGGTTTCAAGGACCTCAATGACATTTGAAGTATGTATCAAAATTTTCAAAGAAGTAAAAGAGGTGCCTACAGAAGTCCACAAATTACACAGAACCAGGAAATACACGAAAAAAAAATATATATATTCTGGATGTATAGGCCTTTCACAAGTGGAAGAGACTGCCAACAAGCATAGAAATACTTCAAAGTAAAAGCATAGATTATCAAAGAAGATTTCTTGGTCCCTTCATCTGATTATGTGTGAGTATCTGAAGCAACCTGACATAAAATGTGCATGTCATGCATGAGAGGAAAATTTTTTATATCACATCAAATAAAAAAAAAAAAATTATAAATAGATTTCTAAACAGCCTCATGCGGTGTGCACTTGGTTATCTTCTCTATAATTCATGTGCTCTGAGATTCAAGCATATTATAGATCAGATGAAGAGATTATTCAACCTCCCTTACTATACTTTCTTTCTGTCAAATTTCTCCCTAGGAAAATTAAAATATCAACTGAATCCAAGAAAGTCATTTGTAGTCCTGTGCATAAATAAAGATTTTCATTTTTATTTTGTAAAGGAAAATTTAAATTATGACTTGTGATATACTTGAAGAGGAGAAAGATTACACAGAATAGTTTATATTACAGCTTCACCTTCTAGTGCAAGTGTGTCAATCAATTACAGACCAAGCAATTTCAGTTAAATGACAAAATAAAAACAGAAACTTTTGGTTTGCCCATGTGTCAACAGATCAAAGGGGGAAAAAAAAAAAAAAAAAAAAACTTTGCAGCAATCTCACAGATATTTAAGCAAATCAACCATAATAAGAATGGATTGAACAGTATATTCTTACAGTGTCACCATCTTGAACATACCATCGGAGTCTCTCAATCACCTGGAGATTAAAACTAAAGGTTTGAGCTATAGCCTTTTACTTCACAAGTTGATATCATATCAAAAGTAAAAAATATGTTTATTTAAGCAATCAAATACACGCAAAAGATGCCATCAGTAGCCAAAAGAGAAGCACAAAAGTGCACATGTTGTAACAGTAGAAAGGATAAGCAAACCTCTATTTATGACATTTTAATTGGGTTGTCAAATTTTCTAAAATTTTTCTTAAGAAAAGAGCACACATTTGTTGGATGCTCATGAAGAATTCCTAGGCTAACTATTGTGATGGAAATTGATTATGTAATGGCATCTAAAGTACATATCATCTTTTTAAATGACTATTGGTGCACTGAATATTCACTATTTTAGCATATAACATAATGGGAGTGTGTTTTATAAAATGATGTGTAGAACATGCAGGGATTCCCATCAAACTGCCTTTTACTGAAATAGTGTAATGACATCGGAAGACAAGCTATCAAACCTATCATAAGAGAAAAAATTGTAGAACAAACATTTATTAGTAGTGGCAAGCTTGAAAATGCATCATCAAGATTTTAATAATATTCTTTCTAAAAAGAGGATACAAGATCAAGAATCCAACAGTGGTACGGAAACAAAGAGGAGAAAAAGGTGAAAAATCTCCAAATAATTAATATTCAAACATCCCTTGTCTTTTATTATCTTGATTATGCAGAAAGTAATCCTGTGTGTGAGAGGGCTCTTCTTGTATTCTTTATATTACTCTTCTTGTATTCTATGAGTTGTTTCCCTTAAAGGCACCTTTAACTTTAATACAAGAGAAAGAATTAGCTCACCTCCTTCAGTTTATCCACCTTTGTGAAGTGGCGACCAAAAGATGTATAGCGGACACCATGGAGGAAAGGACCAAGGTACACCTGGAGCTTTCTCTACAAAGTTCATAATATCAGCATATCTCTAGGTTCTTTGCTTGAAATAAAATAACTGATTAGAACTTGCAGATTAGAGCATGCAAATATAATGGGAAAGATCAATCCTAAACACATGATTAGAACATGTTGAGTCAGTCAACCTTCTTTTCAGACACTATAAAAGTAAATTCTAAGATTTTTTTTTGTTCGGACATGACAAAGATATTAGACAAGAAAAAGTATAATTACATCTGTAGAGGGTGTATAAACACGTCTTTTTAACTACAAATTTCTCACCTATTTTGCTTAGGCAAAGTTGCAATCAACTACCTTGAAATTTTAATTAATATTTGCAGCACATTATATTTATGTGTGACAGTTTAACAACCATAAATAAAGTAGAAGCTAGATTTATCAAATTACTTAGGTAGCTAAATACTTTCTGCCTATATGTGAGACTATTAAGTTTCATGGACAAAACATAGAGAAGCAACCAACTTGTGTGTACTTTTAATTTTGTCAGCTAGTAGAACACTTTTGATATTTCGAGCACCAACCTTCCATTTGACTAGCTTGTGGAGAATTTCTGGTTCACATACAGCTTTGGCTTCCTCAATTGTTCCTCCATCATCTAGTATTTTCAAGGCAGCTTGAATGGCCTATGAAGTATCTAGCTTTTCAGAACAGATTCAGAGATTTCTTTATAAAATTATCACAGTTATAAGAGATGTTACCTCTACAGATTGCTCCACCTTACCCATGGTAATAGTCTTGTCCACGGTTACATTTGAGTAGTACGTTTGAAAAGATTTCTTTTTCTTATCCTCTAGGAATTCTTTGGCATCAATTTCAACAGCAGAACTTTCTACTAGTGCAAGTATCCTGCAGAACCCTAAAGTCCTCAAAACCAGAGTCTCTAACTTGAATTATCAAACACAGGAAAAAAGGAAGGTTATAGCTTAAACGAGTAATACCAGAAAGGTAAATAGTTACCTTTTCTCCATTTCAGCATGACCTGAAGACTGGCTACTATTTGCCTTCTTTATAGCAGGATTAACTGCATGGATATTTTGAATCTTGCCATCAGGTAAATTTTGACCTCTAGGAACCAATGTCAAAAGTGGCAATGAATTGGGCTCTTTTGTCTCAGATGACTTTTCTTTTCCTGCTAAGAGAGGCTTGTACATTCTTCCAGTTAACAACTTATAGGCATCTCTAGAGGATTTAATACTTGGACCCATTTTCTGTTCTGCTACTTTTCCAATGTTTCTCTCTACTTGTTTAGCATTCTCATCCATTCCTTTACATAGCTTCTTGGCTTTCACAATGTGCTGTATATCAAGAGATCCAGCTATCTTACTCCTTTTCAATTCAGGCTTAACTTGGCCAGGAAGCAATTGTGGCCAGCATGTCCGCTCTTTCATTTCAGAATCAGGAAATATTAAATGATCTCTTCTAGGAGTTCCAATTTTTCGAACGATCTTATGGTCCCTGGGTAAACAATATCTAAGTAAACTGTGATAATTGGAGGAAAATTAACAATAATGCGTTGGACAAACCTTACATGCAATATATCAGGATACGTCCTTCTAGAAGGTTATCCCAAGCCCTTTTCTGTACATTTTTGCTTTCATCACATTCAAATGATATAGCCCTGGCAAGTTGGGGTCTTGCATCAGAATGAATAGAAACATATTTCTATTATTGCAATAAGATATTCTTTCATGTTGATGACTGGTGTACACTACTTAAAAGAAAGAGATAAATAACTTCAACCTGGGCAAGCATTTACGGTGATAAGCCTTTGGACAGCGTCTGCAAATTCCAAATTGCAAATCAAAAACACTTTTATTTTCCACTTGCTTACAGTGATAACATTTGTGCACAGGGCAAGTAAATGACTCTCCAGCAGCAATTTTCTTCTGAAGCATTTCTGCTTGATTTTCACCATTTGGATAGAGCAGTTTCGCAACGCATTGTGGATGATAAAAGTGACCACACATAGCAGAAACACATGGGAAGACCTTGTAAGGATTCAAAATTGGTCAGGTGAGATTCTGAAAGCAAATAACATAACTGGAGACAAGACAAGGAGATAAATTTTTTAAATGCATAACTTCATCAAGATATATACAGCTGGAGCTAAACTATAAAAATGTATATATACTACAGCTAGTGCTAAATCAGTAGAAAACAAAGTAAAAATGTAGAGTTGGGATATCAAGGTCAATGGTTGAATCTAGATTAGTAATTTAAAGTAATTTCCAGTTTTGTGAAAGCTGTATCAGGTCAAATAATGACAAAGATGCCAAAAAAAGAGAGGAAGGGCTACGGAAATGGAATTTCAGTATCCTTGTTTGTGCTGCATCTCCTTTCTGCCAAACTGCGGAATTGGTTGTTAAGGAGCAAAAAGAATTTAGCTCGTGATCTCCCTCAATTCAGAAATCCACAAAATGTTGTATTATTATGTAATTTGTTAACCCCGACTAACTATATACTAACTTTAGCACACAAAACAAATATGCATAAATTTGTATTGAATTGATGGTTATACAACGTAGACAAGTTACAGAATCTTTTAATAAATATCTTTGGGCACTAAGTGCCGGAAAATATATCAAGAGCAAGAAACAGTGACATATTCTTGATATGAAGCTGAACTGTTGTTCAACAAATAAAAGAGGAAGTAAAAAAAGCGAGACTACCTCTGCACCAGAAGATTTATCAGAAGAACCCAACAAACCACATGCAAAGCATTGGTGCTGCTGGTATCGACAGTTCTTGCAAAGGAAAGAATGAATTGCCTATTGAAAGCCAAATAATGATCACTTAAATCTTAAACTAAAATTGAAAAATGAAAAAAAATAAAAATAACCAACCATTCCTGCATTCCAAGACAATATAAACGTGCAAATATGCACTGGGGGAAAAGGATCATACATCTGCTTGTTCACGAGTATAACCAAGAGATTCACAGAAGGATTCTGTTCCAGATTCTATAGTGGGATGAAAGGATTTTAGGCATCTCCCTTCACAACTGCATCAAAGATTAATAGAAACAATCACAATAAATTCAGAAATAATCAGAGAAAACGGTTTGAGACAAAAGAAAGAGAATTAGCATCATATTAATAACTCCAAAAGAACAGACAAAAAAGGATGATCCTGAAAATGTCTACTTGAAATAGAAAATCAGCTGAAGATTAAGAGAAATCCTTTAAGCATAAAAATTACTTACTACATAACTCTCGCTAGAGTGGCTCATTGAGTCAAATGACCTAAAGCCAGATATACAGGTAAAAAAAATTATTTTCTTTCAGTGAGCAACTGACTATGAAGTGCACGAATTTTTCTTTTGATTGAAAAGAAAAAAAAAAAAAAAAAAAGATACATAATAGCAATGATAGATTCACAAAGTTTCATTTAAACTAAAGTTTTCCAAGGTAACATCCACATCACCACATCCCATCCCACTCAAAGGCCAAATCCTTTTTTTTTTTTTTGTTGGTAAACGGTACTCAGCCTTCTTCATTTAACTTAGTAACATTCTTCTCCAAACTTACAAAAGACTCCCAGATCATGTTTAATCTATCATGTTTTGCTTTAGCTTTTAGAGAAATAGCCACTAAAAATTTTATTTTAGCAAATGAACCATTGATATCCCATGAGTGATCTAACAATTTCCCTGGCCTAAAAAGGGACAAAAGAAGACAAAATTCTGGCCTAAATCAGAATTTTTCATGCCTCAAGCTGCTCACATGAAGTTGGTCCAGGGACTGTATAAGTCCACAAAACTGAACATTACATGGTAAATATCACCAGATCTGCTAATGTCCATCCATCGACAGATATTCCTTTTCTGAGTGAAGAACAAAAGAGCTTCTGTTGTTTTATCCTTTTGTCAGTATGATCATCTACTTTCATTAGAAAAGATGAATGAGAAAAAATTATCAAGCATATGACATACCACAGCATCTCGCCGCCATCATCACAAAATGCACAAACAGCAGAAAAAGATTCCTCCTTATGTGCAAAGTCATTGATATCATCCATACAAACTTCATAACTGTCATCCTCAACGATAAACTTGCAATTTTTTGAAATTAAACTTTCCTGTAAAGAAAAGCAATTAAATTCTTCAGGTTAAAGATAACAAACCAAAGATGAGTTGAAAACTAAGAGAATTTCTATAGTCAAACCCTTGGCACTAACCTTGTTGAGAGCTGCCTTCTTACCATGGATTGTCGATAAAAAAATTGCAATATACTGTCATATAGTTGAAAAGGAAAGAGGACTGAATAAGAGACACTAGGGAAAAAACAAATTGAATTACAAAGAAGAAAAAGAAAAGGAAGCAGTGTTTACAAACACTGTATTTATTTAGCTCTTCCAACATCAACATTGTACCTAAATAAATTGGCTAAACAAAAATCTTGTGAAAAAAAAAGAAAAAGAAAAGCATAAATTAAATTTCATCTGTATGTTAATTACTCTCAATGTGCATAGTCTAGTATCATTCTCTCATTTTCCAGACAACATAATTTAGATAGTCATCTCCTGTATCTGGAACTGCATTATAGCAACACCTTTTAAACCTTAGTAAACTCATATACAGAACTTGGAAATCATGCTATACAATCTTACTGTACCCATCACCAAGCACGAGTAAGGGAATGGTATTAAACAAGTAACTTCTGTTCTTATTGCAGCCATCAAGCAACTAGATAAGCAAGAAAAAAAAAAATGTATAAATTAGCATTTTCATGGAGAATGATGCCAATTTTAGATCCAGCGCCAAAATGATAATGCAGAGCAAACCTTCGATTTTGCAATATCTTTATCCCTTTGCATGGCTTCATTAAACAATGGCACATGGTCCAAGAGATCATTTTCCGAAGGTAGAACTTCACATTTGCTGAATCAAAATTTACACAATAGTCAACTATACAGCAGTAACAAGCAATATGAGAAAGTAGCAGTATAGGTATTCATGCCTGAAGGTTTTCTGAATGTAATTCCACAGGGCTTCTCTAGATTCTTCAGGATTCTTCTTAACAAAATGGAGAACATAAACTACAACCAATATTGTCCTAATCATATCTTGATAACATTTTCTTGGTTTATGAAGCTTTATCCACATTTTGTCCTTGGAGAGCACATATATTTCAGGCTGGACATAGAAGAGCTCAAATTTCCATGCAATGACCCTCTTATAGATTTTCTGAAGCCCATCATCTGCATTTCCACATAAAAATACTGGCAGAACTGGTTCCTCTGATACCTCTCCTTCTTTCCAATGAAGTTGCAAAACAGAAAATGAGACAGGCTCTTCATTTTTGTTAACAAAGTGGTAATCTGTAACAATATCTGGTACAATCTCACCCTCTTCATCAGACGACTCCATGTCCTGTATAAATCAAACAATGTTAAATTTTCTATTATTACTAACTAACAGTATAACAAAGGAAAAAATTAAACTTTCAACATATCAATATTGCTAGTCTATATACTTTTAAATATATCATAAGAAAAAAACCAAATTACCTGAAGAAAACCATTATTGGAAGGAGGAGGGAAAAAAAAAAAGAAGCTCTAAGTCATGCAAAACAGAAAATGCCAAAAATTTTAAAAGAGTTAACAGATCATGTGAAATTCATGGAACACGAAGCATAACAGGGCAGAAGTTCCTAAAAAAAGCAAAAAAGGATGGAAGAGAAAAGTTGCCCATTGCAAATGTCAAGCTTTTCGACAAATGTGAAGAACAAAAGTTACAAACCAAAAATATAACAAGCATATGATAAGCAACTAGAGAGCAAAGAAACTCGGCAAATCACAACGAAAATTAATGATAATTTCAGACTCATTTTATCTAATTTCTTTTGAATGCAAGAAGAACGTAGTTTCGGGCTGTGAAGCCGAAGCACCAAATAACGGCTAAAATGAAGTTTGAAAAAAAAAAATCAAAGCCAAACAAAGTATTCATTACCTCTTACATCAAAATTAACTCCCATTTCCAGAAAATCAAGTATCTTACACTGATATACGATATTTTCTTGGAAAATTTTGAGAAAAAATCGAAGAGAAAAAACAGTCTAAGCAAAATGCAGAAGAAAAGCAACAAGCAAAAGCAAAATACAAAAATAAATAAAACTAAAAAGGGAGGAAAACATGCAAAGAATCAGACAGTAACAGTGAAGAAGTATAAAAGTAGAGGACCATTACAGATGCCGGAGATCAAACGGCCGATCAATGTTCAGTGATCATTAGTTCCCGTGAAGTGGTTTTTGTACGGTTTCTTATTTGATATTTGATCATTTATTGGGCGTGACTCTCGCTTATGATTTGTTAAAAAGAATAAATTTAGGTTCACAAATTAAACTTTTAAAATAATGATAATTTAATTTATCTCTTTTTATCAATGATAATTAAGAATTCGAATTCTAAAATGAGCATAGATAATAATTTTTGTCGTAATATGTATCTCGAACTCATAATCTCGGGTTATAAGTGAGAGTATTTACAAATTGAGTTACATCTGCTTAACTAGTTTTATTTGAGTTAACAACAAGATTAATGGTGTTAATTAAAGTTTTATTACTATAAAACATATATGTGATTTTTTATTATTGACACTTAACATTCGAGGGTATTTTAGACCTTTAATATAATTTAATTTTTTTAAGGTAATATTAATAGTTAATAAATTTTGTATAATTTTAAATAGTTTTAATAGATTTTAAATAATTTTCTAGATTAATACAACATGTTGTATTTTTTTTTTTTTGATATTAATATTTTTAAAAAAATAATAAAAATAGTTAACACTAAATTTTTGTGGTGATGCTTTAGCCATTTACTTAGATCACATGTAATGTCTAAGTATTTATTTTATTATAAAATATGCAAAGTTCATTTAGGAAATTATAAAAAATATTTAAATTTTAAGTTGCATTTAAATTAGAGTAAAATGTATATTTAGAAAAATATTTTAAATTATAATTAATATTATTTAACTAGATATAATTTAATTTACGTAACTAAGCAAAATGCTTCAAGTGAATGGGGAAGCACCAAACAGAATTGACATTTCTGACCATAATATTTTAGTATATATACACATATTTTAATATCTATTTTAACAAGTTATATATATGCATATCAATTCGATTTTTGAAAGATCACGATAATATATGATAATATATTTTAAATGAAGATATACTCAATTAATATTTTAAAGAGTCGTATTGAATAGTTTATTTGTATTGTTTTAAACTAATTTAAAAAATTAGTCAAAATAAAGACTTTATATATATATATATATAAAAATCTAACGGTTAGAAAGTCAATGATAAGAAAAAAAATGAGAAAGTTAAAATAATACTAAGGAAAGGGAAAGAATTTTTAATATTTTTATTTTCTTGAAAATATAATATTATTTAAATAGACTCCATTTTCAATAAATAAAAACAATGACCTAGATAATAAAATTTTTTTAAACAATAAACTAATTAATAAATTATAAATATATTTTTTTAAATAAATAATTTGGAGTCTAAAATTAAAAAATATATATTGGGAGCCCCTTGTCGGTGTGAGCCTAAGGCGACCACCTAAGTCGTCTTAAACTTTACCACGGCTTGACAAGCAAAATAGAAAGTGTCAAAAGATACATAAAAAATAATAAATTAATACTTGACAAATACGTAACAAAAACTATCAAATAATATAAAAATTTTGGTTAAATATCAAATCAGATAATCATAAATAGTTTCAAATCAAATTCAATTTTTTTAAAAAAAAGTGTTGGGAGAGAATTTTTTTAATATCATATACAAGAAAAGTTACAAAGTATATATAATATATATATATATATATATATCCAATATCCATTTTAACAAGTTACATGTCATAAATAACTTTTCTAATCAATTTAATATGTAAACCTTAATAATAAGGTAAATTCAATATTTAAGATATCTTTTTATTATAACCAAAATAATGTCAACTAGTTGACTCGACTATAGATATGTCAGCTGGCGGACTCGCAGTCTCGAGTTCTTGGCACATACTATTAAACTTTATTTGACTGTTGATTTTTGTTGGTCATCTGAATATTATTAGAAGGCCTTTGTTCCCTTTCTCCCCAGAACTTCAATTGCAGAGATCTCTTCTCCAAAATCCTCTCTATTTCTTCAATAGGGAGACCTTTAGTTTCGGGCACACAAATAAGAACAAAAAACAGTCCCACAATAGCTAGAACTCCAAAAATGAAGAAAGTCCAAGAAGTTCCAATGGATTCAGTCAAAGAAAGAAACGACTGTGATACTATGAGATTTGAAATCCAGTTTGCCGTCGCCGCAATTCCTCCGCATATCCCACGAAATCGTAAAGGGTATATTTCGGAATTCACAGTCCATGGAACTGATCCCATTCCTGGAGAGTAGCAAATTATGTACATTGCCAGGGCAATTATTGCTAGCCACCCGGTTTTGCTTGGGCACCCTCTTGTGTACCATAATCTGTGTTCGCCGTGACAAGACTCCTGTGCTGTTTTATTCCAGATCAGACAAGCCCCTGGAAACAACTGCAAAAGAAACAAACAAAAAAAAGGTTAATAATTATACATACATATATATTAGCCAGTTTTGTCTTACTAAGTCATGAGTTTAAGAAATCGGAATGGTTTGATTACCTTATTTTGTTCTTGGGCACAAAAACCGCAACTTGGAGAAGCTTTTAAGCATTTCATACAGTTCCAGGTTACCGGAGATCCTCCAGCAGAAAGGGCATCATAATCAGGGCAAACGAGTCCTGAAAAATGGGAAGATTCAGAAGCACTAACTGCAGGTGCATGGGATGTGGATTCATGGAACACGGCAGATAAAAACCCAAGAGAAAGAATAATTCCACAGAGACTAAAAACCAGCAACTTCTTCCTCCCTGTTCTATCAACAAAATACATGCTAACAATGGAGCCGAGAGCATTGAGGCCGGCGGTGACGAGTGAGAGAAGCAGTGCCGTCCGATTTGAGGCGATTCCGGCTAGCTGTATGATCGTAGGGCTGTAATACATTACTGTGTTTATGCCGACAAATTGCTGGAATACCTGAAGTCCTACGCCTGCAATGAGACCTCTTCGTATGGATTTCGTCCGCCATAGATTAAAGATGTTAATTTCTCCGGATTTTTTTTCCTCAATTTCTTGTTCTACTGATTCTTTGAGTGCTTCAACTTCTGCTTCTACCTCGTTCTCTGGATAAATTCTTTGTAATATTTCTCTTGCTTCCTCTTCTCTTCCCTGTTGGAGACAATAGAAAAATAAATAAATAAATAAATAATTACAAACAAAATTTATCAATGCTATTTCAATTTTTACGATGCTAAGTGGTTTTTTGGTTTGATTATAATAAAATGTTTCAATTAATTCAAATTTGACTCGAATTGTATCTCTTATTCAGGAAAGGTTGCATCGCATACTCCAACTCTTACTCAAAGTAAAGATTATACACACAGTCTTGATCTTACTTGAGATAAGGGTGAGAATTGCACTCGCAAAGTCTAACTCTTGTTCATGGAGAAAGTTTACACCCACAGAGTTTAACTCGTATTCAAGAGAAGGTGAAGATTGCTACTCAAGGAAAGGCCTCAATTAATTAGAATTTGACTGAGTTGCACCCGTAAAGTTTAGCTCTTACTGAAGGAAGGTAAGTATTGCATTCTAACTCTTACTCTAGTAAAGTTTGTATCCTAGAGTCTAGCTCTTATGCAGGTCAGGTGAGAATTGCACTCATAAAGTCTATATTTTACTCGAAAAAATGTGAGAGTTACATCTATAAAATTTAACTCTTCCTTATAAAAAGTCTCATCCTAACTCATAATGAGCACATTTATTAATATTTTTTCTTTTATATCCTATGTAAAATTTATCTATATTTTATTGTCTTTTCAACTAAAAGACGCGTCAATTTTTATATTTTCTTTTAAAATGTGTTATTTTATCTGACTAAAAAAATAAAAGTAATAAAATTAAAAACTAAAATAATCAAAAAAATATATATATATTTCTATGTATATTGTAGAATTAAGGAAACCTTGCGGTAGAGCCATCTAGGAGATTCTGGAAGAAGCATCATCAGTATAAATTGCAAAAGTGCCGGTAACCCAGCAATTCCAAGCATCCATCTCCACGTCCCCGGTGCCTGCACATTCAGTTCTTCCCCATCTTAATAATAAATATTGTAACCTTAAAAAATTAATTAATGATTTGATTATACCTTAGTGAATGCTAGGTTAATCAGGTACGATATTAATTGGCCACCAGTAATTAGGATTGCATTAGTGCTGACTAATGCACCCCTTATCTTGGCCGGAGAAGCTTCAGAAATGTACAATGGAGATGTAAATGATGCCATTCCAACACCAATTCCGATGAAAATTCTACCCAGTATGAGAACACCGGGATTCGGTGCTGCTGCCATTAAAATAGCTCCGAGGAAGAATAAGAAATCAGCAACCAGAAGTGCTGTTTTTCTTCCGAATTTGTCATTCAACCATCCGCCAATTGCTGCTCCGATTATCGCTCCGGCTACTGCCATGCTCACTATGCTTTCCTGATACATAATCAACATCATGTAATTTATCCATTTTTTTCAAGTATTTTTTTTTTTTTTAAGGGTAAATTCTAGATTTTGGTCCTATATAACTATAACTACTTTACTTTCTCATATTACGCTACTAAATCTTGATTTTCTTTTACGATCATTTGACCGTTTTCATCTTTATGACCGTTTTCATCACCTATTTATCATGTGTCTAACTCCAACTTCAGTCACTTCTTATTTCGTACTTTTTTTTTTTTCGTGATAATATAACTAAAGTATTTAACTAAATTATATTTTTTTTGTGGTTCGTAATATAGATCTATTTGTATCGTTTTATCCATTACGAAATATAGCAATATTACTTATATTTTTACGATATTTATGATGTGACAAATTTAAAAAAAAAAAAAATATTAAAAAATTCTGAAAAAAATAAAATCCATTATATATACATATTATTATATATAGAACACATTATTTGACCTTCGTATTTTTTTTTATATCTGATCGATACCAGGAACAATGACCTCTGTATACAGATATCGATAGCTTGGTTAGAAAATATTTTCATAGTAAAATATTTGGCTTTATTAGTAAGAAGTATCTCGTGTATATATATATATATTTGGGATAATACTATATATATATATTTTTATCTATATGTAGTAAAAGTGAATATGTGCCGAACAGAAATTGATGTGTGGTTAGTCAAATTTGGGCGGAAGACATTATTTATATGTATACGTATCTAACTTCCTGACCAAAAAAAAAAAAAAAAAAAAAAAAATTTTAATCTTTTGCACATGGGTTTGGGACCCTCCGTTACAAAAGAAAAAACACCTTAGTGGCTTAAAACTCTTTGATAAAGTAATTTTGTGTCTATTTTAGGGCCTAATTTTCAGATTAATTTTTAATTTTTTAAAATTAATTTTAGTAATGATTATTTTACTTAAAATTAAAATTATTATTTAAATAATAATTAAGTTTTAAAAAGTAATTTTAAAAAGTAAACTCACTAAAAATAAAAAATAAAAATTTACTGTATAGGACAGACCACAAGGGAATTTCTATCAAGGAATTTAGCCCCAAATATTTATTTTTTTAATATTTTTTTTCCTACTTTTTCACTGAACTACATTAGAGACCTACCTAATACACAAAATAAAGCTAAAAATTAATTTTAGGATTAAAATACTAATAAAATAAATATTTGATATTAAATTTATCAATAATTTTAATCAATACAAGATATATTCCAAATTGTAATAGTTTGTATGAATTATGATTCGAAAAAGTCATAAAATCAAGGTTAGCCATATGTATGTATATATACACAAAGGTTATGCATATTTTTGGGGGGTTAAAAAAGAAAAAGAATAGGGAAAAAGGAGGATAATATGTTGAGAAAGGGTGTGCTAACCTGCAAGACGGTTTTCCTATCAACAGATTTGAAATCATCTCTGATATAGAGAAGCGCACCAGATATCACACCTGTTCTTCCCCAACAGTACAATTATATACATATATATATATATATCATAATTGATATCCATGGATGTGGGCACCTACTAATACACACAGTAGAGAGAGAGAGAGAAAGGAGGACCTGTGTCATAGCCAAAAAGAAAGCCACCAATGCCAGCAGAGAAAGCCAAGCGAAGAACATAAGGGTTCTTCTTTGAAAGATACAAGCATTCTTTGAACGTTGCTGCGTCTTCTATGTGTCCTCCTCCTTCCATTTCTTCCTTCTTCTTCCTTTTCTTTTTATTTGGTAAAGAAAAGGAAACAATAAGAAGGAAAGCTCATGTGAGGAACAAAGAGAGAAGGAATTAAGAGTTTGTTGATAAGAGAAGGAAGGAGAATATACTGCTTAAAAGACTTGCTAGTAATATATATCCTCTATCTACTTATTTATTTTTTTTCAAAAATGGGAAATTATTATTATTATTATTATTATTTTGATAATTTATATCCAGTAGGCACTTTGGAACCCCACTAAACTAGATTTGAGCTGCGGGAGAAACTCTCCTTATACTTATCTCTTTATAGGCAAGGTTCGAATTTTGGATCTTCCAGATAATGAATTAAACTACTTCTATTTAAACCAACTCGTGTTAGTAAAATTGAAAAATTCTTATTTGCAGCAGGTGTTGGTGTACCGCCACATATATGAGCACCGTTGTGGTACGATTTGTTCATATTTTATGACAAACGTATGTGATGAGATGAGAAAAAGATAAACTTTGGCGCAACACTTTAAATATATATATATATATATATATATATATATAAAAAAGATTCTTTTTTATATGAGTTGAACTTTGAGTTTGGTTAGTTATGATATACACGATTAAAGTATTAAAGTGAATCGATTTCTACGTGTATACAGTAATTTGGTATGCAAGATGACATGTCGGATGAGTTAGACCCACTTTGGTCTAGTCAACCTTGACTACTGATTAGAGAAGTCATACAAGTAGTATATATAGGTCATTGTTATGCTCGTATTCCCAAGTACTAAAACATTAAATTGACTTTGATATATAGTGAAAAAGGCATTGTGCACGTCTGCAAAGCAAGTTAATGAATAATACGCACTTTCTACGTGTATCTTTGTTATTGGTCAAACTCTTCGTATAAATCCAGTAACACATGTAAAACACACATTAAGCTATTTGTATATTTTTTTTTTTCTTGCATAAGTTTGAAGTTGAGAGCATATTATACACTCCATAGCAATTAAGAGAACTTTCGAGATCAGTAATTCTATTGATTCCTCGTACGCTAAAGAGAATCTCAAAAGTATTTACTAACTTAATTTTTAGAGAACCAAAATTAGGAACACGTACCACTCCCGAATTACTTGACAACCCATTAGAACCCACATTCGACTTATGTGGCACACTCAAAAAATTAAGACAAAAAAATAAAATTACTAATAAATATATCAAAAGAGTGTAAAAATATAAATAACTTTTAAATATTTAGTCGTCTAATATTACAATATTCTGATTTACTTCTTCTATTATTGTTATAATTTTGTAAGATTATTGTGAATCATTCTCCAAAAGTAAACTACACTCTCAAATAGTCAATATCATCACATGTCTTTTAGAAAAAGAAAAAGGAAAAGGAAAAATAAATAAAAACAAACGGACAAAGTCGAAGCTTGAAGAAGAGATCATTTTCTTCTTTTTCTCTCTTTAAAATTAATAGCGAACCAACTTTGTATAAAATGAAAATTACAACTTCAACCTTTTCGGATCAAATTTAAATTAGTATAAACAATGTCTTCGAATACGAAATTAATAATTTTTTTTTTTAATTATAATTCTTAGATTTTAATACAATAGAAAAATACGTTGTGAATGTTATAAAATGTTGAAAATTTAATACTCGGTTGAGTGTAACTTCGATTGAGTCTAATTAATCGAAGTAGTGATTTTGAATATCGGATAATCTAATAAAAAAAATTTAAGAAAATGTATAAAAAATATTGGCCATTGGAAAAAAGTAATTGTGTAGCCTTATTTTGAAAATTATTTATAAATGATTGGACTCATGCAGAATTCCAATGACTCATCAGTATTGAGCAATAACTTTCAAAGTCATTAAACATGGAGGTTTTTTTTTTCCACAACTATCAATCAAAACTAATCAGATAGAAAAAGTCAGTCTCAAGCTCATAACACCATACCAATCTTATCGTGATTATTGAAAAACTTTATTTTCTTGAATTTATATTCACTTTCATTTTGAATACTATAAAATTTATAATTTATTATTTGTTATATTTAGAAAGATTATCTCTTTCCGATCAAGAATTACTTACTTTTAGATGCGTGACGTGTCACGAAAGTTGAAAAGGCTCCACTCATTATCAAGTGTCTTGCAAAAAAGACCAATGAGGGTTGGTTCAAGTGGTAAGCGATTTGATTCCGCTTAATCGGGTCTCGGGTTCGAGACCTTGTGAATGCAGAAAATCCTCGTTGGGAGACTCACCCACCAGAGCCGGGTGCGCGACGCGGGTCGGATCCGGATGTAGTCGGGGCAAAGCTTCGGTGAACCAGGTGGACAATCAAAAAAAAAAAAAAAAGGTGTCCTACAAAAAGGTAAGTGTAAGGATGTGTTCTTGGCATTGGCTCTCCCATACTTAAATTAGTAATGAAATCTATGTATCTCCAAGGAAATAAGAAAAAATAAATAAATAAAGTATATTCTTAATTAATTCTCTCAAGGAGGAAAGTAAAATAACCACAACATTTAAAATAATTTTGAATATTTTAGCTTGTCTTGTATGTGGTGTATGTGTTATCATTTATATTTGAGGCTTTAGCCAACGAGGGAAGCATACCTAGAAAGAGTACACTGTCTGACAATCTAATTTGATGGTTCCAACAGTATCTGTCGGTCTGAAGCATTTAGTGCTCCTATACTGAAGGTATCTACATGTTAGAGGTCATATCATTTATGTAATATCTTTAATTGTTGATCGGGGCTGGATAAGATTAGGGGGCCCCATTGATTCACTTAGTGGCATCCACCTATGCTCATATGACATATATATATATATATATAAGCATCTATTCGCACTTTGATATCTTTCACTTTTTTTTTTTTTTAATTCTGAAAAGATGAAACTGTACAATGTTAAAAGAATAATTTTAATTATTTTCTATCAATTTAAACTTTTAGAGTATCCGATAATTTATTACTTAAAAAAAAGAAAAAGAAAAAGAAAAAGAAATGTGCTTACGTAAGGCCATTAAAGATGAAGCTCATAAGCATAATGAAATAAGACTACTTTCTTAAAATTTCACAAATTGCTAGATAAGATGTGTCTGCGAAAGAAAAGTTGTTTAGTCTCTCAGAGCCTTTTTTTTTTTTTGGTGTCTGAAAGATTTATCGTATGGATCTTCTGTGACCATGCAAAATAAAGGCAAAGGCAAGACAGATATTTTTTCATTTTTTCCAACTAATGCTTGACATTTGTGTTGATTCTATTTGTCCTGAATTTAAGGCATTTGGACATAATCTCAATTTTTTATATGTTATTAGATTTTATTTTAAAGAGGGTCGTCTTAGGCTTAATCTTGGAAGGTATTGATATTAAGGGCTTAATCTTAAGATGAATTTAAATTTTGAGAGCCTTAAGTCCAAATCTCGAGATGAATATAAACTTGGAAGGGAAGAGAAGAGACTTATGCGTCGAACTTCGCTAATGTATTATCTTTTTTACCTTCTCTTGTTTCTATGTTTGTTTATAGATGAAAAAGTGATCAAAAGTTATACTTTAATTAGTTAAATATTTTCTTAACGGTAAGGTGCTACTATTTGATTAATCATGACACTCTTTCAACTTTTATTTGTTAGACACCATCAACCTTACCATATTTTTTTTATACCTCACTTGGAGCGCCCAGTGTCCCCACCTTTGGAGAGACTAATCCGGACTCGCTGAGAGCACTCGCAAAGGTTTCAACTCTTACTCGAGGGGGGGGGGCCCCCCCTGGGTTTTTAACATGACACTAACCACCCTAAGGGTATTCGAAACCTCGATCATCCACCATGGAAAAAATATTAGGAGTCTGTGCACCAACTCCTCCAAGCTACCGTGTTCAACGTTACCATATATTAACATATTATTCGTCACAATTATAATTAATTAAGAAAAAGAATTTACTCAATAAATTAATTTTTTAAAAAAAAAATTCTTAATTTAGACTAATTTATAAAAGAAAAAAACAATATATTATTTAAAATATGGTCATGTATGAATATTCTTCATCTAAAAAAAAGTTTATGACAGAGGAGCTATATTTCCTACCAAGATTCATTGAATGTGTAAATGATGATTATAAGGAAGGAGTACCAGAACTCTAACCTTTTCTGTCATCTCCGATTTGGAAATGCCTTTTTCAAAAGTAGCATTTGGAAACCTTCTCGATCACCACCAAAATACGCATGGCATTTTAGTACCAAAACATATATATATATTTATATATATATATATATATATATATATATATATAGAGAGAGAGAGAGAGAGAGAGAGAGAGATGCATCTCCATGAACCTTCTTCTTTTTTTTTTTGCCAATTCGGCCTACCATGGTGGAGCCAACGGGTTGAGTTGAAGGCTTTTTTTTTTTTTTAAACTTCAAATTTCCAAATGATAGCCCTCATGGTTTTGTCTAAAGGCATAGAAATTCTTGAATTTTGGCAAATCTTTGAAACTATGATTAAGATTGCCGACTCCATACAATTGTTGTCCGGTAATTTGTTTAGAATATATTGGATTGGAATCAAATTAATTAAAAAATGCATACCAAAGATTTCTTCTTTAATTTTAAGTATTCATAAAGAGAATATTGTTAATTCCAACTTGTAATGATACGTACATCCGAATGATATTATTCCTTCGACACATTTTAGGTATATTTCACACGTTAATAAGTATTTTATTTAATAATTGTTCAGAAATCTCTTCAAAATAAACGATATAGACACTAATTCACAATAATACATGTAATTATTTTTCTTTTTCTTTTTTTTCTTTATGGTGACTTATAAAAAGAGATATTTTGCAAATAATATTGTGTATACGATTTCAACTAATTCAAATTTGACATGGGTTATGCTCGTATAGTTCAATTTTTACTCTGAAAAAAATCTCACATTAGCTCTTATATGATACTTATAAGCAAATATCGAATCTTCGACTCAGTGTAACATTTCATGCAACTTTGTCCAAGTTTCCACAACGTGAAATCCAAACAAAAACTACATCTCCCGGCCCGCTGCTGCGCTATTTTTCTTTTGTTTTTTACTTGCGGTTTTATTTAGCTTTGTAATGGGCTGAGCCCAACATGCAAGTATTGGGCCCAAACTAACACCAAACCGCCGGTTCCATTCTCATCGCTAGGAATGGATCCATCTTAAAAATCATAGAATAAAATCACAACGTTGACCAAATAATCCCTCCATCACCAACAACTATTGGCCTAAATGGAAGGAGTTTAGTTCTTCATCTATAAAGTCTCGAGTTTCGACATGGCTTGAATTCAATTTAGTTTAGATCCAAAGTAGCTACCGGATACTTATAGGGACAACTCAACTCGAATATTAATTTAGATGTAAACATAATTTAAAGATATCGTTTATAATTGAAATCAAATCAAGACACTTGAAAAAGTAATTGTGAAGTCAATCCAAGCCTTGAATCAAATGTGGAATTGGAATAGGAATAAAGTAATATTCTTGACAAAGAAACTTTTTTTGCTTAAGCATCCGGTATCCCGAACTCATATGGGCTGATTAATCTAGATTCGGTCTGGGGTGCGCTCGCAGAGTTCAACTTTTACTCGAGGGTGAGGGCCTGGCCCAGAACTTTTTAACGTGACGCTAACCACCTCAGGGGATTCAAACCCTCGACCGTCCGCCTAAAGAAAAACTTTATAAATCCACTTACCAACTCTCCAAATTACTGGGTTGTTGACAAAGAAACTTTGTGCATGGAAAGATACGACAAATAGTAGTAAAATTGGGGGAATTGTCAATGTGATTTTTTTTTTTGTGTGTGTGTGTGTGTGTGTGTGTGAAGGAGTGGAGAAAGGAAGAAAAAATCAAATCATGGAATTGTAGGAATTATCAATTATATTTAATTAATATCACGAGTTAAGATATACTAACAAAACTGTGACCCATTATTTGTACTCTTCAAAACTTGAAGCTGTATTGCATTTACCAACAACGACTACAGCCCGTGATTCCTTATTTTGTCTTTCTTTTTTTCTTTTTTCTTTTTTTTTTTTCCTTTCGAGTACGAGAATTTTTCTGACTTAAATGAAGTTGTAAGTTTAAAACTCGTATTTATGTAAGTTGTTATTTGAAACTTGGAGCTAAAAGTTAGCTTCTATTCAATTTTAACAAAAATTAATTTGAATTTTTTTTTTTTTTTTTTTTGAAAAATCCTAACTTTTATTATGTCTCGAATTCATGATCTCTCATGTCATAAGTGAGGGTGCTACCAACTGAGCTACGCCTTCTTGACAAAAAATTAATTTGAATATGAATATAACTTAAAAGGCATTCCTCGTAATTATGATTTATCTAAGACATTTCTTCATGTCATAAGAAAAAAAAAAAAATATGCCCTTTTTTGAGAGGTAATCTTTTGGATGATTTCCCTTGTTTGAGTCATCGTGGAATTGTTTAATTATATAAGAATCGCTATAAGAGTCGAATTATAATCATATTGAATAATATATATATTTTGCTAAAATATTTATTCAAAAAATTATATATATATATATATTAAAAGTATACAATTCAAAAAAAATTCCATCAATTTTGAAAGAGACATTACAGGAATTTATAAAAATTCTTAATCAATCAATTCATAATAATTTAACCATAAACAAACAATAATTTAAGAAAAATTTAAAAATGTAGGGCATATAATAAATCAAATCAACTTCAACCATAGGAAATTCCTGATAATATTATCCAAATATATTTTTTCTACTTTCTTTTCAAAAATAATAAATGAAATAAAATAGGGGGAAAATAATTGTTTTTCAAAATCCTACCTATATACACTTTTAGTATCTTTACAATGAACTAATAATGTAAAGAAATAATGCTGTTTTTCTAAAAATATATATGTATATTATAGGTAAAATAAAGGTGTTTTCGGGGTTAATTAAATTAATAAGTATTTTAAAAAATATTTAAGTGATTTAGTGTCTATTCTTTCTTATTTGTGTATTGTTTTAAAAGTCAAAACCGCATAAGATCTCTAAAAATATTAAAAAAAATGGCTTAGTACAATGGAAAAACGCATTGTGAATCCTATGTGAGGTCAAAAGTTCGATAATCACTGCACGAGTTAAATTATACGGGCGCAACTTAGGTCGAATTTATATTAGTGATGATTATGAATTTATGGTAGTTGGTGGTATAACATTTGGCAGTTGGGGATGTTTAGAGTTAAATGAATTCATACTATTATGTCCCAAAAATTGGTTTGTACAATTAGGTTTTTAATTTTCCAACTACTCCTGACATTTTTCATTCATTATCTGCATTTATACTTGAAAGAGACGTCAAATTGCACATCCATTTTGAAACAAAATTAGTATTCTTTAATTAAAATTTTATAAGTGAATATCATAATTTTTTCAAGTAAATATTCAAATTATATATATATATATATATATATATATATATATATATATAAATTAAAATCTGTTTAGTAAGCAATATGTTTGAAAAACTCCAAGGGGGTAAACTCTGACTCAGCTGTTTAAAATTTGAGTTAAAGTTTTCTCCCACATGACCAAACTACACAAATAGGAATTAGTCTATATATATATTAATTATAATTTTCTACGTATATTTGTCTTCTATATAGTCATGAGGAACTTTATAGTTTCTTCTTCCATTCTCTTCCTACAGGTGACAGAGGGAAAGTTCATGGTACTAAATCAAAGACTATAAACAGTTCTCACTTGTCTTCAATGTCTCTCTTTTTTTTTTCCTTACGATTATTGGCAGCTAAATTAGATTTAGGCTACTGCAAGTTTTAATTTCATTTCTTTATTTTATTTGATCTGTTTTATTGGAAAGATGGGATTTTTAATTCATTTTTTCCATGTCCTTTTCAATATTCTTTTTCACTGATTTTGAGTTTCTTTTTTCATTTTTTTTTTTTTTTTTTTTTCTAGTTTCTCGGCCCACTTCGAATTTGATTAAACATGAACATGGAATGAGAAGGTGAAGAAATCAATTGGGTTTTCGGAAAAACTCTGAAACTTAGAACAAGGAAGTATTATTGATTGATTTTGTTCTTACACCGGTGGATTGCTCAAGAGAAATCAATCAGATAGCATTTTTTTTCTTATTTTTTCCACCATCTATGGCGGCGGCGAAGCTGGTTGTGGTGGCAATAGCATTTCTTGCTGTTCTTCTCTGTTCTACTCTGGTCTCTGCTCAGAAGCAATTAAGGTTTGATGAGAAGGGAGAATTTAGAATTCTGCAAGTTGCTGATATGCATTTTGCTAATGGCAAAACAACTACTTGCTTAGATGTGTTACCCAAGCAGGTTCCTTCTTGCACTGATCTCAATACCACTGTTTTTCTTCACCGAATAATTCGTGCTGAAAAACCCCACTTAATTGTTTTCACTGGTAAGCCTTCCCCCTTATTTACCCTCTTTCTGGAAGTAAATTGCCACGTACTCGATGATAGAGATAGTTAAATTCTCACATGTAGGCTAATCACAAATATATCGATTTAACATGGCATCAGAATGAAAGATTTTGAATTCGAATCCTTGCTATTGCTCCGTTTGTTGATTGTTGTGTATCCCTAAAGGAATATACACTGTATGCTTCATGTTCTGATGTTTGCACTTAACTTAGTTCCACTTAATTTTTTGAAGGTAATAAGAAATTTATCATCAGATAACTGAAACTTAAAGATTGGAAAGATGCAGGTTTCTTTGTATGTTTTTTCAAGTCAGTTTTGAAGTATCTATAATATTAATACTATTCTTGAAAGGTTGTTGTGTAATTACTATGCGTAAATATTTGTTCTGCAATTATGTGATGCAGGGGACAACATTTTTGGCTTTGACACCACTGATTCTACAAAATCCATGAATGCTGCATTTGCACCTGCAGTATCATTGAACATTCCCTGGGCTGCAGTGCTTGGAAACCATGACCAAGAATCTACCTTATCAAGAAAAGGGGTTATGAAATATATTGTTGGCATGAAAAACACTTTATCACAGCTTAATCCACCTGATTTTGAAGACATTGATGGTTATGGGAATTACAACTTAGAAGTACATGGATTCAAAGGCTCAAATTTAGCAAATAAATCTGTTCTGAATCTCTATTTTCTTGATAGTGGTGATTACTCTAAGGTCCCTTCAATCCCTGGTTATGATTGGATCAAACCTTCTCAGCAACTTTGGTTTCAACACACTTCAACTAAACTTCAGGTAGTACTAAATCTGCAGTGTCTTTTGATGCTAAAAAGGTTGAGTTCCAGCGTAAAATCATTTATGTGTCCTCTTTTTTGTTTCTATGCAGAGAACATACAAGAGCAAGCCAGTGGCTCAGAAAACAGCTGCACCAGGGCTTGCTTATTTTCACATACCATTGCCTGAATATGCAAGCTTTGATTCCTCGAACTTCACAGCAGGCATAAAACAAGAAGGGATAAGCTCTGCATCTGTGAACTCTGGCATGTTTGCAACAATGGTTGAAGCAGGGGATGTGAAAGCTGTTTTCACAGGCCATGATCATATCAATGACTTTTGTGGTGAATTAACTGGTGTACATCTCTGTTATGGTGGAGGGTTCGGATATCATGCTTATGGGAAGGCAGGATGGCAAAGGAGAGCAAGAATGGTGGTTTCATCTTTGGAGAAAACAGATAAAGGAAGTTGGGGAGCTGTAAAATCTATCAAAACATGGAAGAGACTTGATGATGAGCACCTTACTCCTATTGATGCTCAAGTTCTGTTTAGCAAGAATCCAACTGGTAACCATCTCATCTAATACTTGGAAAAAAGAGCATGATTAATATATATATATATATATATATATGTTTGGATGTTGTTATCAGCTCTAATCGATGTTAAAGAGAGTGTTAAATTTATTCTCTTAACAAATTCAACTTTAACATGATTACACGAATTCAACAAGATTGCTATCCTACTACTACTTAGTACTAGCTTTTTCCCTTGTGGGATTTTTTTCTCTTACTTCTTTTAGAAAAAACTGTTTGGCAAGATTGAATGTTTTATTTCTCTCTATTTTAATGCAATTATTTGGGGTTTTTTCTCAAAAACTTGTTTCGAACTTATTAAAATTTCATTTAAACAGGAAGTCGTAGGAAGAAGAAGATTTCCAGCCCTACTGTATGAATAAAGATTGCAGATATCAGTAAGAATTTGGCCCTCTTTGCCTGAAGAGAGAAGAGAATTGGTTGTACATTGCAGAAAATCACAACCACAGAGCATTAGAATAACAAATAGCATTTTGAAAGTTTTCCAAATGATAAATATAAGACTTAAACTTGAAAATTAGTAATTAAGAACAGTTGTGATGAAATAATACACTTTACTTTCTCCATTTGTTCAATTTATTGGTTTCTTTTCTTTCTCCTTCAGTTTCTTTCAATTGTGCTAAAGGTTATCTATCTACCATTTTGTTCGACTCTTTTTAAGTCATGTCTATATTGATATGTAGATTAATTGTTGTTTTAAACGGTTGCATGTTGGTGAACTTAGTCATAAATAAATAAATTTATGTTTGACAAGTTTAGTCCTAAAATATTTTTTTTGACTTTTAAAGCCCAAACTTTTTTTTTCCACAAATTTTATCAAAATTTTTTAAAATTTAATGATTTGTGTGATTTTAGTAAATTAAAGAAAGGATAATTAAGTCACTTTACATGAAATATCTACCAAATTAGAGTAAAAATGATTGTAACACTTATTCACAAAATATTTTCGAAAGGTAAAACGATATATATAAAAATATATTTCATGTAAAATAACTTGATTACTTTTTTCTTTAATTCAATAAACCACAGAAACTATTAAATTTTAAAAAAAAAATTTGACATAAAATGACCTTAGTTTTTTTAGGTAAAAAAATATAAAGATCTAATTGTCTAAGTGATAAAAAAATATAAGGACTGAATTGTAAAAAAGAATATATGAATTTACTTACCCGAACAAAAATTAAATTAAGGACTAAAAGTCCAATATTAAAATTTAACACCTGTCTGCAGTTTAGACCGTGCCGTTAGTTACGGGCTAAGCCTACCATTAATTGAACATTTACAATTTAATTGGGTAATATTCATGGCCCAATTATCAGAATGAGAATTTAAATTTATCCTAAAATAAATAAAAATAAAGTTATGATAGTCAAGTGTTTATGGTTGAGTTGGTACAAGTGTACCTCCCAAGCACCTCCTCTTGTCAGGTGACTGGGGTTCGACACCCGAATTCGGTAAAAATGCTGCTAAATCCGAGTGAGGATTAGTCGGGTCAACCCGGCCCGGACACCCCACTATAATTAAAAAAAAAAAAAAAAGCTATGATAAATTAGAAAAAGAAATTTTAATAATGAATTCTTTGGCTCATAATATATATATTTTTTTTCATCTAAGATTTTCATGTAAAATCTGTATATTCATCTAATTTCTTTTAATTTATAATTTTATGTCATTATTTTTTTTTTTTTATTTCGTAACAGTATGTTTGTATTTTCTTTCTAGTTGAATCTTTATTTCGAGAAGAAATATGCTAAGTTTATTTGATGAGATCAAATATATATATATATATATATATATATATATATATAATACATATATAATTCGTGTTAATCAAGATTGTTTATTAACGGTAGTAATGTCTAATCAATTTTGTTGTACAATATGTTATTTTTCCATTATAAATAAAACTTTCAATATATCGGAAAGGAAAAATATTAAATTTCCCGACACACTGTTTCACCCACTAAAGTACATACAAATTAGTGACGAAATTAGTCCGGGCGTGAAATGGATTGAAGGTGCCGCCCTCAGTGACATGACCTACTCAGGACACGTGCGATAAGATTTAAAAAAAAAAAAAAATATAAAAAAAAAAAAAATTTAAAAAAACTTTCAATCGAGATAAAAAACTACCATGTCACATCGTTATTGTTATATATATATATATAAAAAAAGAATGTGGGAGATGAGAGAATCGTAGAGAAGTGAAAATCATATACATAAAATTGCGAACAAATCTTTTGATGGTTGCTTTAGAATCTTACCTGACTGTTCCATTTTTAGGATTTGGGATTTCAGATAACTCTTCAATAATTTGTTTGACCCTTTTTTTTTTTTTTTTTTTTTAATCTTAATGATTTTGTTGTGCCTAATAACCCTTTAGTGAGGTAATCTTTATCTCAATTTCTTTCCCAAATTTTTACAATTTTTTTTTTTTAAAAAAAAAAGGAAAAGTAATAAAAATTAGTAGTCAAAATTGGTATAAATTTTGTTATTTTAAAGTTTTAACAATATATATATATATATATATATATAAAATATATAACAATTAAACAATTTATGGATAAAAATTTTAAAATATATCATCTAAATATTAATTATATTTTGGCTTGACAAAATAAAAAAACGTATTGTGAATACTACATGACGTTGAAAGTTCAACACATACCCAAAGCACCATTTAAGATCAAGTAAGATTTGGACTCTATATGCCAAATTTAGATTTGTCAGAGTCGTGATAACTTCGAATATCAAATGGTATAATCTCAATATATATATATATAAAAAAAAAAAGATAGGAATTACGCTTACGTGAGAGACAAAATCAAGAACACACTATTTGACTTTCTTGTTTTGTAATTTGAAAATTACTATTATGGGTCTATTTTATTTATTACTTCCAAAACAAATTATATCTAAAAAAGTTTTATACTTTTTGAGAATTTTACTTTTTGCGAATGTGCTGGATAAGAGAGGAACCTTTGATGTTAGGCACCTTCCCAAAAGCATTTTCTTCTTCTTCTGCCCCTTTTTTTTTTTTTTTTGGATAAGTTTTCAAAAGCTATTTATAATAAGGATCTCCCGGTATTGCGCTCAATTGGTAAGTACCATCATTTTTGGTACTTAATCTTTTTTTTTTCTATTTAATTTTTATATATATATAATTAATTGTATTTAGTTTATTCCCATTAAAAAGAAATGTATTTAGGTTATGCTTTTTGTCTACTTTTAATTTATTAAATTTTGATTTTATATCAATTTTTAATGTCCTTCAATTGTTAGTATTCTACAATTTTTCTATTTAATAAATAATAAAACATATACAGAAAACAATAATATATATTTTTATTGAATATATTAAATAAATAATAGTATGTAAAAAAAATAAAAAAATATATATACTATATATATCCTATACCTGGGGCGGGATGTATATCTAGTATATATATATAAAAATATTTAAATAAATATATGAAGAACGAAAGCCCTTTAAAATTCTTTTATGTTCAATATAAGTTAGATAAACACTAATAATAGTGAAAAACACATTGCAAAATCATTTAATGCATGAAGAAACATCAAAATTCCACTTAGGGTTACTAACCCACTCCCACTCGGAATACTACTACTTCAAGTTCAAAAGGTTAATAATTACTATGATTATTACATATAGTTACTATATATATATATATATATATATATATAATATTGATTGAGAATAGTTTAATGCATGTGTCATTTAGAATAGAATGCGCTTTATTGGTTGCTAAGTGTCTTGTAAAAGTTCTTGTGTTGGGGTATGCTCCTTACATTGGTTCTCCGATGGTAAAATTAGTAAACGGATTTTGGGAATCTCCTTAAGGAATTGAGAACAAAGGAAAAATGCTTTTGATTTCTCTTTGAGAGTGCAAATTGTCAAGAGAATAACATATATCTTAATGTGTGTTGTGCACGAGTTACCATTGATATTTAGGGGTCGTAGCCAATTGAGGGAGAAATCGGCTAGAAAGTGGGACTGCCTGTCAACCTAATTTAAGGGCATTGACAGTGCATGACTTTCATATCTATTTAATGCTCCCGCACTAAGTCATACTTCCATGTCAAATGTCATACCACTTCTATGGTATCTCTTATCACTAGTCGAAATCGAGTGGAATGAAATGAATCCCAAACTATTCGATAAATAGTATCTATCTTGATCTATGCTACATACATGACAATTCACTTTATTTCAATGTCTTTCAATATATTAGAAAAATATATAGGGATGGAGATGAAGATGAAAATTAGATTTAAAGAAATGTCATCCTTATTTAATCTCATATTTTAATTTAAAAAAAAAAAAATATCACTAACTCGATTAAATTTAAAATAATAAAATAAAATAAAATAAAAAAGAAGGGTTATGATGGTTCACGAAGACCGTGACACGTGCGCAGTTTGGTGATCGAGAAAAGTCTCTTGAATCTTGAATAGCACAGCACTACTACACGCCTCAGACCAGGACACGTGCCCTTGTTTTTACTCTTAAAACTCATAAATTTTCACTTTCAAACACTATAATTTTATTTTATTTATTTATATATTCTTTAGATTTTTAATTTTATATGTACACAAATTATTATTAAATAAGGGTATATTTGAAAAAAAAATTATAATAATAGGATAAATTTTTAGCTTTATAGTGAAAATTAGATAATTTGAAATGGTCATAACCTTAATCCTTAAATATGTATAATTGTGAAGTGTTTGTAGTTAAGTTGGCAGCAATGTTGCCCTTAAACACTCTCTTTGCCCAAAGGGCGGGAGTTCGACATTCTATTTCAGCTATAGTGTTGCCGGATCATAATATTGAATTAGTTAGGTAAAAATCGGACACCTTCACATAATTTGAAATGTATTATTCACGCATACATACCAAGTTTGAGTTTGATATATATATAAATTTATTGAGTATTGTGAGTCTGTTCCACATATCTCTCATGAATTAGTCGATAATGATAAATTTCACCATCCTCCACATATCTCTCATGAATTAATCGATGAAGATAAATTTCATCATCCTCTCACATATTCTCGAATTAATCGATGATAATACAATTTCATATTTTTGAATTTTTTAAATAGTATAATAATTTAAATACCCTTAAATTTTTTTTTTTTTAACCTAATAGATGATTTAAGATAGAATGAGGAATTGGAAACTATTTTTTTGCCAAGTAAGACTGTTAGAGAAACGACAGTCACACGTGTCAGTCACTGGTCACTGCCTCTTTGACCATAATCAAGACTCTAGATAGAGAGAGAGATCGTAGCCTTTCATAAGATGGAAAAAGTACTTAAAGAAAAGAAAAGAGTCAGATGTCCTAAAACGGCTTTTTGTTTTTGTTTTTTTTTTTTTTTTTTCATTACCTTATAAATCTTGGAGCATTAATTAATCATTTGCATTAGTTGATTCTGCCATAATTTTTTATGTGCAAGTGATGTTGCAGAAGAGCAACTTATTAAATTAATAATATATAAAAATAAATATCTTGTTGTGATTAAAATAATAAAAAATCCACCATACTATATAGCAGTAATAATAATAATAACAATATTTTAATGATGGCTTCTTTTAAACCGGCAAGTGATTTAGCCTGGATTTTCGAGAACACGCCTCACTTGAGCTTCTTCTTAATGCAACAAATGCGTCACTTGTAATTTAATTTTACAACACTATTATAATATAATTGTTAAATATATCTAAATCGATAAATCTCGTAGGCTTATGTATCAATTATGTATTTAAAGTTATCATATTTTAATAAGTCGTCTAATAAAGTTTAATAGACTAATATGCATAAAAAATAAGCATGAACTACATATGTATATACTTTTTACAATGTTATGGTACTCGGGAGAGTTTTCTTTTTTATATCTCGTTAGTAATCCCTTATTTATACAGGTTGCACAAATATCAAGAATTCAAGATTTGACATAATTAAAAATACAAATTATATCATGATATAATCATTGCTTTGAAAACAAAATTTTTATATAATCACTTTCTTAAAAATAAATTTTTAGACGAATTTGGGTGTAACAATACCGTAAACACTAACTCTATAAATGTATCTTACTTTCTTTCAAAAGTTATTTCAAATAAATTTTAAAAATATTCAAACTATTTTAAAATATTAATAAAAATAAGTGTTTGTAATTTTTTAAAAACATAAAAATTATAAAAATGCACAAGAATATTAAAATTTTTAGGAAAAGAATATGTTAAAGATGTCAAGGTTGTGTGGCCGAGTGGCAAGAGGCCTTTCCCCCAACCGCCCCTTGGGGGTTCGACACTTAGGTTCAATCATAGTGCTTATCGGATCTCAATATTGAATTAATCGGATAAAAATCGGACATTATCACTATAAACAAAATATATATATATATATATATATGTTAAAGACTATACATTGTAAAAGAAAAGAAAAAGGGTTTGAAATGCACAAGTTTTCCAAAAAGAGAAAAGATTAGTTGAGAATCTCAAGTAAAAATTGAATCTTTTTTAAAAAGTCAAAACCCCATAAAATCTGCATTCATAGTGACTTCAATTAATGGATAACACCTGGAGCTAGCAGCAGTGATAGATATAAAAGGAATGAAAATGATACATAAAAAAAGATAAAAAAGACTTCCAAGACTAAAAATACCCACTAAATAAATATCATGGGCTGCATTTGCATCATCATCATTAAGAAAAATATTACATAAATGAATTGACTAAAGTGGAGCAGTGAACATATTTAACCTAAAAAATTTACTTGAGTCAGAGAAATCAGTAAATAAATTAAGAAATAAATAAAATAGAAGAACTAAAAAAATCATATATAAATCTTTGGTCTTCATGCTGTCAATTTCAAACCTTATTTGTGAAGAGAGTTCAATTTTTTCCTTTTTCTTTAACAGTAGTCTAATCCATCCCGGGTGCATAAAAAATTTCATAGAATACCTAAAAAGAAAACATAAAACGAACAAATGACCCAAATCTAGTCCGAGTTTAAAAAAACACAAAAAAAAAAAATAAAATAAAATTATTCCGATCAAGGAAAAAGTTTTAACCGAAGCTAAAATTCTCCCTTGACCAAGGATAAAGAGAGTTGGTGGCTGGCAACAAAGAGAAAAAGGAGAGTTGGGGCGGCTGCAAAGGGGAGAAGAAGAGAAGAGAGGATGAGGGTTAGGACTTAGGGTTTAGAAAGAGAATTTTTTTTAAATGGAGCTGATGAAGTGATGATCAGAGAAAAATTGTGAGAAAAAAAAATACTTTGCCTTTTAGTACATACATTATATACATATATAGTAAGTCTTGACTTGACACAATAAGAAAACTTATTCCGAATGGTACACGTGGTTGAAGGTTCGACATTTGCTGTGAGCGCCATTTAAGAGTCGAAGTGAGGTCTTTCCCTGAGTAAAAGTTGGACTCTGCGCGCGCAATCTAGATCGAATTTGAATTAGTCGGAATCGTGATGACTCGGGATATCATATGATCTAACAAAAATAAAATTACATATATAGTGAAAATATGGTTTGGTTTGTATTATTTTGGTGTTTCATTTATAATTTGTCGATATGAGTTTAACTTAGGGATTAATCGATGAGGATAACCAAGTTATCAAAAAATATACATATATGATCTAGTATGTGAGTTGATAAGAAATTCTTGTATATATATAATAATTATGATAGTTATGATGTGTGTGTATATATATATATATATATATATATATGCTTAGAGAGAGAGAAGAAAAAAGGGTGAAAATAGAACATGGTGGCTGTGGCTGTGCCCTCCACCAGAGCATGCCCGGGAGCAGTAACATGGTCCTAAAGATAAAGAAATAAAGAGAAAAAAAAGAAGAAAAGAAGAGACAATTAGTGGTCCTAAAGATATATATATATGTATATATAAAAGGTAAGAGAGTAACATGGGTTCCCAAAAACACCAATTTAATGAATATTCCATCCCATTCATTCTCTCAGTTTTTTTGCCTATATTTACCACATAAATATCACAATTATGTATATATTATATATATATATATAATATATATATATATATATCTTCATTCAGTTCAATAAGTATATATAATCTTGTCAAGAAACATAGCTTAATTAATAATAAATTTTCTTAAGACCAATGTGATAATCTAATTGGTCTAATTTATTAAATTAAAGGTCATAAATTTGACTCATCATCAAAAACAGTTTTATATTCAAGTCATATGCTCTATCTAGAACTTCTTATATATGATTTAAAGTCGTCAATCATAATTAAAATTATCTAAAATGTTAGTGGGGAGATTTAAAGTGCACGGCAATGGTGCATCATATAGCTATATAATGAAAATTAAAATAATGATATATTCACATAAAGGAAGACAGGACGGGAGGTAACGGGACACATCATTACTTGTACGGACAATATTTTGTTTAATTACATTAAAAAAAAAAAACCCTTAATTCTCCAATCTAATCTTCACTTTTTTCGTAGAATCGATTGGATAATTGCTAAGTTATTTCTTTTTTATTTATTTAATTATTAAGGGAAAAAGGGAAAAAAAAAAAAAGGCATTTGATTAGTTGGTATTTGGTAAAGAGAGAGAGAGAGAGAGTTTGGAAGTAGAGATATGGGTGGTGGATAAGTCTTCCTTTATTTCTACAAAACCCACTTTAATATTCTCTTTTTCATCATTCTTGGAACCAATCTTTCCAACTCTTATTTATTTATTTATTTTTTTACACCTTTTGGAGTCATCATCACAATTCTGATTAATTCAAATTTGGTTCAAATTGTGTATATAGAGACTTCAACTCATATTTGTGCAAAGGTCTCATATCTCACTCTCCCTCTTCTACATAGTGTTCGACGTGAAGTGTTTGACTAATCTAGATTTGACTCGAGTTTACTGTCGTCAAGTCTTACTTCTGGGATGGAAACTCTTCTTTAACTCTTACTATTAACTCTTACAACAAATGTTCGACTAATCCAAATTTAACTTGAGTTATGCTCGAGAGAGTTCACTCTTACTCAATGAAATATTTCACTCTAACTTTTACATAACACTCACAACATCAAACCCTCAACTTCATGTATTATTTATAATGCGTTTTTCTATTATATCAAATCATAATTCACAACTCTTTTCTCCCATCTATCTCTCCCCCTCCTCTTCTTCTTCTTTTTTTTTTTTTTTTATGTTTGTTATATTACATTACACCTTATATATACATATATATATTTGAGATAATGGTCGAACAATTTTAAACCATGTTAAAATAAGGTTGTCCAAAATCAACCTTAATCGTTAACTTTTTTCTTATCAATATTAAAATTGTATTTTCATTATAATTGTGACCATACAATATTTAACGTTTGCTTTTACACTAATTAAGATTCTCTTGCCTCAAACAAACCAAACAATCTCTAAAATGAATCCCGCACACCCTCTCTCTCTCTCTACATATATATATATATATATATATATATATATATATATATATCTAGAGAGTAAGAGTTGACGTATTTACTTAATATATTTATTCATTATAAAATGTTTTGAATTAATTAATATATAAATGTTAAGAAGATGTAGTGCAATTGGTAAACACTCTCACTTATAACTTAAAATATCATGACTAGAAGTTAAAATTTATATAAAAAAAAAATTAATATATAATTAAACCGTCTATCCAATAGTTTTGAAGTGAAAAGAACATTTACAACTAAAAGTGCTATAACATCATTCATTTGAGCTTATTGGTTAGCATACACGATTATTATTATATCTTAAAATAGCTTTCATATATTAGGTCTTTTTTTCATTATATATTATATAATGAGTACACTTGATAATTCTTTTAAATAAGTTCGTAAAATCAAATTTTTTATATAAAGAAACAAGTGTTTGAAAGAATTTTTCTAAAAAAAAAAATTGATACGACTCGATTCAAGATTAATCAAAATATAAAATTACAACTAGATTAATATATATATATATATATATATATATATATATATATATATATATATGCACATGATACACAAAGGGCAGCTATGATTCGTGCGTGGTACACTTTCATTTCATATATAGCTAGCTAGCTAGATGGCCAGAGCTATAGATATATATATATAGCCACCTTATAGGTGACATGCTGCCCACTAAACGAATGAAATCTTGTTCTTCTAATTTTGGTATAACTTTTTTTGTACTAATATTGGTTAGTGAATTTTACTGTCCAAAATGGTTTGTGACGATTGCAAAAGCAAGGAATATATATATATATATATATATTATATAGAGATATTTTTGTATTAAATTGATATTTTGGTTATTGGTTTATCAACAATTTGAAGAAATCTTGTACTCATTAAAATAAAGTTACATAAATTATTGGTGTTTTTGGTGAAAAGTGAGGTTGTATTATATTATATTGTTGGATTATTAACAAAAGAAATAAAAAATTGTACGTTAAAGAGTTATGTGTTAGTCGTCTCACTTATTATCCAATAGAATGTAGAAATCCAATTCAATAGAATGTCAAGATTAATTAATTTGTTAAAGAGTCATATAAAAACAACACTTGAATTATATGAATAAAAAATCAAACAAACAAAATTTCAATTTTAAAATATTAGTCGAGAATATTAAAAAATTAATTAAACTAAACTCAATATTATCTCGTATTTGATTCTATTCGATTACAAGTCTGCTATATATATATATATATATATAAACATTAAAAATTTAGAAGTAAGAAAATTAGGGTAGAGAAAAACTACGAGGGCCAAATAGTAAAGTGATAAAAGTTGGTTTAAGAGTAAAGCAAGCAACGGCGCAGTGTCTGTCCTTTCCCTATAAGCCCGGTGGTTTTGGGGGGGGGGGGGGGGGGGGGGGGGGGGGGGGGGGGGGGGGGGGGGGGGGGGGGGGGGGGGGGGGGGGGGGGGGGGGGGGGGGGGGGGGGGGGGGGGGGGGGGGGGGGGGGGGGGGGGGGGGGGGGGGGGGGGGGGGGGGGGGGGGGGGGGGGGGGGGGGGGGGGGGGGGGGGGGGGGGGGGGGGGGGGGGGGGGGGGGGGGGGGGGGGGGGGGGGGGGGGGGGGGGGGGGGGGGGGGGGGGGGGGGGGGGGGGGGGGGGGGGGGGGGGGGGGGGGGGGGGGGGGGGGGGGGGGGGGGGGGGGGGGGGGGGGGGGGGGGGGGGGGGGGGGGGGGGGGGGGGGGGGGGGGGGGGGGGGGGGGGGGGGGGGGGGGGGGGGGGGGGGGGGGGGGGGGGGGGGGGGGGGGGGGGGGGGGGGGGGGGGGGGGGGGGGGGGGGGGGGGGGGGGGGGGGGGGGGGGGGGGGGGGGGGGGGGGGGGGGGGGGGGGGGGGGGGGGGGGGGGGGGGGGGGGGGGGGGGGGGGGGGGGGGGGGGGGGGGGGGGGGGGGGGGGGGGGGGGGGGGGGGGGGGGGGGGGGGGGGGGGGGGGGGGGGGGGGGGGGGGGGGGGGGGGGGGGGGGGGGGGGGGGGGGGGGGGGGGGGGGGGGGGGGGGGGGGGGGGGGGGGGGGGGGGGGGGGGGGGGGGGGGGGGGGTTTTTGCCCGAATTCAGATAAGACCTTACCTTAATCCTTATGTCTTTGAATTTTGGTCCTCCTCGAGTCACACCACACAATCTCACACCAATATATATATATATATATATATATATATATATATATATATATTTTTTTTTTTTTTTTTTTTTAATTTCTTTTAAAAAAATTATCACAAAAAGAAAAAACCCCAAAAGAAAAAGAGAAAAACCCACTTAAAAAGATTTAGAAATTAAGAAGATATCAAGAAAAATTGAGGTAAAATTTTTTTATTATTGGTTCTTGAAACTTTTTATCAATGGTTAAAAAGAATGCCCTAGAAAGATAAGGGCACTTGTTGGTTTTTGTTTCAGTTTTGGAAGGCAGTAATCTGTAGTTACTGAGGTTTTCTTGGCTTCGGAGTTTGGTAAGTTGAGAAATAAGGAAACATTTCTACTGGAATTTCGGACAACAAATTAACAGAAAACTTCTTTTGAAATTCTTAAAATACTCTTTCTTCTTTTCACTCTTTAGTCTTTATTCTCTTCTTCATCTTCTTCGATCTGTAAATCCCACTTCTTCTTTTTATTCAAAGTAGGTATGCATCCTCATTGCCAAACTTAGCTTATAATTCCTAGTTTTTCTTTTTATTTTTGGTATCAAAATTCAATCTTTCTTTCTTTCTAATGGGCATCAAAATTATACTATATATATATATATGTATATATGTATGTATATACCCACTTGCTTTTCTTCTAAAACGAACATCAACCAGATTTGGAAAATTTTGTTAAAAAGATTTGATAGTCATCCGGTATTAATAGTCTTCTAGCTGTTTAATTTTGGAAATGTATTAGTTCTGGTAACATATTTTTCATTTGAGTGATCAAATTTTTTTTTTTTCTTTTAATCTTTCTCTTTTCTAATTTATGAACTTTTTTGCAGCAAATACATATATATATATATATATATATATATATATATATATATATATATAACTTGAAGGGTTGGTTGGATATATATATATATATAATATATATATTTTCCGAAAAAAAAGAAGTGAAATTCTTGATGTTTTGTGAAATGAAACATGTGAGAAAGATTTGTTTTTGACTTTGTTGATGAATCTTCAAAATTTGTATGATACAGAAATTAGCTACCTAAAGCTGCTGCTGATCTGCAAAAGAAAGGATTAAATCCTTCAAGAGTTGTAGCAGCTCACGAGTCACAGATCCAACAGTTCTGGATTTTTTTGTGTATATATATATATATTTTTTGTCGTCTAATTGCAAATTTGCATCTCCTCTAGAGACACATCCAAAGGTTAATATTTTATTCTTATATATATATATATATATGTATGCATATATATATCAATATTTAAACACCACAGAAAATGAATAAATAATAATAATGTGTGTTGTTTCTTCTTCATATTTAATGATTGTTTTGCTGTTTTACTAGTTTATTTGGTTTTAATCTTTTATGTATATCCTTTATTATGTTCATCAGCAATTATGTCTGCAAATTTCTCAGGTCAGCCAAGCTTTAAATACAAGAACAGCAACAAAAGGACCTAATTAAGCTAGCTACCATTTTCAGATCAGGTTCTTGCCAGCAAACTGCAATTACTTCCTCTTCTGTTTTACCTTTTTCTCCCAAACCAAGAAATTGGAAGAACCCACAAGAAATTAAGAGAAAGAAACCAGATCAAAGGTCAGTCAGTTAATTAGTCTCTACAGAAATAGACTTTTCATTCAGTTCCATCTTTTTCAGCTCAGCTTATAGGTTGAATTATGGAGGTGGGCTATTCTGGAGATAGTATTTTCAGTGTAGAGAAAAAATAAAAATAAAACCTTTTAAGCACTGTTGTACATTTCCTAGCATCAGATTCTTTCTTCTTTCTTTTTTTTTTTTAAGAAAAGGTTTTAATGGTGATTGATGTTTTTTTTTTTTTTCAGGCTGAGCAGATTTCACAGGCTTTGCTTTAGAAAGAAAGCACTGCAAAAAGCTTCAGACCAAGAAATCCCTCTTTCTTTTTTTCCCTTTCCTTTGCTCTTCTGACATTATTAGCAGTCCCCTCCTGTGTGTGTGGTCTTGAACGTGATATATCATTGCGAGAAAGAAGCCTTTTTTCATTCAGAGAGAGAGATATATACAGATATAGAGATATAGAGAGAGAAGGGCACATTTTTTACACAAATTTTCTCTCTCTTTCTATGTGCAAGTATTTATCCCTACAAAAGCCAAAGTACTCTGGATAATTGTCATCAATGCAAAGTACATCCACATCCATACATACATAGTGAGTGATAACAGTCCTTACTTCCACCTACCTGCACACCCACTGCTTATCTCTCCCTCCATTACTTATTAACCCTAGCTACTTTGTCTTCTTCAGATAGATAGATATAGAAGAAAAAAGAACTTTATTTGTTTATCTATCTATTTAGGAACTGGGTTTTTGAAAAGATATTTAATTGATTTTCAGAAAGGGGTTAATTTGTGGTTTCTTTAATTTTTTCTTTTTTTTTCCATAGGTTTTTGGTTGAGAAAGGTATGAAAGTGGTATGGAGGTGGAGGAGATTCAAGCTCAAAGTTGTAAGTTTCCTAGGATCCGCAACGGAAATGGTAGGATTCATGAGTCAGCTAAGACGATAGGTCAAAAGAGGGAAGACCATCCATGCCCAGATGAAGAAGAAGCAGATGGAGAAGTCATGATGAAGAGGGGTAGTAGTGGTGGCCGGAGAGGTGGTGTTGGACTTGATATTAGTGCTGCTGGTGGTCTTGGTAGGCTTTGTGGATGGCCTTCATCCAGGATTGTTAGGGTTTCTCGAGCTTCTGGAGGTAAAGACCGGCACAGCAAAGTTTGGACTTCAAAAGGACTCAGAGACCGGCGTGTTAGGTTATCTGTCAACACCGCCATACAATTCTATGATCTGCAAGATAGACTTGGTTACGATCAGCCCAGTAAGGCCGTCGAATGGCTGTTGAAGGCCGCGGCTAGTTCGATTGCTGAACTTCCTTCCATTAATACATCATTTCCGGAGACTCCCCAGCAGCTGAGCGATGAAAAAAGGTCTAGTGCAGGAACTGAGCATGGGTTTGATTCTGCAGAAGTAGAAATGGAAGCTGAACCAGCTAATTTTCAGCAACAACAACATGGAACTTTGTCTAAATCTGCTTGTAGCAGCACTTCCGAAACCAGCAAGGGTTCCGGTTTGTCCCTTTCTCGGTCTGAAAGCCGCATTAAAGCTCGGGAACGAGCTAGGGAAAGGGCTGCTGAGAAGGAGAAGGAGAAGGAAAATGAATCTTCCCGTGCTGGACATCAACAACAACAGCACCAGAATGTTAACCCTATTTCTCAGAGTTCTTCCTTCACCGAGCTATTAACTAGTGGTATTAATGGTGGTGGTGCTGCTGCTAATGTTAGCAACACTAGCAACAATAGCAATAATACAACTAGTCCTAATGGTTCGGTTCACCAAAACACCGGCGGCGGTGGCGGGAACGGGGGGCGGGGGAGGGACGTCGAGTGAGTCTAATCTTTTCCAGAAATCGCCGAGGCAGTGGTCTTCGACAATGGATTATTTTACCACAGGCCTATTAGGCCCCCCTTCCTCCACTCGTCCTGCACATCAATCATCTACTGGTTTTTTGGGGCAAATCCAGTTGGGGAATCATCTCCAACAATCACTGGCATCAGTATCTTCCCCGCTGTTTAGTATCACCGGAGATCATCATTCGGAGATTCCCCATTTTTCCTTTGTCCCAGACCATCTAGTCCCAGTTGTGACCACTGCCGCTGGTGGGAGTAGCAACAACGATAATTCCGGTAACGGTGAATATAATCTCAACTTTACTATTTCTTCTTCATCTTCTTCCGGCCTTGCTGGTTTCAATAGGGGGACCCTTCAGTCCAATTCTTCTACGCCGTCTCTGTTGCCTCAAATCCAGAGGTTTACGCCGATAGACGGACAATCTGCATTCTACATCAGCACTGCAGCTCCACCAAATGCTGCCGTAGCACCTATGGAGAATCACCACCACCACCACTTCCTGCCCAGATTTGACGCCGGCTTGCAGCTCTGCTACGGCGACGGTGGCCGACACTCAGACCACAAGGGAAAGGGAAAAAATTGAGTTAAAAACAAAAAAAGCTTGCTTCTTTTCAAACCCATCTTCGTATCTAGGTAAAATTTCAAAACCATTTCAAACTTGAATTTATTGACTGTGTTTTCTCCCATGGTTTGAGTGTTTTCTCTTTTGTTGCTGTTAAGCTCTGTGTGTTGTGTTCTTGGCCAGAGAGTAATTAATCCATTGGTCACTTTTTGGATATACGTGATTATCGTACCATAAATGATTTTATTTTATTCTTTTGATTTCTTGGTTTCATCAAAAGCATGTTATTGGGGCATATATTTTATCATCAAGTATCTCGTGTTGTCTTTTATGCTACATGCATGGATACCTGCGAACTGGGGATCGGCTGGCTATCCCTTGGTTTCTTCTCTTTCTTTGGTTCCCCTCTTTCTAGCATGTCTATGTCTATGGCTATAAGCCAGGTGTTGATCATATAGTGAAAGAAACACACTTTTAACAACAATGGTGGAGGTCAGAGAAGCCACACACTAAAAACTACACTTCTTTATCTTTTGTTTCCTAAATAACCTTTTCTTTCTCTTTGTCTCCTTTTCTCAAATACAAATACCCCACCAGTGATTAATGAATTTAAATCCACTCTCTTCTATGAAAACACTATAATTATTTATCTAGAGAACAGGTGTCAGTTGCTTAGATAGATAGTTTTCAGATTAGCAGAAGCTCTCTAATGACTAATGGGGGCGGACTTAAAAAACTTTCGGAAGAAAAGACGTGCATTTTTTTAAAGAATGGAGCAAAAACTGGGTAGTGGAAGTAGAACAGGACTTCTTGTAGTAAAGTTTCAAACTTTGAAACAACATGAAGGGGTAAAAATACAGGGAGAAAATCAAAGAAACTGTTGAAATAGTTGTATGTATTACTGTTCACTAAAAATAACAATAATAAAGAAAACTGTTTAAAGGGCCCTAATTTATAATGGATGCTGCTTCAATTAATGCTTGAAAGATTCACATTTATTGTACTTTTGTTCATTTATATACTTTTGAATGCACAAAAATACAGTAAACGTGAATTTATTTTGTAGACATAGGGCTGATGGGTGGGTATAGGTCAGAAGAAAACTTTTGGTATAGTGGAACAACTATGGCATGAGAGAAGTGATTTATTAGAATCTTTGTATTGAGAAAAAGAATTAAAAGGTGGCAACCAAATTTTAGATTTGATACCATATATGTCGAATAATATGGCATCCTTGTGCCTCAGTACTTGGAATCTTTATATAATATACAGTTTATACTGTATTACAGATATGCAAAATATTGTTAACGTCATTCCAGGCCTTCTTTTTTTTTTTTTTCCTTTTTCTGATAAAAAATAGTAAGAAAAACTCCATGAAACAGCTCCATACATACCGAATAATGCTTTTATCTTTACCTTTGTGAACTTTTGGGAACTAGTGTTAGAATTTTCAAAGCTAGGGGTGACGACTTACGTATAGCCTAGAAATATGAACTGAGAATTTCAAGAATCTCTCTTACGTATAGCCTAGAAAAATGATCAGAAGCTTCAACATTAGGTATTATTACTTTCTATTTATAGAGTAATATTTACACATAAACAAACTACTTATTGGTAAAACTGAAATCTCATCACATACTTAAGGGTGAATTCCAACATGTGAACTATGAACTGAGAATTTCAAGAATCTCTCTTACGTATAGCCTAGAAAAATGATCAGAAGCTTCAACATTAGGTATTACTACTTTCTATTTATAGAGTAATATTTACACATAAACAAACTACTTATTGGTAAAACTGAAATCTCATCACATACTTAAGGGTGGGGGGATTTTTTACATTTTGTGTATGCTCTTTCTGCGAGTGTAATAATCTACATGAATATACAAGGAGAGCAAAGTACATACAATGCATGCCATACCTTAGTGTAGAAAGTTACCCTCATCACCATCAAATGGAATATGACAATTTTTTTCATATATCTCTTTGCATATTTGCTAAATTCTCTTTGGTTACTGAATTTGACTTTGACATTCATTGAGAAAGGAAACCTTTTTCTAAATATGAAGAGGTTTGAACAATATAAGGATTTGGCCTTTACTTTCAGGCTCTGGTTTGCTGAAAACAAAACTTGACTCTTTGAGAGAGAAATAGTAATTTTAGGTAGTTATGTTCTTTAATACTGTCTTTTTATTCCAAGTGTACTTAAACTAATAAAAATGGGATTAACCTGCTGGAGAGAAATAGACATTTGATTCCAAAGGATTGAATTCCCTACCAAATGGTTTGAAGTCTCATCTCATGTTTAATCTCAGTTAAACTCTCTCCATTTTTCTTACTTCTCACCAACAAAACTTTCACATCATTTTTGTAACTATTAAGTACCAAGACTAATACACCCATAATGAATTAAATGAAGTGAGTAGATAACTTATTGAACAAGTTTTAGCTATTACAAGGGTATAGTGGAAAAAAGATAATTTGTGTTGCATTATTTCTGTAAGATAACAAGGAAAAAAGAAAAATTGAAATCTCTCTAAGGTAACTTGTATGTATATATATGATTACTAAATATCCTCATTATTTTACGTGGACAGTGAAATTCAAATGAAGTTGTCAATGTATCAAAATTTGAACCTATATGGGAGAAAGTGACTTGGAAGAATATCAAATAACCAGTAGTTTATGAAAGAAAATCTTGAATTTGCCCCAAAATTTGTATTGGGAGGGAAGGTTTTTACGTTGGTCCACTAAATAGGATGTGATGCCTCTCAGTGAATTTTCTAATCACTATCAAACATTGTTATTGTTATATAGACACATTGAAAAAGGAAAAATATCTTCATGAACATTCATGAGGAGACATTCAGGTTTCCTAATTGTTTCCATGTATTTCTATATTTACTTAAGTCCATGATAAATGTTGTGGATAGTGATGATTTTTATCTTGTGAAAGGTTTCAAGATCCTTAGGAAGGAGACAGATTAGTTTAAACTTGATTGTAGTTAAAAAGGGTGTAATGTGGTATAACTAAGAACTTGAGAAACTTAACAGAAGAAATTAAAGAGGCCATTTGTGTGATTGAATTGGGATCTTGAATCTATTGCTCTATTCATTACAGTTAAATATATATATATATATATATATAAAGGAAGAATACTTACAAGATGTAAAAGAACCGGAATTGCATTATTTCCTGTATTGTTGCCCCACTTGATCCCAATTACAAGGCAAATTGCAGTCAAGAGAATAACGTAAATTTACTGTTTACCTGTCACATGAATTGCTACATGATTTTTGTCATGAAAATAGGCAGCAGCTGGTCAAATAAATATATAACTGGGGAAACATGTTTGGCATGCCAGCATGAACTATTTCAGAAAAGTTCTACTGTTTGTGGACAGAAAATCAAACCATTATTGGATAACATATTTCTTTTCTGACTTAAAAAATGTGTAATCTTCTTACATGAGAGACGGCCTATTATTGTTTGCAAATGCTAATTCTTAGGGAGTGTTAGCAAATTAAATGGACTTTTAATGTGGTTTTTCCTGATGGCAGGAAATCGAAGATGTTGAGTTCCTGCAATTCCTGAGTGAAGCATGTTTTTTTTTCCTTTTTTCCTGCCTAAGAAACTGTAATATTTCTATGCTTCTGAAGTTCTTCAGTTCATATATTTCTGCATGGTCAGTCCATTTTTAGGTTATTCATCTGTCAATTACATATACTTTGGCATATAACTCCCAGTGCTGTATGTTTTGATTACAGATGGTATGTTCTTGGTTGTTGTTTTATGATTTTTTTCTCTTTTTTTTTTTCTTTAACTTTGATGCTTCAGGGAAATTATTCAATTCAATCATGAAAAAAAGCTGATGAATTGGCATCTAAATGATTTCTTGTAAAACAGCTATTATTTGTTCTTGCTTTTGATTTTTCTCTCTGATAAGAAAAAAATACTGCCCTTTTTCTCCTTCATTTTTTCTTTCCTTTTTTAGAAGGTTTTACTTTCTTAATTAGTATATTTCATTAATTAGGCAAGTAGATAAGATTTTGTAAGATTATAGGAAACTACTTGTTTCTTGTATTCACGTGAGGTTCAAACACTAATAATTTGATAACTGATTCTTTACTCTACAATCTTTAGGGTTTAGTTTTTTTTAGTTCTTTAAAAAATAAATTTAAGGAAAAAAAGTTTGTATATTCTGCATCGTACATTCAAATGTAACTCTCGGCTTAAAGTTGCCCTTCCTTAATTTGAGATTCATCTATAACACTCAGTGTCTAAGAAAAAAAAAACGGGTCACTGATGAGTTATATCAGCCATTCTCCTTTTAGTTTGAAACCGAATCTAGTAGAGTGTCGAACTCCCAACCTTTAGGTTGAGAGTATGAGTGCTGACCACTCGACTATAACTCATTTAACATCAGTATCCTCCTTCGTTACACAAAAAATGGTTCTTGGGTGATTCTAATTGATTTTTATTTTGATACTTATTTGCATTATATATATATATATATATATATATATATATATAAAATATATTTATATTTATGGTTATATAATTTTATTTTGTTATAATGATATGTAGATATTATTATGTATTAATATTGTGTTACTCCTAACATACTGTATTTCAAAGGAATCCCTAAACCTTTACAAAAATATATATATTACAAAGTAGCATTAAATTTAATTGTATGTCCCTAAATTTTTACGTAATTATGAAATAGACTAAATTTTTTATTTTGAAATAGTTTTTTTTAACTTTTATAAATTACTAATTTACCTCAAATTTAATTATAAAGTAGTCCTTGAACTTTCACACAACTATAAATTAAATTACAATTACAAAACAACCTCAAATTTCATTACAAATAATCTATAAACATTAACAAAAACTACGAATAATTATATAAAGAACTTTAATTTAAGCCAAGAACTTGAAATTTATTGCAAGAAATTTATGATTAACCTTAAACTATAGTATTGAATTCCAAACCACTATGTCCTTTGTTGGTAAGATTCTCAATCATTAATTTTAGTACTTAAAATGGAGGGAATGACAATTTGTACAGTCCGTTTAAAAATTTCAGTGTAATTTATGTGCGAAAATAAATTGAAGTGTTAAACTTGAATTTTAAGATAGTCGAAATATTATTAAAATAGTTTACATAGTTTTCTGAAAAATAATCATATGTATGATTTGAACCATCTTCCTTGATTCCCTCCCATGATGATCATGTCAAGTTCTTAGCCAAGTGTTCTTCCAAATGTCTTTCTAACAAGCAGAACCTATTCAAATTTTTATTTTTACTGTCTTCTTTAATTATGTATTTTAATTTATTATTAAATGAATAATTAATTTTTATTATTTTAAAAATTAAATTTTTTTATATCTAATTAAATTAAATAATCTAAATATTTTTTTAAGTTAAATAAGTAAATAATGGAGTTAATATTGAATAATTTTAATGGTGAATTAATGGGTTTTAAGTCAAGTACATACCGTATTGAGTTGGTGAGTTGACACGATTAATTTTCATGTTATGTTCGAGTTCAACTTTTTCGTGTTGAATTCAAATTAATAAATGTAATTATTTTAACTCAACTCGATACAATTATACGAACTCAACACAATTATCACCCCGACCTTGAACTTACAAATATTGTTAAATTTTTTATCCAAAAGATGGTACTTTATGGAAAAAGTTCCAAAAATATAATTGTTTTTTAGTGTTTTTTCAAACTATTGAAGTACACCATCAATTTTAAAGAGTTATTTCCCAAAATATAGCAAATTTTAAAATCCTTCCTAAAATATGAATACTTTTTCACATATTTCTCAAAATATAGGCTTATTTTTTTTTTAATAAAATATTCAGCATCTACTTTGACAAATTGGATGTACCATATTTTGGAAAATAGGTGAAAAAGTAACCGTATTTTGGGAAATTTTTTAAAATTTGCTATATTTTGAGAAATAACTCCAATTTTAAAATCTTCTTTTGTCAAAATCATTTTTATTTTATTTTATTTAAAATCACTTATAAATCACAAATAATGATTTTTAATTTTAATTTATAATTTCTAATAATATAAATTTCCTAAATTTGTTTTTTAAAAAAAGGGTAATAACTCTAAAACGTGTACCTCGGAAGGACCCGATTAGAGGTTATTAAGCCCTAGTATTCTTAAACGCCTCTGGATTCTCGAATCTCAATCCTCAATCCTAAGAAACAGACTGCACAATGCCTCTCTAAACCTCTTTGGCTTTTCGTCAACCTCTCTCTGTATGTCATCAAATTCACTATTCTTGTATTGATTCTTCAGTTTTATTTTTTGAATTGATTAACGAAAACCATTGGTTACGATACTGAATTCTTTGTTTCACCTGTCGTGGGTTTTTCTTTAATTAATTTGAGCAATTCTTTTGGAGGTTTTGATTCTCAAGTTTTCTTGTCATTCGGAATTCGTCAGTTTACGTTCTTGGGAATTCTTCTGTTTATTAATCTTGAGCAGTTATTTTGCAGGTTCTTGTATTTCGTCTTCAATTGAAGTTTATCTTTAATTGGAAAAGCATGTACCCTTCTCGTGGGAGTAACGGATATGGTCACCAGCAACAACCTTACTCGTCGCAATCAGCTTTTTCTCAGAATGTATGCTGTGCTATCCTCTTCATTCTTTGAAGAGATTTTTTTTTTTTTTTTTTTTTTTTTTTTTTTTGGTGGCTAAAATTTTAAGGAAATATCAGCCTTTTCTCAGAATGTATGTTGTGCTATCCTCTTCATTCTTTGAAGAGAATTCTTTTTTGTGAAATTCTTTGGTGACTAAAATTTTAGGGGGGCAATCAGCTTCACAAAATCGTACCTTTGACAAAATGTTATTAATGCCTCAATAAATGTTGGGAATTTCATTGTTTCTTAGGCTTATAATTTACGTGTACTTGTTTTGTGCTTCAAGAGGTATTTTTACCTCCAGCTGATTGGCACTTGGCAGCTACTATGATGCTGTAAATATTTTTTTTTTTGGTTGTTCAAATGATGCTTCTTGATTCCTGTTTTGATTCTCTTTTGCTTTGCATGTACGGTATTGTGATGCTAGTTTGGATTTTGTGACAATTTAATGTTTTTCTGTTACTCAGTATTTTTATTTATTGTTACGCCGCAGTTGGGATCAAGTTATCCCGTGAGTTCTGTGGGAGGGACAGAAGGAACATCACAGCATTCGGGAGTGTCCCGCCATTCAGTGATTTTGGGAGGTCCTCAAGAGGAAGCGAGTGGATATAGAGGAAATCATAGTAATCCTTCTGCTGGACCGCATTATGGTGGGCAGTACAGTTCACTTTACAGTTCCACGGCTCAGCAGGTCAGGAGTTATCATGTTTTCTATGGTTGTTATTGCTATCCTTTTCTTTTGGAAGTATTAACTGCAAGGAAAGGGTTTTTGGGCTAATAAAGATGTAATAATTGGTACTGGTTTATGCCTTTTAATTTGGATGCTGTCATGACAAGTAAAAGGAACAAAAGGTGGACTTGATTTCATCGTGGAGAGGAAATTGTTCCTATAGATCTGGCATAAAATGAAAGAAGTTGGAGACAAACATTATTGCAATAGTTATATGTCAAAATAAGTTATTTTACCCATTTATTTGATGCACTCTCTTTAGTTATTGAATAAAGGAAAATTCCTTTTCAACTACAAAAGAGTATGGATGACTGAACTGTGTATATTTTTTCAACTTGATAATTAAGGGATTAAATGAGATAAAGAAAATTTTTTCAAGGAGCGCTTTTAAGATTTTCTAGTTACTTTTGATACAGTATGCCTTTATTGCTTGGCCAACATTGCTTTTTTTTTCAGTTTAGAGGGAAAAGAAAATTATCACTTTGATGAAATGCCAATTTGTTTTTAAGGCCTATGTTTGCTTAGGGTATACACTAGGATGCATGTGTGTTGGCCATATGCATATGAAACTTATGAGTCAGTATAATCCAATCTCTGATCTCTAGAATTTTCTGTTATTAAGAATTTTCATTTGAATACATTATGAGTGTCAGTAATTGTTTTTTGTCACCTGCAGAATTTCATTAAACATATGTGCAAATATTTACCAATAGAATGCAAAATTTTTATTGGTTTCATGTTTGGACGAGTATCATGAAAAGCAGAAGGCAAAGTAGAAGTGCATAGAATAGCAGTCACTTCTCTTGTCCATTCATCCCTGCCTTGAAAGTTGTTATGTATCATATTTTATGCATGTTAAGAAAATCTTGCAACAATGAAATCAGTTAAGTGCTGACTCATAGTTTAATATTGACATATTGAATGAAGTAATTACTGGCCTTTGGTTTCATCGCTCTCCTGTGCCGAGTTAGCATTAGAGGATTTTCTTTTGAATTTTCATCTCTGATATGAACTTTTCATTAATGTTCTTTCAATGTTGAAAAAAATATACATCTACTGGTTTTGTTAGCTTCTTTTAGTAGTAAGAATTAGGTGCCTTAGTGGATCTTACTACCAAAAGAAATTCAATGTCAGTGAAAGTTTAAAATTTTGTTTAGGCCACCTTAGTTTTGGTATTTTATGTGAGTTTAGTATATGCTTTATGAAGTCTTGAAGAATGTTGTCTCTCTTTTATGCATTATATTTTTGATCCTCATGATGCCTTTCTTTCCCTTATGTTTTCACAATGGCCAAAGCTTGTGGGTCCATTTGAGAGTCATAATTTGGACTCTTTTCCTCATAGTATTAGCATTAGTTGTCAAACCATGAATTTTGATCTGGTATGGCCTTTAGGAATGTAAAATGCTTGTACCTAGAAAAATCTTCTCTGTGAAGATCTTCTACAAAATTTGTTCCCTGTTGCTCTAAGACAAAATTTTAATTCTAGTAGCACCCCAATCTCCAATAAGTAATTTAATAAATGAAATAGCTCTTTTGGTCCTAAAGTCATTATTTTTTGTCCATTATATTGTTTTGCCCCTGTAAATATTTCATTAAGAACATTAAACAAACATACAAGTTTCTGTTTTCACTTTTGCCTCATCAGTTATAGTACGAGACTATATTATCCTTGGAGAATCTTTTTGAATACTATTTTTTATTGATGAATGGAGATATTCTATATAAATTATTGAGGGTCTCTTATAGTATTTTTTTTTTTCAATTTTAGATCCCTCAAATGGGAGCTAAAGGACCTATTCCATCTGGTTTAGAAGGTCGTACTGGCTTCAGTTCCTCTATGCCAGACTCACCTAAATTCACATCTGGTGAATATATTTCATCAGCAAGCCGTGGATATGGTCATAAAGTTGATCAGTTATATTCTGATAGGATCACTGATTATGCACATGGGGATAGACGCCAATATGGTGAACGGCATACTACTTATGCTGGACGTGATTTGCCCTCTGAACCTGTTGGTAGATATGCTGATTCAGGCTCCTTTGGTCGTAAGCATCAGGTAGCATAATCTGCAGTTTATTGCTTTATGATTTTATTTTTTGTTTTTTGGTAAATCCACCCACCCCCTCCCCTCCCCTCCCAAAAAAAGTAATAATTTATTCTTCATTTTGAAAACAGTTGCAGTAGCTTCCTTTTTTTCTTATATGAATCTTTACATTAGATTACATGTAAGATTTTGCTCTCTCATATTTTTGATAAAGTAAAATATCAATTCTACCACATCGTTTTGTGATGTTTCATATTCCTCTCAGCCCTTTCTAAATTTTGAATTGTTTTTCAACTTGGGTTGAATGTTTTTCAGGATATATTATGGGTTGAGAGTTTATGCTATTCTGTTGTAAAGAGTTCTTGTTATAAAGAATCTTTGCTCTTGTATGCAGCCTGATCTGTATGAGCGCATGGATCAAGCATCTGTACTGCGGCAAGAACAAATGCTGAAGCCCCAATCTCTGCAGACTGCTCCCCTTGATGGAAATCCTAGGTATGTTTACAAGCGTCAGTTGAAGTGTATGCTTTTCCAATTGCAATGATGTGTAGTTGCTCTAAAAGGCAGTAGTTGATTCTCATGGATTTGGGTGAGCTTATGTTGTCCATGTTTGTTAATATAAAGTGAGAAATTTCTCTAAGGTGATAGCATAGCATCTGTGAACCATATATCCATAAATGACTTCCTTAAATTGGGAACTACTATGCCCTTCTGCACTGAGTAGAAAAAAATTTCTGGCAGACAAGCTGATTATGTTGCAGCACGCTCTAGTACTCTTCGTTATGCGACCCAGGATCATCATCCAGCCCAAGATCCTATCACTTACGGTGGCAGAATTGAACCCGAGCATCGCAGTTTATCCATTCTAACTGGGACATCATATGGGGGACAACCTAATCCATCAATTTTAGGTTCTGCACCTCAGAGAAGTATGGATGATTACATGTATACCCAAGGTTCTTCCAACCCTGGTTATGGAGTAAGCCTGCCTCCTGGCAGGGATTATGGAACAAGAAAGGCTCTCCGTGGGACATCGATCGATGCAGATTATCCAAGTACTATACCAGTCCGTGGTGCTCCACGTATTGATGATCGTAATAACAACAGAGTTGCATATCCTCGAGAACTTGAGCGAAGGGAAAAGGATCACCGTAGAGATTATTTGCAGGAGCGAGAGAAAGATAGAGAACGGGAAAAGGAACGTGAACGACAACGTGAACGGGAACGGGAGAGAGAACGTGAAAGAAGAGCACGTGAAAGGGAACGCCTTAATGCGCAAAGGGAGAAAGACAGAGAACGAGACCGCAAACTTGAAATTAAAACTAAGCGTGAGCGAACTCCAGCCAGAATCTCCAGAGAACGTACTGGCCCATTTCCATTGGTAACAAAGGAGGGTAGATCTGTTCGAAGAGAATCCCCACATCGTGAAGCTCTACATAGGTGGTCTTGTTTAAGTTCATATCTAGTTTGTATTTTAGCTGCTAGTCTATCTTGCAGCCTACAACTAACTCAATGTTATGTTATGTCATACTGAAGGCGGCATTCACCTATTAAGGAAAAAAGAAGAGAGTACGTTTGCAAGGTAAAGGTTGTATAGTAACTCAATTATCAAATTATTAATAGAACTTCATTACCCAAGAGGATTTCCTATGCTCCTAGAAACCAGTGCCACAATCTTGAATCAGCTTACTTGGTTCACTGATCCCTGTGAATAACATTCGTACGCATTCATGATTTCTTTACCTTTTTCCTATTAGCTTGTATTATGCTTCTAATCTTGTTCAACCTCGCTTTTAACATGTCTGCCATCTCCATTCACATTCCTTCTGTCCTCTTTCTTTGTTTGGACCTAGACTTCTTCCCTGCGTCTCTTGATATTTGCATTTGCATCTAAAGATGCTTCTTTTCAGAAATTTCTGCAAATTAGTTTCTATCATATCCTAAAGGTGTATTATGAACCCTTGAAGATTATGTTTACAACATTGTTCTTGTTACTACTGATTTTCTTGTTATGGGGACTCACGTAGGAGCTCTAATGTGGAATTTACTTGTGTGGAAAATCCCTTTATTTCAGTTCATCGGAATTGTAAAAAACATGTAAAAAAATGCTTTTGCTTCACTTACATGGAATAATTGAATAATCCTTAACAAGTTTTCTTTCTCTACAGGTTTACTCTTCTCACTTGGTAGAGGTAGAGAGGGATTATTTGTCGCTTGATAAACGATATACCAGGCTTTCTATATCACCAGAATGCTCAAAGGTATTGCTATTCTTCTGATTTAGGTTAATAATTGATTTTGAATTTTCTTTTAACAGTGGTAGTTTCACTGATTATAGGTAGTTATATATTGGCCAAAGGGGAATCTGAAGCTTCCTTTGTACACACCTGTCAGGTACTTGAATTTGACTCATTTACAATATATAATTTTTTTTTTCGAGATAATGTTATTTCCTGCCATATGTTTTTTTCCCCCTTTTATTCCTCTGAAGTTCAATATCCTTCTGTTTTCTGCCTGTTCGTTTATGTGAAGTTGCCTTTGCTTCCAATTATTAAATTTTTACTTATGTGAGAGATTAATTCTTTTGAATTGCTGCATAAATTCTGAATATGATTTGAGTAGTCCGAACATTGAACGTTTGAATAGTCAGAACATTGATTTACAAGATTGATAAGTAAATTCGACCAACAAAAATAGAAATATTGAAAAACATTTTGGACCATAGAGTATTATGTACCAGTAAAAGGTTATATTCTGATGCCATTTCTGTTGGAACAGTTTTGAGCATGATTTTGTTGAGGATAACAATGTAGTTGAGCAGAAATATTCAGTTTCCAAGCCATCTGATGGGCAAGATGTGAAATCAGAATGTGGAAATACTGTCTGGAATTCAAAGGTGAATTGTGTCTTACAGTTTGTTACTTTTGTAGTCTGTAGAACTCTACACTACATTTCTTGTTTATTGAAAATGATATTTCTATCATGTTGACAGGGCTTTAGCCCATTCAAATGAATAATAATTTTATTGTTATTGTTATTGTTATTATTATTTTTAAATAAGGATTTTCCATCTTTGCATTCTTTTGGCATATGATCATAAATGTGATAAACTAGTGGATGAATATCATGTTTGGCAAGAACTAAATAAATACTCCTTCACCCTTCTCCTCATAACTCTCATCTTGGAAAATTACCTAGAAAAATTATTTTTGCAAGACGATTATACATAAATTTAAAATCTCATTTGATGTTAAATTGGAATCTTGAAGCACTTGTAACATGGTGGAACGTATTACATGGCTTGTTGTCTTTGAAATGTTTGTCCCTCCTGGTTTCAGGCTACTTATACCTGTAGTAGAAAAAAAAAAACTCAAGCCTTTTTCTTTCAACTATAACTAAAGTAGAACAAATGCCTTCAAATTGGCCTTACCTGATATATAAATTCTTATTCTCCCCTGGCTGCAACCAATGGTATAGGTCATTGTACTCATGAAGGACATTTAGTACTGATATTGCATACATTTCGTAAAATACAATTTTAATTGAATGAGATGATGGTTTGCTTTAGATTGGAATCATCTCCTTTTCGTTGGTGTTATCAGTTGTGGTGGCTACAATGCTACATATGGTCTATCTTCAGAATTTGGCCTTACTATACATTAGCTTGTTCTGTATCATGAATCTAGGCACTCGAAACCACTGCTGATTGTTTCAACTGTTGAACCTACTGATATCAAGGAATATATACCTTTGCCAATAGATTTAGGTATCAACCACTTCACTTTCCAATAGTGTTGTAATGAGTTATCTTCATCTCCATGATGAAGTTGGATTTGCTAGCTTTTTTGACAAATGAAACCATGTCTAATTGTCTTTATTCTCTCTCCCTCAAAAATAATTACTTGAACATATAGCAGTTATACTGGATTCTTGAGTAAGTAAAATAAAAGAACAGTACAAGCAAAAGGATAATGATTAGGGAAAAAAGGAACGACACAGAAAGTACTCATAAGAAGTTTTTCTTAGAATTAAAACAAAATTAGGACTAACCCAAATGATTTTTAATATGTTATTGCAAGATCTGTTCATAATGTTTTTCTTTACACATGTTCTATTTTGTTTCTAGTGAATTATAGTTTCTTTTACCTGATATTAACTTTCTTAGGGATTGCAACTTTATTTATTTCCAAAGGAAATGATGGAAGTTATTAAAAATTGTAGTAGATTTGATAAATACCAAAAACTCTGAATATAGAGTATTCAAACATGAAGTTCATGCCTGCACTAATTGGATATTCTGCATAAAAACTACTTTTGCAATGTTATATAACAACTAATGAAAGCATATTCTGGGCGCATATTTTATCAGGGGTTCTGCTGTTATAATTAAGTTTTATTCTTGAATATCTTGTAGCATGATGAGTAATTTAAGTTCCGTGTCCTCCAAATTATCATTTGAGATACTAATGGGACATTGCTATGCTTGGATCTTTAAAATATCTGTTGTGTCCTCATTTTTGTTTCTTAGAATTGGAGGCTTTCAAAATTCTCTTTTTAACTCCTACATACTCTCTTTCCATCTAGGTGATTTTGATGAGTGGTTTGAGCCAAAATGCTTTAGAAGAGCTCTCATCAGAAAGGACCTATGAAGAGCGTATTCCACACTTTTGTAACATGCTTAGGTTTTCTCTTGTGAGGAAAAATAACAGTTTAATGGCGATTGGAGGTCCATGGGAAGCAATTGATGGGGGAGATCCATCTACAGACGATTCTTCTTTGATTCAAACGATTCTTAGGTATGTTTCATACTGTCTTTTCCCAGCTCTAATTTTTTAATATTTCTTGGATTTTTCTAAAATTGTTCTCTCCAATTAGATATTCAAAGGACATTGCTCAGCTTGATTTGGTTAAGTGCAAGCATTGGAACCGATTTCTTGAGGTAAAGAATTCTGCATTTCCTCTCATATTAAATTTGTTTAATTGAGGAGGTTGTGCTAAATTTTTGTAATGAAGTTTCTTTTTTTTTTAGGTTACTTGTTTCTTTCCTCCTATGTTGATGAATCTCCTTTTGCAATTCTAAATGTTCCATTGACCTGCATCTTTTACCTCACCGTTCCTATACTCCTTCATGATTGATCCTGTTGATAAAAGGTTCGCCAATTGTTAGAAATCTCATGATATGGTGCATGTACTGCCCATTTTCCATCGTTTGACTTGGTTTGTATCAAAGATGACTTTGCACCTGCATAGGTCTATTGATCCCATGACAACATATTAATTCTTGAATTGCTCCTTTGAACTGATAGATGCTTTCCCTTTTGCTTTTCTTTCCTTCGATTCTTTGACTTATCTGCTCTCTAGTATGAGTAGCTAGTAGCACATCTTTTTTTTTTTTTTGGATAATTGGTAGCTAATAGCACATCTATTTAACAGTTCTGATGCCTTTATCTTTCTAAGAGACAAAATGAAAAAGGGAGGAAAAATTAAGTAGGTGGGAAGCACCTCAAAACAACATATACTATCTGATTAGTGTGGCATGCTCTTGGGTGTTTCTATGAAAACCAGGTTCTTTTCTTGGCATCTGGTCTTCCTTTGGTTTCCATTTTATCTTATAATTAGGAGTATTCAGTGAACCTTTGGACGTAATGAGAGAACCTACTTCCTCTTACATGGATTTTTTTGCTTTGTTTCCTGACTTCCAATTTCTATATGAACCATCATAATGAGTTCTTTCATATAGCTAAATAGTATACTTTGGGGTTTTTCTCATTAATTCTTGCTTTTCAGCTTCAATTTTCTTGACATCATTACATATTGGTGCTGATTATTCATACTCTGAGCAGGTACACTATGACAGAGTTGGAAAAGATGGGCTTTTCAGTCATAAAGAGATCACTGTACTGTATGTTCCTGATCTGTCTGATTGTCTCCCTTCACTGGACTTATGGCGAGACCAGTGGCTTGCTCATAAAAAGGCTATTGCAGAGAGAGAGAACTTGCAAAAATTGAAAAATCAGGTCTGTCGATCTTCTCGTATTGTGTGTTATGGTTGATATATGATAAGTATTTATCCATTGATAAGTTATCATATATATATATATATATATATATATATATATAATATATATCTGATATTTGATAAGTCAATTACATTTATATCTGGTTCATAGGCTTACCTATATATATGGGATTGTATCCTTCAATAATAGCTAGGAATTTTGGTACTCTCTAAATTTGAACATGGTATCAAAGCCATTGGCTCATTTTTGAAGTCTGCCCCAAGTGTGCAGCAAGAATTCTCCTCTGCTCTAGTGCAGCGGTCACTTATTTCTGCCCTATTCTATAGTTTTTGCCCTAGTTTGTTGAAACTGAGTTTTGTTTTGGCTCATTATTGAAGGCTGCCCAAGCGTGCAGCCTTTCATTCTTCACTGCCCTAATATGCAGAGTTAGCTACTTTCTGCCCTAGCATGCGTAGGGTTATCTATCCTTGCTGCTGCCGGCTTGTCTTGCTGGCCTCTCCCCCTCTAGCCAACCAATCTGGGATGTCTCTAAAACTGTAGTATGTTACTCGGGACATGCTTTTGGGCTCCAATCCATTAAGAGGGAAGAAATCACAAAATAAATAAACAAATAGATAAAATGCACTGAGACAAGTAGATTCACTTTCTTGTTGGAATTTCCATCTTCTACCCCTTTAGAAAAAAATTAATTTTTAAGCTGTCATAGTCAAAATTAACACACTTCCCGCAATCTCTGAACACACCACCCTCCCAAACCAACATGTAAAAAGGAACACACAAAAAGAAGGAAGAAAAAAACAAAATAAGAACTTAAGACACTGCTCATGTATGCACAACTCTGTACATTTTACTTGCTCCTAAATTTTATGTCTATTGGTATACCATAGGGTCTTGTTGGTAAAGGTAAACTAGATATTTACTTACCTTTTTTAAACGGATCAAAGATAGATTTGTTATTTAGTTATTGGTCATTTTAACTTACGCTTAGAGTTCTTAATATCTATGTGGTAGAGGGTGAGATAGTCTTTTCTTTTATTTTATTTTATTGATGGTGAGATAGTCATTTGCATACTGACCCTTTTTCTTTTTCATTTTTTTCTCCTCCTGTCCTTTCTTTCAATTAGAAATTGGGTGAAAAGCAGGCTGGCAAAGGTAATATGCCTATATCCTTATAAACAAACTTCATTGGTACATTAGTAACAGTTCATTTTCGGTCCTTTTTTGACTTCTTATTTTGGTCTGGTGTAGGTGTAGGCAAAGAAACTCGCCATGAAAAAGGTTTAAAAGTGGATAATCAGCTGGAGAGCAGGAAAGAGGCTTCGTCCTCTGGACCAACAGTAGATGTCGATAAAAAGAAGCTAGATAGTGGAAAAGAAAAAGGGAATGCAGTTGACACAGGTATGGAGAAAAATGAAAAGGTGGAGAACAAACTTGAGCATGGAAGTGGCGAAGCTGTCAATACAGTAAAAGAGGATCAAGGGGAAAGTGTTCTCACAGTTGATGGAGTGAAGTCTGGAAAAAAGAAGATTGTAAGGAGAGTTATCAAACAAAAAGTTGCTAAGAAGAAGCCAGATGAAGCAGGAGAAACTGAAAGCAATGCTGAAACTTTGCCAGATCAAAAGGCTGTTGGAGAGAAAAATGTAGATACAGATACTGCTGGTCAGACTGATGTGTCATCTGCTAATAGCTCAGTAATTAAAACATTTAAAAGAAAGAAATTTGGAGTGCTTTCCCAGAAAACAACTCCAAAGGAAGATGCATCTGCAACACCTTTTGTAAAGCCGGTCAGTGAAAGCATGCCTGCTGAAGATAAGCCAATATGTCCACCAGAGGGAAGCAGTAATGGAGTAGCCCAGGATGTTCGTGTAAAAGCGACTGTAAAAAAGAAAATAATACGAAGGGTGCCCAAAAGAAAAGTAACTTCTACAGACAAAAAAATTGATGCTGGTAGTAAAATAGATGACTTGAAGGATGAAAATATGGGTGATACTTCATTGCAAAGTTTGGGTTCCCAAAATTCAGAACATTCAAGTAAGTTGAATGATGAAAACACAGAAAATAATACTGACAAGGAGAAACAATCAGCATTAGAGACTCCTGAGAAGCAAGATATGCTGCTGGACAAGAAAGCTGACCAAACTACCAAAACAGAGACTGAGACAAACGAACCAAAAATCTCTGGGAACAATCATCATGCACAACCAACAAAGAGGGCATATATGAATGATGACAAAGAAATCAAGGACCGACGTGGAAGAGAGGACTCTAAAGGCTTATCAGATAGAGAATTGTCAGAGAAGAATAGAATTGAAGATCCACCTCGACGTCCTGGTTTTATTCTCCACACTACAGGGAGCAAGGATTTAAAAGTAGGTAAAAATTCATCTCTTCTTTTATAACATTCTTGGTATATCATTTAATGTTATTTATAATGTGTTTACAGCTGCAGTCCTTATCATTATCACTAGATTCGCTCTTGGATTATTCTGATGAGGATATTGATGAATCGTCATTTGAGGTGTGTATCTGTTAGGGCCTTTTGTTTCAGCATTCTTATATCTTGTCTAGTATTGGGGCAGCATATGGACGTTCGTCACCATATTTTATCCATGACTGTGTGTCCTTTTGTAGCTTTCGTTATTTGCAGAATCCCTCTACGAGATGCTTCAGTATGAAATGGGTTCTCGTCTCTTGGCTTTTCTTCAGGCATGTTTGAAGCCATGCAAATTTCCTTTTTATTTTATCTTATTTTTATTATTTTCAAAGATTCATATCTATTGCGTTTTCTACTTTATTTTATTTATTCTTTAAAACTTTGTTGTCCCATATTTTAGAAATTGCGTGCTGCATGTGTTGTCAAGAGAAACCAAAGAAAGAGACAAAGGGAAGAAGATCCTGAAAAGGAAAATGAATCCAAAAAGGTTGCAAAGGAAGATCAATCTGTTGGAGATGTTAAATCAAGTAAAACTGAAATTTCTGAAAAAGACCTCTCAAAAGAAGTAAAACCTACTGTCATGGAGGAGGCTACTCCACTCGGTTCTGTAGAGCATCCAAGGAAAAATGAAAGTGTTGATGAGGATCCCGAGGAAGATCCAGAAGAAGATGAAGAAATACCAGATATAGTCCAACAGCATGACTCAGCTAAAGAGGTTTGAAGTCTCTGTTTTGGTTACTGCATATATATAGCTTCCACTTGTGATGTAGATTTCTTTCTTTGCATGCAAATTAAAAAGGTTTTATTTCTTATATATATGGTTTGTTTCTTTGTCTTGGAAAAGGTTGAAACTAGCAAGACAGATGCTAAAATTATTGATGATATTAAAAAGGAAGAGACTACTGAAAAAACTCCGGAGGTGAATCTGATTCCAGTGGCATGTGGTGATGCGAATGCTGTGAAGGAGGAGATAAAGATAGAACAAACAAAGGCTGTTGACAAGGAACTCTTGCAGGCATATTACTTAACTCCATCCTCTCTTTTCCCATGCTCAAGTCTAGCCTTGTTATCTTTTGTATACACAATTGCTGATGTTTAATTGTCAAAATACCGAGAACCAGTAGTACAAACAAATTGTACTGAATACTGTTGTGTGGAGATCTTAATATAAGATCTGCCCAATGTATGGCGCTCATTGGGTATACCCATAGTTTGGTTATAGCCTGTGATGTAGAATATGCAATATGGGGTTGTAGATGGTACATTTTATCGTGTACCATCAAGCCTTGATGTTTAACTGCAAATATTAGGGTCCTCTAACTGTTGCCATGATCTCTCATAATAACATTTTTTACCTACTTTACTTTGAAACAGGCATTCAGATTTTTTGATCGGAGTCGTGTTGGCTACATCAGGGTAAGGATGCTCCTATGCATTTTAGTGACCTTGTGGAGGGTTTTTTATTAGAGTTTTTCTAAGTCAGCATTAAACTTTTCAGGTTGAAGATATGAGATCTATAATCCACAGTTTAGGAAAGTTCCTTTCCCACCGGGATGTTAAGGTTAGTTGTGCTCATTGATGTTTTTTTTTTTTTTTTTTTTTTTTTTAATATGTAACTGCAAATTAAATGTTTTAACACTTTATTTTGTCTCCCTATGCTCAGGAACTTGTTCATACTGCCCTTCTGGAGAGCAACAGAGGAAGAGATGATCGCATTTTTTATGATAAGCTTATAAAAGATTTTGATATTTGATAAAGGGAAGCACAAGTGCAACTTTTTGCCCCCATTTTGTAGTTCCAGTGCCATTTTCTGTAAACAAAACTCAATAATCCTCTATGGATACTGCTCTGGATCAGTTCATGGGGTGAATGCATATTTAGGATGTTAGGGGCTATTACAAAGAAATATATATATATATATACACTAGTATATTTATCTTGTTTTGCTTCCATTCAATGAAACGGATTGGCTGGAAAATTCTGAACTCAAGAGTTGTTGGTTATTTTTATTTTAATTTGAGAAGGAAAATGCTCATATCACTAGGGATAGAAGTATGCCAAACTGGGCTGAAATTACATTGAGAAAAGTTTGAAAGTCAGAGTTCAGTTTTAGCCAACAAATGGGCAAATGAGTAACAGAACACTAGTGGCCTTTTGGTTTTTTTTTTTTTTTTTTGGTTTTTCTTGACCTTATTTAAGTTAGAATTCTTTACCAATCACTTGCACTTTGGGTTAGTAGCTTTCATTTTAAAAACCAAATAACTTCAAAATTCAATGGCACCAATGGGATCATATCATTTCAGGAAGAAATGTTCTTTTTGTTATGTTTCAACATATGACAACTTAGAGATGAATTAGGATGTCATACATTCAAAACTTCCATAAAATTATATAATTTCTATTAACTTTCTATCATTGAAGAATATATATGTACGTCGGTTTCATATATATATATGCCTATATATAGAGAGAGGGTTAGGTGTATGTTTTTAATATATGAAAAATAGAGGAATCATGCCCTTTTTATTTTACTTTTATTTTCTGTTCTAACTTTATTTTATAACTGTCAATAATTTTTTATTTTAATTAGTGTAATTAATTCGTTTAATATTATTATTTTACCATTATATTAAAAAAGAAAAAGAATAATGGAATTTATTAATTCCATTACAAGTGTAGACAATAAAATTTCTTTTATTTCCAGTAAAATAAAAAATATGATAATTGAATACAACAATTATATAACAATAAAATTACAGGGTCCAATCTCTATGGATCCATTGTGGATTCGATGGGCGTTTTGTGTTTGTCTCGATCCAATTGATTTAATTTCTTCCTAGAGGCGTTTTGGGCGATCCAATTGATTTGATTTAGTTTTGGTGGATCTCGAAATTGGTTTCGATCTCGGAATGGACTTTGAGAATAAATGTTCGGTATATTTTGAATATCTCTCGGATTCTTAGCTTCTTGAGTGTGTGAATGAGTGAGTGTGTGTAACCTTTTCTATGAAATGAGTGACAATTAATGGCTATGAAGCTGCTATGTGTCACTCATCTAAAGTGGTGAATTTTCTAATATCCAAATATTTTAAATATATAAATAAAATTTATATATCTACAACAAGTTTCGAAATATTGGACATTTTATTTTCTAAATTTTTTTCCCTTTAATAAATAAGTTCATATATATATATATATATATATATATTAGACAGTATATTTGAATTCCTATATATTTATCGCTTGGACAATTAGATCATTTTATTTTATTTTGATTTTTTTTAATTTTTAAATTAATTTTATTTGAATAAATTATTTCTCTTAATTATTTTGGTTCAAATTAATTCAAAGGATTAGGTCTCCTTTTTGAATGGCAAGTTATCCTAATACCTATTGGGGGAATTTCATAGTTTGTTGCCACTTGAAAACCAAATGGATGGTTTGTTACCTTTCTCTCTCTCTCTCTCTATTATATGTAGGAAGTGGCATCCACAACTTAGACAGTAACAGATTTGTAGTGCTGGAAATATCCAATACATTGAGCACAATGTCAAAACACAATGCAAAAATATATATATATATATATATATATATATATTTTGCTAAGGCACGGAGTGAGTCATTTCGAATTATAGGACGTCATTAAACTAATCTACATTCAAATTAATTTAAATTCAAGTTTGGTTGATTCCTTGTGTGAGGAAGCTCATTTTAAGTAAAAAAAGTATTTTACCAACTCACATGTGCTTTGAGGTTAAAGGCAACGCAAAGTAAACTCCATTTTTCTTTTCTTTTCCTTTCCTTCCCAGCCAGCCCCTCCTCTTTGATGATGCTAAATATATATATGAATGGTTTGTTGTTTGGAAAAGTTCATTCACATGATATGTATGTACATAAGTTGCAATAGCTGTGTATCTATATCTATCTATCTATAATATATATTAGGGTTTGGAGTGTCTCATGTGACAATTAAAGTCAATAATAGATTAAAACACACACAGACACACACAACTAATGCAGCTATCAAACTACTTGGTTTTTTTTTTTTTTTTTTTTTTTTTTATAGATGTGGTTGACACTAGCTGGAAACAGCTCAGAAACTTGACTTGTTTTACATTACCCTCTTAAATCATTATTGTTCTATGCCAACTAAATTTCAACTATACTTCTTGAGAAAAATTCTCAGAGGGAATGTTTAATTTTTACAAAAAAAAAAAAAAAATAATAATAATAATAATAATAATGGAGCAATTGTTTTATTATAATTAGGCAAATCCATAGTTAGGTTTAAAGATAGAGAAAATAGTTTTAAAATTTAATTTTTTAAACATTTAAATGATTAATATTTTTTCCGTTTCTTATTATTATTATTTGTTATGTCCTCAACTTGAAAGAAATAAATAGATACAGAAAACTAGTTTGACAATTGTTATTAACTAATCTAAAAGTCATTGTGACGTCTCCCAAGCAAAAAAATAAATTTATGTTAGTCGATACAATAACTTTGAGTAATAGATGATTTTATATATATATAAAATATATATATTATTTGTTGAATGTTTTTGTTTTTACTGTATCATCATTTTTTTTTTGTGTGGGGGGAACAGTGAAAATATATGGCAAAGGACTATTCTTCATGTAGAAAAAATATAATAAGTTAAAACATATTTGAATGTTTTGTCATATATATATATAAAAACAAAATTTTGAATTCAATTATAAATGTACAAAAATTATGTCACTTCCTCAGATAAAACCTTCCTTGTGTTTTACCTTGGCTCTTGATCCGCAGCTTAGAATATATGGATGAGATTCCCCAATGCCTCGCAAGTAAGATTTGATTGCTAGTAAATATTAAAAAATTTGTATTGTATTTCTACATTTCAATAATTGACATGATTTTTCTGGAGTTTGGGAGTTATTTTTCCAGAAGGAAAAAGAAGTTTTATGAAGTTGTTTAATGAGCCGTAGGTGTTGGAGAAAATTGAAAATAGATATATGCATGAATACAAATAGGAAAATAGTGAATTATTTGAAGACAGAGGTTTCACCTACTCAAGAGAAATAGAGATGAAATGATAAGATGGGGGGTGTCCAATGTCCACCGCCATATCCTCAAAAGCTCCTTCCAGAGAGCTCCCTTTCCTCATCTGTGACAGTAGGTGTGAGAAGCAACACACACACTCAAAGAAAAAATTTAATGAACCCACAGACATGAATGCAACAATCATTTAATGCCTAAATCAATTAGTACTGTTATTAGTACTTCTTTTTCTCTTTAAATTAATATATATATATATATATATATATATATATATATATATACAAAAATACCCTACCTTTACATTGATGTTCTTCTCTGGATACCTCTCGAACCAATAGAATATATGGACTATAAATTGGTTGTTGTTAGGACAGAGAAAATCTAATTCACGTATGCAGTGGTTGTGGAAGGAGATTTAAATTTTTGCGTGATTTTTATCACATCACAAAATAAATGTGGAGACACACAAATTCAATGGCGGTGGACAATCATCACCATCACCCTCACCCTCACCGACATATACCCAACTCTAACAAAATGTTGCTGCACTCCTCTCTAAGCACAAAATTATATGGAAAATTTGTCTCAATACAAACTGCAGGTTCTTACATCTCTACTGTAATTTGCTCCGGAGAGGATTAGATAGGAAGCCCCAATTGCTTTTTTTTTTTTTAATGACATCATTCAATTGATTAGAATATTATATTGGAGGCACTTTCAAAAAAGATACAGATATAGATATAGATAGATATATACACATATCCACACGGATGAAAACAAAACATGTTAGATAATATAATTAAAAGATAAAAAGAAGAGAAAGCATGCTACAAGAACTGGGGTCAACAGCAGCATTTCTTGAAATTACTAGACCGCATGCTTACTTAAGGTTGTTTAGATTATCTCAAAGATGAAGCAAAAATAATAACATTTACCTAACTTGGTTCATCCTATCACCCGGCCGGAAAAAAAAAAAAAAAAAAAAAAAAAAAGGAAACAATAATCCAGTAAGAAGACACGCTTCACCATTTATAAACCACGGGTATACCAAAATCTGCCACAAGTTCCACACGGAAATAGGTAATGCTCTTGACCATACAAATAGAGCAACAAGCACAAACAGGATAAGTAACATTTTGTATGACCTAACAACATGCCAAAATCCATGGTACAGAATCAACCGTCTAAATAACAGAGCTTGAACTTAATTGGAGTCGTGGAGATGTGGACTAGGGGAAGGGGGAACATTCAACTGAAGAAAAAGGCCTATAAAAAAATGGAGTACCTGAGGTGAATAATAACCCATCTTTATTGCCTCCTAATACTTGGGACCAAGTCCTGATATGTAGTTAAACATACACAGTGAAATTGCTTAATGAACCTCATGCGGGTACAGCTTTAAGATGTTTGTTACCTACAATATTCACAGAGATAGAAAGATAAACTAATACATGATGAAGTCAGAGGCACAGAGCTCTAGTAGCACCAGTACAAAAGTACATTGTGGACTCTCAAAAAAACACATGCCCAAAATTAAAACAAGAGCAGAAGCCTATCATCCATCATTCAAGTAAGAAGGGAGAGGTAGACACTTTTAAAGATCACAAATGACCAACCAATCCAGCTGCATTTAACTTGGAGCTTGAAGTAAAATTGGATTGACTGATAAACACAGTTGGCTTTCCTCAGAGCAAAATTGACAGTTTTCTCTGCTTTCAGTATATCTACCTTGTGTGTTTGTTTTTCCTGAAAGTCCAAATAACATACACAAATTCAGTCTGACTGCACATAAGGAAGGAATTTCTTCTTTAAAAAAAAAAAAAATAAATAAATTGTTTTTTCATGCGCAGCACATAATGAGGAACGAAACAATCAGAAAAATGCCAACCAATTAATGTAGCTTCAAGAAGTCACATTAATTAATCATGTCATGGCACATGCTAAGCATGTACTACTATCCCTCACCCTCAACACTCGCAGTGAGATCTAACCCCTATGTATAGGACAAATAGAAAATTTAAAATTTCATACAAGGGATGATAACTCCTATGATTTCGTAAACAAGTAAACAGGGAACAGCAAAAAAGATCAAAAAGCAACAACTTGAGTAACATTTTATCAGAAGAATATTACTAGTCCCACCAGCTTTGCTTAATATAATAGATCACAAAATTCAATTCTGTTCACACCATGTGCAGGCAGCAACAAAACAGATCATAACGTCATACATGCAACACACGACACATGAACAGAGAAGGGAAAGTTTTTTCATAAAGTAGCTGAGATGGAGAAGGAAGCTTCCTGTATGCAAGATATAGAAGGTGGATCAACATCAAAATACACAAATCCAATCACCCAAAATAGTTCTCTTTATGACTAATTATGCATATCAAAATAAGGTCACATATTAAATTAACTAGGTCCATGAGAGCCCTCAAACCAATAAAATGTGTATAAAGAGAATTATAATATAGAACAATAATGAATCTTCAATTTAAGAAAATACACATAGGTAACTCCAGTAAGATATGATGATTATTGAAATCCTGAAGACACATCCAGAAAAGACACAAAACCTAAATGATTTCCTAAGGCACAGCCCGCTTATAATCAGCAAAGTAATATAATATCTGAAGTACTTGAGCACACGAAAACAAGTCAAAACAGGGGAAAAGAATACCTTTCTAAGGAACTTTCCTTTCACTGGTCCCTCCATTAAACCATCCATCAGAATGAATTCATCTCTAAGCAATAAGTCCTCTTCTTCACCAACATCCTAGCAGCAGTCCCGAAAGGTTCCTCAAATGCTGAAGCAACCCAATTTCCATCAGCTGCTACCTCCTTCTTTGGCTGCTCGCTAGGCCTGATTGCCACCAAAGTGGCCCCCTTCAAAACCGTTCCATCAGGCAATTCCAAGTGTGGAGCGTACCACAACCGCATATTCAAAGCAGGCACCAATGTTCTCTTTGCTGCAGAGGATGCCGACAATGGCTTCACTCTCAGCTCCTCCAATTGCTCCTTATTCATACACAAAACACCTTGACCATCTGCATCCGTCAAAACCAAGTTGTCCAAAGTCTTGTGCTCTGCAATTATTGGCTGCAATAAGTAATGCCTTGCTGATGCTGCAATTAACGAGCTTATAGTCCACACCACCCGCAACTTCAAACCACCGTTAGTGTAAAAAGATTCCGGAATGCTATCATTATCATTGTTGATGCCATTGTTGTTTCCATTATTCTCATGAACTCGAAGAGCCTCAACGTTATTGTTGGTAATGTTGTTATTGATATTCTGAGAGCAATTGCTAACGGAAGTGTTGTCGCTGCTGCTGATGGTATTAGAATTTTGAACAATAGAAGAAGCACCGAGGATAACACAATTATCTAGAGTAGAACCGAAATCCGCCCGCCACTTAAGCAGAACACCATCATCAATTCCAAGCTCACCTGACGGTAATTCAATGCGAAGAAACTTGATTTCATTGAAATTTTTTAGAACCTGAGTGGGGGAGTGGTGGGTAACACTATTCTGATCAAAATCATCGTCAGCACAGTAGTCATGGTTGAACGCAGAGCCAGGCCGTTTATTTAGGTTGATGAATTGGGTGAGGGATTGAATAGGCTTCAGTAGAGAAGACAAGAACAAGCGAAGTAATGACCTGGACTTGTCGGCAGCAGAACCACTTGAAGAAGCAGAAGAAGAGGAAGTAGTAGAAGCAGCCGCGGACGAAGGATCATCGTCAGATATCACGCAATCAACACGAACAACAACGTTCTCAACTTGCGGAACAAGTGAATGGAACCTCCGGGAAACGACACAGCAACGACCCAAGGCTTTAACATCGCCGATCTTGTTAAAAACGAGCAAAAGAAGAGAATCCGGCAAGCGGTCAAAGTGATCAACCGGTTCCGGAAAGATTTTAGTCGCCAGATCTGCCCTTACTGAACTCATCCTTCCCCTCCTGAATCCTGATTCCGTCCGGCAGGGTATACAAATTATATCCGAGACAAATTAAACTGAGGCTTTCTATGGAAATCGTCGGCGGTTGTAGAGCTTATGGATCTGAGAAAAATTCCATGGTTTTAGAGAAATGGAGATACAGAGATCTATGGAGATGGAGGGTTTGGGGATGGAGAAGGAGAAGGAGAAGGAGAAGAGATAAAGAGAAGAGGAGAAAAGGGGGATAATATTATGCGCGTACTGAAGATAAAAAAGAGTGGCTGTCTCTGTACGTGTTTTTTAGTGCGTGTGTGTGTGAGAGAGAGAACCGGAAAATGTAGATAAAAGATAAAAATAAAATAAAAAATAAATTCTTGTGCCCTTGTGGGGGGGTGGGGTGGGGTGGGTGGATTAATGTTACTTATTTGTGTTTGTCTGTTTCTGTGTTTGTGGGGACGGAAATACCCTTACTTGTGGTGGGGGAGGGGGTTCTGGGAATATAGTTTCGCTTAATTTTAATGCTATATTTCTAAAGTGCTTTTTATTATAAAAAAGAAAAAGAAAAATTAAAAATTAAATATATTTATAAATTACTTTTTAGACAAAATTCATGTTTTAATTGATTTATGGAAAATACCGTTGTCTTAATAATTCATGTTTTAATTAAATAATTACAAAACTTTATTTATCTATAAATAATTAATTGAAAGACAATTCTTCATTGAAACTATTTTTAATTAATAATAATTTTTTAAAAGAAGTATTATCCCAGCAATGATCTGTAAACAGGTAGTGTACTGTACTTATAGTTTTTCAAAATAATAATAATAATTATTATTATTATAATAAATTTTATCTCAAGAATTAATAAGAAGGTTTTGAATCTGATGAGAATACAAATTATTGGATATGAGTTTCCTAATAATGCACACCTTTTATACGGGAATTATTCCAAGAAATCTGTATAAAATATTCCTTAAAATAGTTGTAATATTGTCAGTTATAAAATGAAAATATAATTTATTGATTTTTTAAAAGAATATTTTATAATTATTATTGGCTAATTGTTTATAGAAAAAAAAATTTAAAATATATTTTAATTTTTCAATTAAAAGATGAATCCCAATTTTGATTTTTATTTTAAAGAACTTAAAGTTTGTGATTTAACCCACATAAGCTACTCATAATACTTCTTTCAGAGCGGATGGTTGAGGGTTCGAATTCCCTGAAGTGGTTAGTGTCTGTTAAAAGTTCTGGGTCGGGCTCTAATCCTCGAGTAAGAGTTGAACTCTGCGAGCGCTCCGCAGGCCGAGTCTGGATTAGTCTCACCGAAAAGATGAGGACACCGGGCGCCCCAAGTGGGTAAAAAAAAAAAGTTTGTGATTTATTATTATTATTTTTAAATTTTAATATATTTTACCTATAATGTGTTTCAACATAATTTTTTTTTTGTCATGAGTGAATTACTTATCAATTGAATTAATTTTTTTGACAATTTTATCTAACAACAAGGTAATGAGAGTCCTTCAGTTATATCGCTTATTAAATTATATTAAATAAAAGTCTTAATTCATCAATTATAAATAAATAAAAAATCGTAATAAATCAATCAAACTGAATAAAATAAGAAACAGCCACGCATGCACGAACTCACAACTGGAAAAATAAATCAATCAATCATCCATGCATCCATGCATGCTCTCACCCATAAACCTCTCTTAGCAAGGCTGGAAAAAAAATTTAAAATAAAACATCACATGAATAAATTTTTTTTTTTTTTTATAGTGATGGTATCCGAGTTTTTACTCAAATAATTCAACACTGAGATCTTACATCACTATAACTGAACCTGGGTGTCGAACCCCGAAGGGGCGGTTGGGGGAGCAGTCTCCATATATAATTATTAATATATGTATATAATTATATTGGATTCCTTAAAAATCCAGTCCCATTAATTAAGGAAACCCCCATCCCCCCCAAAAAAAAGAAATATATATGTATATGTATATATATATATATATATATATATATATATATATATGCAGGCCTTCAAGGTATCAAATATCATGTGTAATTGTGAAGAAGCTATAGATCTGAGTAACAATGTTGTGAATAGATCAAACCCAACCCACACGTTATGCCATGTGTTGTTGTTTTCTTGGATCCTTTGCAATTTTATTTTCTTTTTTTGCTTTACATTTTCCCAGGAGGAATAAGAGCATACGGTGTCGTGCAGTCCGTACTCATTATTTTATATATACATCATATATATATATATATATATATATACACAGATAGAGAGAGAGATAATAGAATCAACGTTGCACGAAGAAGATGATGAGTATATATTACTCATAAAAATAAAAAATAAGAATACAAAATAGTAAAAACAGTAAACAGAATTTGGCATGGAGTCAATTTCAGGAGGCAACTGATGCTTAATTTTACGTAACAATGGCCCAACCACTTCCTTAAATGTAAGTTCAGTTGCATCTGAAGTGAACAACTAAAGTAATACGTACTTACTAAACAAGTGGAGTTGTACTTTAAAAAAGAATATATATATATATATATATATATATATATATATATATTATATATATATGTATGCAACATCAAGAAAAAAAAGCTATCCTAAGCAAAGCTGAAATATCAACGACTTTCAAACTTCTAATTGACATAAAGAAACATTAGAGAATATGTTCATCTCACGCCTTCTCTTCTTGCATTTCTTCTTCTTCTTCTTAATACATATATATACTACGAGAAAATAAAAGATATATATACTACGAGAAAATAAAAGATATATATACTACGAGAAAATAAAAGATATATATATACTACGAGAATATAAAAGATATATATATACTCTGAGAAAATAAAAGAGTTGAATAATAATTTTTTTAATTTATTTACAATATTATTATTCATATAACCAAATATAATTTTGCATATAACACCTCATTTACGACAAGAATATTACTAGAAGGTTAGTTGGTTATTTCCATATACAAAACATCATCTCAAAGCCGTTTAAGTTCAAATATTTTAATCAATACGATAATTAATGAATACAAAATATATTAATATATTGGCTAAAGAGTAGAATTTTGTGCTTTGGATATATAAATATATATATATATATATATATATATATATTATGAAGTTAAACAAAAGTGAAAGTTTCTTTAAAGGATTTTACCAAAATTTCTTCAATTCTTTCTTTCTAAAAAAGATTAATATATGGCCAACCAAATTTGAACCATATTCTTACTTTATTTTCCTTTTTTCTTTTTCAAGGAAAAAGGAAAAGAAGAATTTTTTTTTATGTATTCTCCTTTTCCCTTGTTTTAATTTTAATATATATGTACTATCAAACATGATATCATATATATGTCAAGAAAAAAGTAGTTCAATTAATAATATTATCGTTTATAACTTAAAAGATCATGAGTTCCGTGATACCTTATTCCACATTGAAAGTTGAAATGAATGTGTAATGGTATATAAGAATTGGTTTAAATAATTATAATCAACTCAAAATAAATTTTTAATACACTGAAAACAGTTAGTATGAAAGTAGATATAACATAAATGGATATCTTCATAAAACACATATTGACAATTACTTTTGGTATTTATATTTCATGATAATTGGATCATCCATCTATTTAAAGCTCCATCACTCAAAGCTAATTGATGGGAGACCAAAAAAAAAAAAAAAAAAAAAAAAAATCTCTTTCAAACTCACCCTATACCCTCTTCAAGTTGATAAGCACCTTTCTACTATACGTCTAATTCCTACTCTTTTTTTTTTTTTTTTTTTTTTTTTTTTTTGGTGAGGGGGAGGGGGTGGTGAGTGGTATATTAATTGTCTATATATAGACATTAAATTACATTGCAATCTTGAAGTTTGGTAAAGGGGAATGAATAATTTTGATTCATGATTTCATTGGTTAATTGGGAAGAAAAATTAATTAAGCAACAAAAAATCATATTGTCAAATCAAAAAGTCCAAAAAGCAAAATTTTCCCAAAGCATAAAATGCAAGTTAAGTATAATTGTTTGTTGCCATGCATACATCATCTCCTTAATGCTTCTAACCATCACCCATGATATGATTGATATATATGCTTTATGATCCCACCATAGTTGAGATGTGTACTCTATTCCACCACTACTTAATATACACATTCATAAATGTATGTATGTCTATATATATATATATAACTTGGAATAAGTTTTTATTATTATTGGAAATCTTATAACTCCTTTGAGGAAACTTCAACATCTCTCCAGCAAATTCAACGGATGCAACTTCTTTCTTTTCAATGTTATAGTCTCCTTTCATTGAGAGGATGGTTCATTTGTCGGGTAAGTGCTTTTTTACTTTTTCATTGCAACTCTCTTAGACTGATTGAGGCGATATAAAAATATGTTAATTTTATTGGACGATTCTTTTATTGACAATCGATGTTTAATTTCTCAAGCTTTTAAAAAGATTTTGGACTAGTTTTGTTTTACACAATTGATATGAGATTGTTATATGACAATAATTTTTAACCACAACTCATTGGTTGTGTTAATGCCAATTACTTGTTTGATACACATAAGGTCGGATCTTAGACATGCTGTTTTTTTACAGGTGGTGAAACTCCTATTTCATGACATTTTATGAAATAGACACTAGCTACTATTTCCTTGAATCATATGCTACTACTTCTTCGAATTATACAAAAATTATAATAATTTATGAATCAAGTTGTGAATATGTATATATATATATATATAAAATGAATAGAAGTTATACCACATATATTATCTCAACAAGCATGAGGATTATTTTATATATATATATATATTATATAAAATATACAAATATTATCTCTTTTGATTCCTCAAATTTTAGAATTATATTTTATTATTATGATGTTAGTTTTTTTAATAATTTTTATATGAGATTTTAAAATTTTATATAAATTTAAACAAAAATTGAATAAAAGGTAAATAAATGAATAAATTTGAATCAGTTATTTATTAAGAACATTACTCATACTTATTGAAATTAAAAATAAATAAGATGAATATATATATATATATATATATATAATTTATAAAAAAAAATATATATATATATATATTTTTTTAAATTCCCAATATATCTTTTACCCAGAAAAAGAAAAAGAAAATTATAGACATATGAATGCTATAATTTCTTAACAATAATAATAATAACGTATTTATCTATCAAACAAATAATAATAATAATAATAACGTATTTTCGAAGAAAAAAAAAGAAAGGGTATAGAAAGCATCTTTGAAGCTCTTCAACTGCGTGCGTCACCACACTCATCGAAACCCTAGAGAAATCACAGTTCGACGGAGACGAAGGACAAGTTTCTGGCTCTCATCTGCATACATGGCTTTTGCTTCGCGTCTCTTATCCAAATTCTAGCTGGTTAGTGTATATATTTTTTTCTTTCTTATTCTCATTTTGGGCAAATTGGGAAGAAAAATCGAAACTTCGCGATTCTGTCTGCGCGTGTGTTTTTTCTTTCTTTCTTTTCGTATGTATATATAATTTTAGGGGAAGTTATAACTTGGAAAGCATATTTATAGACTTTTTCACGAATTCCTGTTGCTATTGTAGGGATGCCTTCTTTTGTTTTATAGACATTTTGCCCCAATTGCTCTGTTTTGAATTATTTTGTTATTGTTTTCCAGTTACTGTGAGTATATCTGCACTTTTGAGAGCGGCTGTGCTTCTTTACTTGTCTCGTTAAACCCTAAAATTCACAGGTTTTTGTTTAGGCAAGAAGGAAAGAAATTTGAAATATTTATTGTACAAATTCATGTTTGGACGACTGTACTTGTGCTCCAGCATTGCATTCCTCTAATGAAACTGACATACATTACCAAGAATGCTTTCTTTATGGAACGGTAGGGGGAGTTAAAACAGGTTAAAAAGGGTAGCAAATTAGTTTATATGGTTAAGGTACCTAAAGGAACTGACCAGCTACAGTGAAAGAGCTGTGGTTTGAAAAGTTGTTTAGTAATTGTTGTAGGAGTATTTGTGATATTATTCTTTTGTGCAATCCTGACGTATTTTGTAAGTTGGCATTAATCTGGACTATGATCTAATTATTTTTCAGACTCAAGTTGTGTTGGGTTTCTGCTTTACTAAGCAGTCCTTACTGCTGTAACTCATAAAAGGAAAAAAAGTATTACCAAAGGTTACATAATAGTCCGTACGATAAGATGGCAGCGGCAGGAAGCTCGGTGGTACCACCGAATAGGAACCGCCGGGCGGTTGACAATGGTGACGAGGCATTGGTCTTTGAGACGTCCAAAGGTGTGGAACCCATCCTGAGCTTCGACGAGATGGGCATTAAAGATGATTTATTGAGAGGTATTTACAACTATGGCTTCGAGAAACCTTCTGCAATTCAGCAACGAGCTGTTCTTCCGATAATTTCAGGCCGTGATGTTATTGCCCAAGCTCAATCTGGTACTGGAAAAACCTCTATGATTGCCCTCACTGTTTGCCAAGTCGTCGACACCAGATCATCTGAGTATGTATCATTTTCTTCCTTTCTTTTTTTTTTTTTTTTTTAAAAAAAAAATAGAAAACTTTTGCTAGGGTTAGGGTTTTTTCTAATTAAATTTCCATATCTATGAGTTGCATTTAGGAAGATTTTATTGGGGAAATTTAATTTCTGGTTCTGTTGGTGTTTGACATATTTTAAGGGTTCAAGCTTTGGTACTCTCACCCACTAGAGAATTGGCAACTCAGACAGAGAAAGTTATCCAAGCAATTGGTGAATATATAAACGTACAAGCACATGCTTGTATCGGTGGCAAAAGTGTGGGTGAAGATATTAGGAAGCTTGAACATGGAGTTCATGTGGTGTCTGGTACACCTGGTAGGGTTTGTGATATGATAAAAAGGAGAACATTGAGAACCAGAGCAATCAAGTTACTTGTTCTTGTAAGTTACGAGAGTTTCGTATTAAATTTGAACTTTTATTGATTAGGAACAATGATACGAGTCTTATAATGTTTGTATTCATGAAACATACTAGGATGAATCAGATGAGATGTTGAGCCGTGGGTTCAAGGATCAAATATATGATGTTTATAGATATCTTCCCCCAGAACTTCAGGTATTACTTTCTTCGTCTCTTCAAATTTTTAGACATAGAATTATTTAGTATTTATTAAAATTTTTCTTGCGAATTGCTTTAGTCGGTCAAACCATGTTCACCAATTATTCTTTAAAAGGTTTTCTTTTACTCTTTGGATAAGTTATGATGTATAAGGATAAATCTGAATCTTCGTTTGTGTTTTATTGCTTCTTAGCCGCATATTATGTTCTCATATTATTGTTTTAGTTGTTTAATAGTACAGCAAGTAATGCATCATTCTTGTTGCCTCAAAATGTAAATGTTTAGCTTGCTATGATGTTGGTTAATGATGGAGAAATTGTGTTATGTAAACTCTTAATGAATAAGTGAGTTAAATTCATGTATCAGGTGGTTTTGATTTCTGCCACTCTGCCCAATGAAATTTTAGAGATAACGAGCAAATTCATGACAGACCCTGTTCGGATCCTTGTGAAGCGTGATGAGCTGACCCTGGAGGCAAGTTTTCTGTCAGTAATGTGTTTTCTAGTTGATTCTAGATTTATTCTTTTGATTTTATAATTATTTTGATATTTTGATGCAGGGAATTAAGCAATTCTTTGTTGCGGTCGAAAAAGAAGAGTGGAAATTTGACACACTTTGTGATCTATATGATACTCTTACTATCACCCAGGCTGTCATTTTCTGTAATACTAAAAGAAAGGTAAAAGTGTCATTTACCATCAATAGGGCAGCAAGAACTGGCCACTGCCTGCTTTTCCCTTGTTTATTTAGTTATTAGTATATTTATTTATTGGGTATCTTTATATTCTCCATTTAGTTTACTTCTTTAAGAAAAATTTTAGTTGGATCCTGTCTTTCTATCCTTCTGCTTATCATTCTTCTGAGCAATTTGTATTTCCCTAGAAGTGGATGCTAGTTGGTAATAAATAATATTTTAAAACATTTCGTAGGAAATTTTAGATGGTAAAATGGAGAAGGTAAATAAACTGGTGTGAAGTGCACCTTGAAATCACAAGTTGCTTGCCTCTTGCAAAGGCTCAAGGTTAAAAGTTCACTTAACACATGCCTTACAGCTTACTTTAAAAAAATAAAAGAAAGAAGAAAGAAGTATCTTTGTAATACCACCAGTCTCCCTATTCTCTGTCTTTGCATGCTATCTTTATTCTCTATTCCACCTGCAATTGACCCTTAATCTGGCCTAATAGTTGAGTTCTGTTGTCCTAAACCTTTTCGACTGAGTCAGTTGGTCTAAAACATGGACCTAGTGATTAAATAACTTCTGATCTTTGTCACTTATGCAATTGTTTTGATTTGTTTGGCAGGTTGATTGGCTGACAGCAAAGATGAGGGAAAACAATTTCACTGTTTCTTCTATGCATGGAGATATGCCCCAGAAGGAGCGGGATGCTATTATGGGGGAGTTTCGATCAGGTCAAACTCGTGTTCTCATCACAACTGATGTTTGGGCAAGGGGCCTTGATGTTCAACAGGTAATTGCAGTTCCTTTCTGTAACTCCTTGAAATTTATGAGAGTGCGAAGGAGAGATGTTTGGTATATGGTTTTTTTCTTTTCCCCATTGATTCTGTTTTTCACTTTTACTTTATTGTGAAATTTTGCTCTGATACTCTTTCACCTTTTTTTCCTTCCTTTCGTTGCCTTGGTTACTATTTGCTTTCTTTGGATTAGGGTGTTCCTGCTGTGAATCTGAAGTATTGAGAACTTACAAAATTGGATTTGGTTACCTGCTCTATTTGTCCCAGTTAGGCCAATAGATAACTGCAAAAAGAGAGGGATACAGAACTGTAAATTAGCCCTTTTTCTCTCCTGTTGGCCAGGGGTCCTTTCATCCTTCTTTGCACCATATTTGTCTCTTTATTTTGCTTTTCCCACTTTCTTATTTCTTTTAGTGGTTCTTGGGGGTTGGGACCAGGAATAGTCAGTGGGGAAATTAAATGCTAATTTCATCCAATGATATATTTTCTGTATTATTTCAAGTACCTAGTAATTGGAGAACTTAATAAAGAAGCTTGTTCATCCTCAATGAGGATTGCAATGTGGCTTCTGGATTTGGGTTGGAAGGTTTATGGAGCTGCAATATATTTTGTTTATCTATGGGCCTAAATGATGAACCATATTTATGAGTCCTTAAATAATATTTCATCTTTTTGAAACAATTAATGGAAAATTTTCCGAGGTCTAATGTATTATATAAATATCTTTGGCTGAATTATACAATTTTGTGTCCTTTAAAATGCTTTTGGTGCCTCACTTAATAATAACAAATGTTGTATGTAAATGCTTTGAGTACACTTTTGAGTATGTAAATTACATGTCTTGACATATGTTAGCTTCTGAATGTTTTGATTGTCTTATAGTTTGACCCTTATTTTGATTTTTTATTGTAGGTTTCCCTGGTTATTAATTATGATCTCCCAAATAATCGAGAGCTTTATATCCATAGAATTGGTCGGTCTGGTCGTTTTGGTCGGAAGGTATGCTTTTCCCTCTTCCTTTCTCTGGGTACTGATAATATCTGTAATTAAAAACTACTCACCATTAATGAGATATTAGTAATTCCTTGTATATTAGAAGCTGTTAATTTAGTTTGTTTTGTTCATTGTTGCTCTCTTTTTCTTTTCATTTTTTTTTTAAATATATTTTTCTTAACTTTTAAATCCCAAGTCTCCTAATGGCTTTTTTTTGGTTATTTCCTAGGGTTTGCTACCTTAAAAAATTATATTTTTAGTCCGCCTCATGAGACTTGAAGTGCTTCTGATATGTTTTGTTTTGCATGTCCTCAATGGTTTAAAAAAGAAAAGAAAAAGGAAAATCTATTGTTGGCCTCAATGGAAAACTCCATTGTTCTGTGGAATCTATTATTATTATTATTATTATTATTATTTTTTGGTTGTTTTGAATTGGGTTGAGTTGTGACCTCTTAACCAGAGATACGAAATATAAACAAATTATAAAAGCATAAAAAAGGCGCATAAAAAAAAAGTTTATTTTCCTAAATGACAATATACTATCTATTTTTGACTTGATGAGCTGAAGGGAAAATACACAGAAAATACACACTTTGTTAGCAACAAGAGCTTGGTGTCCCTTAAATAAGGGGTTAGAGTTGGTAAGAAATGGATGTTAGGGGGAAGGGGTCCAATAACGTTGCTTGATTTTGGATTAATCGGAGCCAAAGTAACCATGGGATATCAGGAGGCTAAAAAAAATATTTCACTTGTTGAATGCTTTACACATGAGAGACCTCTTTTTGTTGAATGTCTTAACTGCAGGTTGTTTGAACTAATTGAACTGTTTTGTAACATTTATTTGCCTTAATAATTATGCATCTTTTAAAGGATTGAAAACTCTTATGTTCTGAACATTTTTATCGTACACAAATCCTAGGTATAAAAAGTTCTCATCTTTGGTTTCAGATATCGTCCTTTTAGATTTATTGTTAATATGTAGTTACAAAATCTTCTACCTATATTTTATTTATTTATTTTTTAGTAGTGGGAATGGTTGAACCTATGACATATTTTTTTGTTAAACATTGGATTTTGGTTTCTTGTTCTCCTTACAGGGTGTTGCAATAAACTTTGTGAAGAGTGATGACATCAAAATTCTGCGAGATATTGAGCAGTACTACAGTACTCAAATTGATGAAATGCCTATGAATGTCGCTGATCTCATTTAAGCTTTGGTAAGATGTACTGTGAAAATGATTTCTTTTGCTATGTGCCAGGATTTCAGAAGTGCTGATATATATATCTATATATATTGTCCAAGTACCGAGTGAATTCTTTAACTTGAAACTCTTTAGCATCTAACGGTAGAATTTGTGCTTAGAGGTTAGGTGTGTTTGATAGTCTTTACTTGACTTCTTTTTCTTTGCCTTTGCTCCATAAGCAAAGTTGTTTTTGTTGTACAACCTTTTTGGACAAAATTTTTATTTTTATTTTTATTTTTAGTCATCCAATTATTTACGAATGACATTTTAGATCTTTATCTTTATTTATTTAATTTAATTTTCTAGATCAATGAATTACACTTTGAAATAGGTTCTATTTCCTTTTTAAGCAAAAGAACTTGTTCACCAATGAAGTAAGTTTGAGGAAATTAAAAAAAAAAAAAAACAACAAATCAAATTAGACAGTGCCTTATAGATGGACTGCAAATGAATGAAAAAGAACCAGCTAAGCTTTTGGTGTATATATATATAATGAAATGCAAAAATGGAATATAATGAAATCCAGCTGTGGTGGTTTTAATAATAGCTAAGGAGTTAGGTCCCATTCAATATAATATATATATATATATATATATATATATATATATTTAAAAAGGGTTTAAACACGGATCTATCAATATCATTATGAGAAGAAAAAAAAAAAAAAAAAAAAAAAAAAAAAAAAAAAAAAAAAAAAAAAAAAAAAAAAAAAAAAAAAAAAAAAAAAAAAAAAAAAAAAAAAAAACCCCCCCCCCCCCCCCCCCCCCCCCCCCCCCCCCCCCCCCCCCCCCCCCCCCCCCCCCCCCCCCCCCCCCCCCCCCCCCCCCCCCCCCCCCCCCCCCCCCCCCCCCCCCCCCCCCCCCCCCCCCCCCCCCCCCCCCCCCCCCCCCCCCCCCCCCCCCCCCCCCCCCCCCCCCCCCCCCCCCCCCCCCCCAAAAAAAAAAAAAAAAAAAACCATAAAAAAAAAAAAAAAATCATTATGAGAATGCTGTCTCTCAGCATACTAGTAATTACATAACCACCAAAAGGTGTATTATTATTGTGTCTCCACCATGTTTCCTCCCATTGTCCATAAAAGTCATATGTGCATGCACATATCCCTATGCTTACTCACATTTATCTATATATATAATAGTATTTTTTTTAATCAAAAGTATCCATTACACAATCTCTTTCGTTAAGATTATTTTTCAGCCACAAAATATGTTTCGTTAAGAATAATTATGTCTCCACTTTTTATACCATAAACTAAGTCAAAAATACATTTTTATAAAATTTTTATATTTACCATACATATATATAATCATATGCCAAATTACATTTCTCAAATCCCACAGGGTAGAGGGGAAGGGGTTATTATTATTTTCTAAAAAATTATATTATCCATTAATAAAATGTTATATACTGGAAATATGTCAAAAACTAACCAGAAGTTAGTGAATTTTGAGAAAAACTAATGTAGAAATTTTAAATTTTTCAAAAAAAAAAAAAAAAAAAAAAAAAAAAATTATGATTAACACAAATAAGCGTAACTTTAAAGATTCCCGGGAGACAAGAAGTAAGGTGCAGCAAATCTAGCTTCAGAAGATAACATAATAAGGTTACTGACTTACTCTAAACATTCTTGACTTTAAAGCTATTCTATTTGAGAGAGAATCTTATGGATCCAGAAACATAGAAAAAGAAGTACAAGCCATACAAGACCTTTTTAGTTTCACACACTTTCCCATAAACCAAGAATCATAAAACAGTTGTGACCATTCAAAGAGAGTAGTAGTATCATTTAATCTAAGTAGAGCATTTAATAATGACAAACAAAACAGCATCCCACCAATGGCTGTGTGGAGTGAATTTGACTGTGACTAAAAAGAAGTCCACACAAAAGAGATTCCAAATGGATGAGAGGTAATCATAATCATAATCATTAGCATGAATGCGCAAATGCCATACTTCTTCCATTTCTCTTAACTTTATTCTGATAACCTTTTATTCAAGCATTGTGCCTGATTTCCACCTAAAACTAAATCAATAGTTATTTTCTCTACATGAGAATGCTTAAAGAATTGATCTAACTGGGAAAGAAAAGCACAAGGATAAGCATGCATATTCTGTAGGGAATTGAAGAATGTCGAAATATAGACCATAATTTCGCTTTCTTTTTTTTCCCATTTTTGTTCAAACCAAGTAATAATCATTCTGGCATATAAAGAAGCAAAACATGGATGACCTACTTCTATTCAAGAAGAATCATATAAATTGCGGCCACAACGATCGCATAGGTTGGCGGCTGTATTAGAATCCGTGTGTGGCTTTTCGTTTTGGATCTTTAGTATATCATGTTCCAACACATATTGTAGAGCTTTTGAGCCTTCTTGAATCTCATCCGAGCTGAAAATAACACAATAATAAAGCACTTGGTCATACTTTTACGAGCGAAACTTTCCTAGCTAATTAATCACCATTTGAGTAGTAAGTTAATTAACAAAACCATATGAGACACATGGCACTAAAAGAAATTCATGATGTCCATGACAATGGTTAACAGAGAACATCTTCACAGAGCTGGTGCATTATTTTGAAACTAGCAGTAAAATCATAAAACTTTGTGAAAACTAAATGAAAATTAAATAACCTTCTAAGCAATCCATTCAAAATTGATTTCTGTACCCACTCATGTATAATAAATATATTTTCCATTTAAAATTCTCAAACAACCTTCCTTATTTATATGTCACATCCCACTAACAGACTAGAGGTTCCACCACCACCACCTACATCAATAATCAAGATATAATTAGGTCACTCATAGTCAAAATCACTTCTGAAGTTTTACACTAAAGCCAAAAGTAGACAATCAATCTTGGCATCTTCATTTGTTAATGGTAGTGGGTATGGCGGCTAGGAACCAGACTTTAAATGGAAGCTTAAGTTCAGCAACTATGTGATAAAACTTATGTGTAGCAAGTAATGATTGGACTTGAAAAGCATTCAGCACCAACGGTATGTATTCAAGATTAAAATATAGGACAGTCACCAAAGGAAGCTACAGGCCACAAAAATATAACAAATTGGAAGCAAAGTGGCCCACAACAAGAAGAAAACCAGTCATTATTGGATACACTGTCCTTTTACTAAAAAGAAAGAGTTGCTTTTCATCTACTCTTTTGAACAGAAAACAAATTGACCTACTTAAAATCAATATTAAAACCCCAAATCAAAATCCTGTCCACCCTTTAGATAAAGAATTAAACAAATTATACATAGATTAAACATCAGGTCCTTAAACAATAGATTTTGTTAGCATAGGAAAAAAAAAAGACAAGTCTGGCTTTACTGTGGCACTATGTTTGATTGAAGTACATCACCTCTTAACCCGTTCCATAACTATACTACATACACAATAATATAATACGGACATAATTTCTTTTCTGGTTGTAAGTTTGGTGGACCTAATGGAAAGTATTAGTTTTAGCTGATGGCAGAATGTACCTGGGATGCAGCAGATGGATCCTAACAAAAGGAAGAAGAGAAAAGAAAGATTTTGGAAAGAAGCATACTTGATCCTCATATTTTCTCTTATCTTAAAAATTTTGTATCAGTTCATTGTGAAGTTAATAACTGAAGGACAAATTGTGATTCAAGTACTACTTTAATTAGTATCGTTACAGTTCATATAACATTTTTCACCTTTCTCAAAAGTTAGACAAACATACAACGCTAAAAATTTGGTTTTTCTCTCACTAACTTCAATTCTCTACAACGGTAGGTTTAGAAAATAGTAAAACAGAAGTTGGAGAAAGGGTAAATATCATCCAAGTCTTAGGGCAAAAAAGGAAAAAATTGTAATGGGTGTATTATCATCAAAAGAATCAGTAGAACAGGAGACAGATTAGGTAAAACCACCAGTTATAGTTATACTGGAAGGAAAGACACAAGGTGACTACAGTGGTTCCCAGGTGGTCAAAAACACTGCAACAACAAAGGAAGTCTACAATTTTAAGCATAATGTAAAAGTACAAAGCATGAAACAAGTGAAATGACTCTATGCAGCAGAAAAGTAAAAGGAGAAGATCATTTCTCTATAGTTCAGTTTAAATATACTTTTAGTTACTCAACCCTTATTTGTTTCAGAAGTTGATTTCTAAAATATTGATTCCACTATGAGTCTCTATCCAAACAAAGTTATTAGAGAAGAGTTTGGAAAATTTAAAACATGAAACAAAATAGAAAAGCTATCAAACAAAATCATAATACAGTTAAAAGATAAAATGAGCGAAAAGAAAAAAAAATCCCAAACTAAGCTTTTTTACCTCATAGAGAGTGGAGGAGTCAATCTTATAATAGAATCATGCGTGGGCTTGGCTAGGATTCCCCTTTGCTTCAATTTCAAACATATATCATATGCAGTAACGGGTGATAAGGCCTTGCTATTAAGTTCCACAGCATTGAACAAGCCTTTTCCTCGTACCTCCTTTATGAATTGAGGAAATAGTTGCTGAACACTTCGTAATTGGTGCCTCAGCTCTTCTCCCAGCATAGCAGATCTATTGAAAAGAAAACATCATAATTCGTCAATTAGCAAGTCTTTATGCAGCTTGGGAGAATTACACCTTTCCAATCTTTAATTCAAATATATTTAGGCGTAATATTAGAAAATCTTTCTGTGAAATTGGAAAATATACAGATTTTTTCCAATTTAATTTACATCAAGGAAACAAACATTTGTCCATTTAAGATCATCCACTCATTTCATTCTTCTTTGCCATGAGAACAGTTATATGTAAATGAACAAAACTATAAATGATCCAGAATTAAGCAAAACACAATACCTCTCAACAAGTTTTTCATCCCTTATCACGTCTAATGATGCAATGGCTACTGCACTTGCCAAAGGATTACCTCCAAATGTACTGCAGAGGATATTAAAGCATGTACACAAATGTAAAGTTAACTCCTATAGATCACAAGAGTAGGCAAAACACTTATAGAGAGAGAAATGACCACGTCCTTTTTTGTTTTTTTGAAAATATTAGAAAGTATAGAAGAAACAACTAGAAAAAAATAGCAAACTGGACAGAATATTAAAAGTTCCAATAGAAGTCAGAAGAAACAATAGCACACCCACTGGCATAGGATTTTCCCTTACTCAAATGTGTGCTTCCCATTCCCAACACCTCACTAGAATATTATTTCCTGTGTAAGATTTAGAAGAATCCAGAAAATTCTTTTATTATGACTAAGTAGACATGTCCCTGACCTTCCATGTTCCCCAGGTTGAAAACAGAGCATGACATCCTTGTCTGCAAGCACTGCACTCACAGGCAACACCCCTCCACCCAACGCTTTCCCTAATATCTGAACAATGCAACCAAAAGGATTAGTCGTACTGAAGAATGAAATTATGTTGCCATTAGAAATGAGTCAATACCCCAAGAAGGTAACATATCTTAGTTACTAACTATATGGGTGTAGCACTGTAAAACCTTCTCAACCAACACAACATATACATGATCAGTGGGATAATAGATTAACAACTGGCTATCCTGAAATACATATTCTGATTCCATTATTCTAAAAGAAGAATCTCATCTCAAAAAAGGGTTAATATTTCAAGCTACTCCTCCCCGTGTCATTCTTTTAATTAGGACAAAAGAAAATTGCAATGCAGATAAATTTGTCCAAATCTTAAGGTCAGATCACTACAGTCCATGAACTCTTTCGCTATAACTGCTGCTGGGTTTCATTCATATATTCCTCTACCCTCAAAATTTAATATCTAGTAAAACCGATACAGGTCCATGCCTTAAATGCAAGCCAACTTAAAACGAACTGATCTCAGGCCCATATATGGTCACTATTTAATATGTGAAATATAATAAATAAACAAACAAATACATTAGATGTGCTTGTGTATATGTGTGCGTACATGCACTAAAAAACAATTACTTCTTGGTCTTATTTAATTAAGAATTTCATTTTTATATGAACTGTTGTTTATTACCCTCTACAAAAGAAAAAGAAAAGAAAAAGGAAAAGAGAGGTTCAGGCAAACATAACCTCACAATCTATGTCAGGCTGAATTCAGGCCTGCATTTGTGAGATTCTGACAGCTAAGGTGGGATGGGCAAGGCCAAGCCAAGATTACAGTTTCCCAATTAACACCCACCCCTAGTCACAAATGAATGTCCTTTCTATAACAAAACTACATTCAATGGAAGTGTCAACCGCTAGCCTTATCTAAAAGACAAGGACGCGGGTGCAACCATTATCATATATTGATTCCATTATAATTTATCAAGATAAGATGGTAAACAGACTTTGTGCCAAGTGTAGACATTCAATTTTAGGATGGAGGTATATTTTTATTAAATGCTTCATATGAACAAACAATTTGATCTCTTACTGATGACAATTAAAATGTGCAAATAGATCAATGCTAAATATCAGGATGTTTATGGCACGTGCAAAAGCCAACACATGGAAACTCGAGGATCGGAACTGCAAGTCATATAAGATGATAGCTTTTGGTGGAGAAAATTAGATTTAAGAGAAACATTAGAAAAGCTTTGCAAGTAAATATCAGAAATAATCCTTACAACAATATCAGGGTGTACTTCTTCCCAGTCACAAGCCAGCAATCTGCCAGAGCGCCCTAGACCACTTTGTATTTCATCAGCAATCATTAAAACATTATACTTTGAGCAGAGATCCCTAACAGCTTTTAGGTAACCATCCGGAGGAACAATCACCTGCCGTTAAAAATTTAAACCACAATGAAGTATTGAATAAATTCTGGTAAAATATGATATTGGCAGAGGAAGCTCAATTACATAATAGACATTGTAAAAAAGCTAGCCACAATCTCAGCTAATGTTGTGCTGTGTGAGTCTCAAACATGTAGAAATAAAGTTCCATTAGGAATCAGTTAATTTTAAGCCTTCTCAAGCAGAGGAGCAAGGTTAGTGGCTGAAGTGCAATTATTGGCGGAAATTAAGGTATTTTCATGCCAAATGAGATATTGATACTAAGTTAATAAAATAAATGTTTAAATTATTCTAGTCCTAATATTCATATCTACATTAATACATTTAGAAGTTACACTAATTGCCTAAGTTGCAATTATTGGTGAAACTCTATCTACACAGGTGCTCAAAAGCTTCAATAATACCATTTAGAAAGGAAATAAAGAAAGGAAAGAAAAGAAAAGTGCAAACCCCTGCTTCCCCTTGAATGGGTTCAAACAGAAAACCAGCTATCTGCTCTCCTCTTTCTGCAACCCACAAAAAGGAAAAATATAAGTTCCTAGTTTTACATATCTTCAAACTATTGTCACTACTGAAGCAGTGACTCATATAAGATTTACACAAAAACATGAATCAATTAGATTTGACAATCACATGGATTTATAGTATCTAAAATGTCTAGAAGTAGGATAACATTTGATTTGAGAGCAGTCCATGTTAACAAACCTCTAAATATTTTCTCAAGCGCAATCTTATCCCCAAAATCAACTTTCAGGTTACCAGGTACCAGTGGCCAAAAACCTCGTGTAGCCTCATTGTCACAACTCATAGATATTGCAGCCAAGGTGCGGCCATGAAAACAGCCACAACATGAAACAATTATAGCCTGAAAATGATAAAGGTTAACCAGACCAGTAAAGAATATCACAATGCTGGAAGAACTCCAAAGTAATTAAACAACATATCACAATCTAATTAATGAACCCCCAAAAGGATTGAGTTGAAACCAAGGTACTGAAAACTGGACCCATTATCAAACCAGTAAAGAAGAGTTTCAATATTTCACTGGTAAAACCGTAGTTAAATCGGGTCGAAACAAACTGTAATTTTATATTTTTTATTATAATGAATATAAAAACATTATTTACATTTATATATATTAAACGAATAAAATAATATCTTACATTTCTAAAAATGTGATAAAAAGTTATCAAACAAACTTATAATTTCATACAATTACGAGAACATAAAATGAAATAAGTTTTACAAATAAACTCACTTCAAAATATAATTATTAAAATAATACATAATTAACTGTGGCAAGGTTGAACAGAGATTGTAAATTATTTATTTATTTATTTTTTTTTTTTTTAAACTACAGAGATTGTAAATTTGAATGTAGTAAAAAATGAAAATAATTGACAGACTGTTTTTAAATAACCTAAAACATCAAAACAACATGGTTTCGATTGAACTAGTGAATCGTCAAAACAACTACTGGTTCACTAGTTTGATCACCTCGATGGTCTAATGAAAATTAACTGTGGTGAGGTTGAACAGGGATTGTAGATTCAAAAATAGTGAAAAAAGAAAATAATTGAAGATTAAGGATTTTAATTTTGGTAAATAACCTAAAACATCAAAACAACATTGTTCCCCTCAAACCAGTGAACCATACAAACCACTGCCAGTTCACTGGTACGACCAGTTCAATGGCTGTTTTGACTAGCTTTTTGCTTAATTGGTTCGGCAGATCAAACTGAACGAGAACAAGGACAAGTTCTCAGTTCAGTCCGGAACTAAGGTTGAAATAGAATTCCAAGGGATGAGAACTCATTCAATAACCACCCATACAAAAATCTAAAAGACCTTTACATATTTGAAAAATAAATTAATTTCAGATTTTCACCTAAATTTGGTGAAAAACTCTCTCCTTTGAGAGAAACCCTTTTTTTTTCTTCTGTTTGATGGATAATCCTGTAGATTAGGAACTATAGGCCTAAGCAACATGTACTTATGTTATCTAAAATAAAATCTGTTCAATATCAACTGCATCACATAAATCATAACAGCTACAGCATTTGCAGCATAAGTTGAACATAGTGCTTTTATTTGAAACAATCCACAGAGAAATTATCCATGGATGTCAAAGAACTTGTTTTTACCATTCTAAGAACTGCTGACAGATGGATTCAGTGAAAACAAATATAAAATGACCATTTCTTGGATAGGAATTTAAATTCTTCTTTTTAATCAACCAAAGTATTGTAGAATTCAGAAGTATTTCCCCCCTCTAATTTCAAGAATATGTTTAACTTAAAGTATAAGTAAGGAAAGAATCATGAAAAGGGATGAAAGAAAGAAAAAACTTTCCTACCTTATCTTTTGGAATTTTTTTCTTCAAATATCCCCATTTTCTTGCTAATTTTAATGCTGTTTCTACTCCTTCCACACCAGTATTCATTGGTAACACCATTTCGTAACCAAACATTCTGGTAACACGCTCAGCATACACTGGAAACATGTCATTGTAGAAGGCTCGAGAACTAAGAGTGAGCTTTTGAGCCTGTTCCATTAATGCTTGCATGATCTTGGGATGGCAATGCCCCTGAAGCAGAAAATTTTAAGTCAAGCACAGTTGTTTGATGATGAGTTTCTGTGTTATACAAAATAATACAGATTGCTCAAAATGTCAGAGTCCAACTGACAAGAAGAATGTAAAAGTAAAATGAACTTTCAACATCCTTCAACTATACCTTAAAATGGCAAGCAGCAGTTACTTGAAGTATTTAAAACATTAGACAAACAATAAATCATCATGAAAAACCATAAAGATACTTATCAATGATCTTTCAGTAAAATCTCCAAGTGCAAAAAGGAACTTAGGGTGTGTGTCAAAGGGACTATGCAAAAAAAAAAAAATAATTAAAAAAAAAACCCTCCAATAAGAGGAATAAATAGTGTTAAAGCATCATAAAGCTCCATCAGTGTAGACATTTTTTATAGATTTTTTCCCCCTAAAATTTGACCAGGTTTTTTAATTACTTAGAGTAAATTTTTAAGTGTGTAAATTATATTTTTCAATATAATTTAAAAAACATAAATAATTGAATTTTTTAATTTTTCTCTGCCTAAATCTTCCTTCTTTTCTTCTTTTATTTATTCATTTTGTCCTCAGGGAAGGGGAAGGGAAGTGCCATACTGGAATGCCAATACCTGATTTACAGCAGAATAGGCTGAGAGGAAGTCGAGATATTTGTTCCCTTCTGGATCCCATATGGTTGACCCCTTTGCTTTTGAGAAAACCACGGGAATTGGATGATAACTAGAAATTTCAGAATATTAGCTAAAATCACTAAATTCCAGCATCAGATAGTTCCCTACATAGCATAGCCATATGGAAATAAAGGGACTTCTCAGATAAAGAGCACAAATTGACACCAATTATTCCAGTTCAGCAATTAATATTTCAGAGTTTGAAGTTGATTACAGTATGAGTTTCTTTATCCTTCAACACATTCGAAAGTGATAGGTCAATCAAACATATATATATATATATATATATATATATAATATATATATACTCCAGAAAAATTATCTCATGCTGAAGCATATTCAATGGTTGTATAGGAACCTAGATCAAATGGCCACACTGAATAGCAAAAAGAGCTGGAATAATACAACCCATACTTTTTAAACCCCTTTCCTAGTTTCAATCCGAAAAATTCCATTAGAAAACTTTTTCGCCTTCTAAATGGACAATTATTTTTAAACTGTCATACAAAATTTTCCAAATGATTTACACTACTTTTATTGTTTCCATCTTCTGTCAGTAATTTACAGTTGGAAAGATGATATTCTGAAGGTATATAATTAAAATTCAGAGAAATAATAATAATAAGCGAAAACCCAGTCGCTAAACACAATATACCATACATATATGCACACACAAGTTCGTTAGGACAAGGAGTTTTGTATAAGTAGAGGAAAATTCGAGTGGTTTACTTGTGAGCACTGCAATCATACTCCAAATTGATAAGATTTTGAGAAGCGAAAGAAGTTTTTCCTTCTGGTACAGCACTAAAATTCATGACACGCTTCTCCCTGCATATTCTATTCAGGAGATACTGCAGAGGCCTCTTGCTCGCCATGGACACAGATAAAATTTCCTTCAACTAGTTTCTTCACTCAATAAAATTCCGGTCACAAATCTTTGCAAAAACATAAAATCCTCCAAACTTTCCAATTTCGATAACTCCACTACACAAATTATTATTCTCCTTTTCCTAATCCTTTTTATGCCCTCATCTGTTACCTATCGATTCCTTTTCCTCTTCAATTATTCTAAATTATGGATGTAGTTTTTCTAGAAGCCGAGATTTTGAGAAAGACGGAAAGTGCAACAGACAAATCAATCCACATTTGGAAAACGGAATATATTATACTAATACTATACTCATCCTCCCAAGTTTTTATCTATATATATTTTTTTTTTCATACGAATTCGATATCCGAACCCACAAGTGATTAATCCGAATTCATACGCCTTTAAACTCTTCTCAACTGTAATTATAGGGAATCAAATCGTAATTTTCCTACTAAACTCAGCCCCATGCGCCAATAAGCCAACCAACCATTGATGTTTTTATCTATATTTTAGAAAAAAAAAATTTAAAAATTTAAATTCTATTTTGTCAATATTGATTCTCAATTTAAAAAATTTATATTAGACAAATTTCTTCAAAATTTTTTATATAATTTATTTTTATTTTTTATTATATATCAATTTACCTTTTCAAAAATATTTTGCGAGGACTGTAAACCTTTTTTTATTTTTATTTTATAGATATTTTATATAAAATAAATTAAATATTCCTTTCTTAATCGACTAAAATTGTTAAATTTTAAAATCACAAAAATTGTAAAATTCTATAAGACCTGCAATATGAGTCAGTATCGAGTTAGAAGATAGCATAACTATCATCACTACCAAAAAAAATCTAGGCATTTCATTACATATTACAAGGTACCAATATCTTAATATAAAAGAATTTGTTCTTCCTTGACAGAACTGTAATAAAAAGCATTGTGAATCCTACAAGTCACATACTGAACAAACAAATTGCCCAAGAATGAACCTTTTCTTCATTCATCTCAACATTTTCACATGATCTATCATCACAGTTTTGCCTGCTAAATCAAAATTTGCATGCTAGATCTCTACTCAAGTATTTCTGATCATTCATAAAAATTAGTAATCATACTCTATCTATCTATCTATATATATATCATAATTTACAGGAGATGCCATCAAAAAATTTCTCGTACTATTGAGTCACAAAAATATTATAGTATACTTATGAGATTCATAAGAGCAGCATTACTGATGTTCTAATCATTTTCTCAACACAAAACAAATTATGCAGAACAAGAAGCTTTGACATATCTGTACACAGCACTTACAGCAAGGTAAGTAAGTTCTTAAAGTATACAACTCCCATCTCAATATGTTCATCTACACTGGAGCAAATGTACAATGAATCATCAATTTACAACTTTGAAGAAATCTTCCTCTAAAATTCATTTATTATCATTATTTTCATGGAAAAAAGAAAAAAAGAAATCTATATGCAAAGTTTCCAAACAGGGTTAACTCGGACTTTTAGAGTAGAATACCTACCTAGGAGAATCATTCCATCAGTTAGTTGAACAGACTATTTTCCCAAAAAGGCTTATGCTATAAGTAACCTACTTGTAAGACCATCCCTTTACTATTGAGGATGAAAGAAAGGAGAACACAATCACAGCATTAAGCACAAGAAAACAAGCAGATATAGGGAATTGTAGCTTTGGAAACTATGAGGCTTTTATAATAGAGTTCTAATTTGAGATTGAACAAAACAGAAAAAGGATTGTCTAGCTAAGTTTTCAAACTAAAATGAAGTTCACGTGCCAAAAGTATAGAAGCATGAAAAATGACAAGGTATGGAGAAGAAACTAGCCAACAATGCAAAGGGGTATCTTAAAATTTCCTCTTTTCATGAACAATTTTGAACAGCTACAGGTGTGAACCCTAAGAAAGCAAGAAGAGAAGGCATGGTAGAAGAAAAAGGCCGCCACATATAAGGAAACTTTGATCTAGCATCCATGACATGGAACTATTTGCCTATAGATTAACAAGGAACTTGACTGCAGATCCTAGTCAATCTGAAAAGCTTATAAAAAAAGAGATGTCAAATTAGATAATTGACAACTAGTTTTTGCTGTCAGATTAGCACATTTAAAAAATGCAGCTGTAGATAACTATCTGATGTACAAAAATCTCCAATATCCTATCCAAGAAGTGAAAAATACTCACATATAAGATATGCTCATGAATAGCTACAATATATAATGCCCATCATAGACAGAGAAATTGGAAGGAGAAGACTAATAGTAGCATATAAAAAGCAATGAAAAGAAGAGTAATCAGTCTAAGCATGTGCTGAACATCCATATATATATTGGATGGAACTCAATTTAAAGATTTCAAGAACTCAACAAAGACAGTCCTTATATAAGATGATTGGCTGCAGAAATGGTGGATGTGAGAAATAGAAAGTTGTAAAAAAAGAAAAGACCAAACAATTTTCCCAATTAGTTGAGATAGATTTCAGATGTCTAAAACATGTTATTCATGGAAGAAAAAATGCAGCTAAAAGAGGGGACAGACAGAATACAAAGTCCTTTTGACAACAGAACATATGCCAATTCCAAAAAATTTAAGCAACAAATATTTCTTGAATACTTTCTAGCTAATAAAGTTCTTGAAAATGTTCTTCATGCATACAGAAAATATTGAATTCAAAATACTGTGTTATAAAACTATTCCTAGATGAAAATATTTTATAAAACTATTGTCTATGCAGGATTTCAAATTCTGGGATTTTGTTCAGAATAAAAGAAAAAAGATATTTTGGGTAACATATATTGTTTTTGAGTCTAATATATAAGATTTGATGCCAAGTGAGTTCCATATGTTGGATCAATTAATAGCATAGTTATAATAAAATAGTGAACATGTGAAGATTTGAATTAAAATATTTTAAAATGATATGATTAATGTATGGTGTTGAATCCATAAGTTGGTACCTTACATATTGTGTTAGTAGGAAATTTTTTGGGATTCTTTTCTTTGGAAAATAAGAGAGATGACAAGGGACAACTAAGTGCCAAAAATATCAAGGACTTCTAGATTCTATAAGTGAGTATAAAGGAGAAAATTCTTCCAAAAACCAATCAATGAGGACCTTGTGGTCTAAAATCAGCTTAAAATAGCAAATATAATGGTCCCACAGTAATTTTATACTACTGTTACTAGATTTGGACCAACAAAGTCCATATGAACCTGATCCATATCAGAAATTTCTGCACAAAGCCTTTGAAGTATAGACTCCTAAAGACTGCTGATGAAGCAAGTTTCATTACTTTGCTAAGCAATAGAGGAGATAACATAGCACAATGTGTTCAACTGACAAACAAGAGATGTTTAAATATGAGGTTTACCATCTTAATGACCTAGGAAGGACGAAAATGCCTGTGATATACATGTAGTTGGTGCTAATTGGCCATAACTTAGCTGTCCTTTAAAGACTGTCTCGTAGGAGCAAAGGAAGGAAAGATACTCAAATGAAGCCTTGGTGTATGGATGTTTATAGTAAAAAATGGTATGGATGTTTCAAGCATCCTGTGAACAGAGGGGTCAATTACAAGAGTAAGTTTACACAACCTTGCTTACAGGTTGCCATATTTTGAAGAGGTAGATCATCTGAAATGTACAATTAGTGGATATGAAAAATTTTCAAGTGATTAACATGGTCTTACTAGAATATCAATTTGAAAACTGGGATTCCTCTTTGAGGACTACATACCCAAGTCAACTAAGAAGACAGATATACGAAGGAGAACATGTCTCACTGCCAGTGCTTTCCAAGGAAAAATCTCAACCAGAGGATTACTAAACAACTAAAAGGAGGCATTTGGAAGATATTACAATCAAATGCATCACCATGCAATGATGAGAGAGAAACCTTCTTGAGAAGCCAAAACACAACACCGAAGGGAATGAAACGCAATCTGAATAATCAGCAAATTACGAGCTTGACAAGTTAGGTCGTTATAAAGTATATAACAAGATTTTCATAATGAAAAGTAAAGCAAACGATGGAATAAGATGGAATTCAAAGTTAAGAATGGCTAAAGTGCTACCAATGGGAAGAATCTCCTATTAGTTCTATTGCAACCGCAGATTGAGCAGATGGATAACCTATAGCACAGAGTAGAATATGAAGACAATATCCCACACAATCTTTAAGTTTCCTAGAGACAGAATGGAAGCCCAACAGAAGGTCAGGGATTAGCGTGTCTCCAGGATGGAAATCTAAATGGAGGAAGGGGAGAGAGTTCGAATATGAATCTAAACTAGAGAGCCCCCAATCAACTAGCGAAGGCCTCCATTAGTTAAGTGGACAATATGAATGCCTGGATCAAGTTTTCAGCAGCATGCTTCTGCTCAGATGTACCAGATATGATAGCAACACGATCACCCCTAGAGGATCTGGATTCTGAAACCTCAACAATTGCTCCAGAAATCTGAAACATATTTATGCATGCAGAAGAGTTGGTTAACCATGTCCCAGTGAAACAATTTTAGGAGATGCATGAGCACATTCATTAAAGCTAAATAAATAATGCTTCAGTTTGTTTGTCCATACCCTGCTTCAGCTAGTGTAGAGCATGATTCTGTTAACTGGATGAATAGAAGTATGCACATTATCATGTAATAAAGGGACCATAAACTCCAAGAAGTAAAAATTAATCTTTGGGAAACAGGAATAGTGGAACTCAAAAAATCAAATACTACAGTTCATATTATTCTAAGAACTTAGAAGGCTCAACCTCTACAGCACTGCATTGACAAAACTGAAATTTTTGTAGGTTTTATGATTAGAAAATATGAGTCCTTTAAAAGAGGACAAAGATGCCATTAACAATATATATACAAGCCTTCTTACCAAGGACTCTATTTGGCAACCATATCCTCATATGCTTAATTTCCAAGTAAATAAAGTGACATAAAGACCATTACACAATTAAATCAAGCAAAAAAATTGAATATACAAAAGAGAACCAACCTTGCGAATATTTTCAAGATTTGTCCCACCTTTCCCCATAACCTTACCAACTGCCTGTGCAGGAACCACCATCTCCAGAGCAGAGGTTGGAGGAAACCTGCTTAAAAGGATAATATGAAAATGTACAGACAATCAAGTGGTTCAATAACTGAAGAATTCAATTAAAAGTAAATAAACAATTAAACTAAAAATACTAACCCTTCATAAAGGTTTGATGAATATGAAGACAAAGAACCATATCCATTGTCTCCCATCTGTCAAAAATATGAGAACAGTGAAATTGACCATAAGAAGAGCAGTAACAAAGAGCAAATAGTGACAACCTGAACACATACTACTTTTAGTTTATATAAATACCTACAACATAACAAAAATCTGGCTTTATTATTGGTTTTCAGTGCTGAATCTTAACTTCATCTTTTCCCAGAGTCTGAACATTACAGTATCAGAGCAAATGTACCACATGCTTTTTTTCTTTTATAAGTGTTCAAATTGCTGATCGCAATTCAAGTTGTAGAATTAATGTTACATTAGGATCATGATTCATGAAAAAAATTTCACTGGAAGTAAACAGTAAGAATCAGCAAAACACCACCCTATGATACAACATTACCTCAGTAAACAAGAACAAAGTGATCTTTATTAATCAACCATGCAACAAATATAAACCAATCCTATGCATGAATAACCCTCCAATCCTGAGTTGTCTACACATGGATATCTTTATTTACACTACGATAGGAAAACACAGACATGAAAACTCCAATGGAGATTTCACATTTGAAGTATGATTTCGATCTAGAAATTCAGAGTATACGCCCTCCCCCCCACCCACCAAATCTATTTGTCAAAGTACTTCTAAAACAAGACTCTAATAACATGAAAGTTCAGAGTTCAAACATCCCATAGGTAAAATATCTTCCATGGTCAGGGGTGTACGATAAAATTAATTAGAATTGCATCAGCCTATTAATGTTAAATTCCTTGATGCATGTAAAAACCATTCACAAGCTCCTGATTCCCCACAAAGATGCTAATTGTTTATCTGCTCAAAAAGAACCCTGAAATCCAAGTTCGATGTCTCTTTCTCTTTTGCAAGTGGAGTACTTAGGCGACATGCTCTCTTGAGGACATTTTTGTGTGCTTATATGTATGTGTTTGTACAAATTGGAGTCAAGTATATATCTTTTTGATAAAATAAAAAACTTCACATAAAAAAATCTTACCAAGCTTCGCTACGCTAATAAGTAGTGACAGCTTGGGGGAGAGAGAGAGAAAAACAGGGGTTCTAAATAAATTCAGAATAGACAATAAGATACCAACATACAGATTATTTGGGTATGATGGTTACTTACCGACAATGATCCATATCCATAGAGGTTATTTGATGAAAGTATGCCAACCCCAGTCCCTGTTTCAGCCCTCTGCTGATAATTTACAGAAGCAACTGAAGGGACACAAGACAAAACTGAAGGAACTGAGAGACCAGCAGCATTAGAGTATATCGGATCAGAAGCTACAGATGGAGTACGGCCTCCTTCCCTATCCTTCAGAACATCATCTCTGAGCCTTAGAACAATCTGAATAAGTGCATCCCTCACATTACTAACTTCACCGACCACCTGCATTGATCATAAGAATGTTAGTAAATAAGTAATTTAAATGAACTGTAATAAAGTATTAATGCTGTAATAGCAGTTTACACCTCAATATGTTCATCAGCAGGATCAACGTATTTTGGCTTCTCTCCTTTAGAGATGCGCACATCTGCTTTAGTTCTTTTCCTGATCTCATTTATGATGGAACCACTTTTCCCAATGATACAACCAATCACCTTAGATGGCACAAGAAGGCGCATAGTCACAGTGTCATCATCTTCATCATTTATCTTAGCTTGCAGCAACAGTACAGCTTCAACAGCCATCGACTTCAGATCATCTGATGACTGCCCAACAACAAAAAGTAGAAGAATATAAGTACAAATATGGAAGAGATGGAAAAATTCTTGATAACAAAATATAGAAAAATAGCCAACTTTACAACATAACTATTCTGGGATTTGAATTTTACAACACTCCAAATCTTTTCTGAGACAGACCCAGAGAAAATTTACTGACAGAATTATTAATTGTTATCGTGGCATCTCATTCAAACATGTTTTGGTGTGTGAGTTGCATCCCACCAAACAAATAAGCAGGCTCTCTCTTCCCAAACGGCATTAATAAATTCCAAAAATGGTACTAGCAAAGTTAAAAAATTAAAAAAATTAAAAAAAAATTAAAAATACTTGATAACAATAATGTCACGCTTGAGATCACGAATCATGACACAACTATAAAATTGACAACATGCTCAGTCAACTACTTGACAACTATCTTGTCACACCCTAGACCCACTAACCCACAATGCAACTATGGGCTTGATAGTACACAGTGTAAACTTCTTCGCTATGCCAAATGTGATATCTTTACAAAAAAAAAGAATATCTTGAGTTGACCATGTCAGATTCACACATGTTTCATATGTGGGATTAGGTATCACAGATACAATGAGATATTACTGTCAAATGAATCCCAAGGAAATATGAGATGTAGTTAGTCATTTGAGATTTCAAGATACATGGGACAGTTCAAAAACACAGAGAATCAATTATTCTCCACAACTAAGAAGAGTGACAAGCAGAGTAAATAAAAAATAATCAACTTTAAATCAGAATTCCACATTAAAGACACCATCCACATCACCACTCTGAAATGTTATAAAAAGTAATTAAATCAAACTATAAACTTATCAATCAAAGACAAGACAATAAATCTCGAGCATAATTTTCCAATCAAAAGAGGAAACTAGAAGAAGAGATCTTTTACTCTTTTTCTCATATATTTTCAATGGTTGAACAGTGTATCCTAAATAAGAAGAAAGGAAAGCAGTGCACCTCTGTGGAAATAACAGTTATGATACAGTTATCACGACCAGCTTTGCCATCTTCAACTTCAACACGGGCACCACTAGCATGTCGAACACTTTTGATTGAACTACCACCTTTTCCAATAACACGGCCAATCTTGTTGGTCGGGCAGAGAACTCTTATAGTCAATTCCTCAGATTGAGAGGTGCCACTATAACCAGAAACAACAGGAAGAGTTGATGAATAAACTGGAAACGTACTCCCTGTTTCAGCATAACCCTGAAGCTCAGGTACATGTCCAGGACCTAACACAGAAGGAAGAGATCTTGGGGGTACATTAGGATCTACAGTTGGATAGAGTCCAGTAGAAGGATAGATAGGAACATCTGAAGGAATGATGATGCTTGGTGGGGCTTCTGGGACAGCAGTGTCAAGAGGAATTTCTTCTTTTGGAGTAAACTTGTACATGATTGCAGAGATTGCAAAGAGTGCCTTTTTCACTGCATCTGATTCGCCAGATATCTATTTATAGAAACAGACACATGTAACAATGAGAAAGGCACATCAAAGACCAAAGAGCACGGTATTCTTATCAAAAGACAAAAAATACTCCAATTTTCCAAAAGATCATTACAAAGAACACTAAAATGCTGGGACTCATTAAAATTAACAACTTATCATACACCAGAAAATTGGCATGCAGTAATTGACTTTCCAACAGATTGTTCTAGGTCAAACTCTCTTTGGTATTTTTCAACAAGTAACAAAAAACTAATGATTATGTAATCATGACATGCTAAATAGAGTAAACTAACCAGAAGAAAATTGTCAAAGTCCAAAGCGCAAGAATGAATCGGATCATTATTGTTCTTTGCAGTAACTTTGATGTTTGCCTTTGTCTTGCTTCTAAGCCTCTTGATTGTGGCCCCGGCTTTCCCAATAATATTTGCTGATTGGCTAGATGGAACAAGGATTTGGCATTCCTCCTTATCTTTCCGTCTCTTATAGTCAGATTCCTCAGCAGATGCAACTGCATTTGCAATTGCTGCATGCACCTTCAGAATAGCATCCTGGGCAGGACAAAGAGGCTGTCTTTCATTGAATTCCTCATCAACTTCCACATCCTCCTTCTCTTTAACATAGCAGTAGGTTAATATAACCCTATCCTTAGCACCTGGAAAGGGATCCACAATCTTAACCTTCGCTCTACTTTCTTGCCTAATAGAATTTATTACTTTCCCACTCTTCCCGATAACACTTCCAATAACATTACCAGGACATAAAATCCTATATATTACCAATTCATCATTACCCTTCTCGTCTCTCTCTGTCCGCCTCTTCTGGTTCTTGTTATTTCCATCATCTCTTCGGAAGCGTTTCCCAGTCTCACCCATATCTTAAAGTTTAACTTATTTATCCCTATACAAAACAAGGTATGCAAACAAAAACAACTAAATAAAATTTGGGCCAAGAATTTCAAGAAATACAACCCAGCATTAAAATAAGTAACAATCTTAAAAATTGAATCTTTCCAGCAAGGAAATTGAAGTTTTAGACTGTCTTATGAGTAAAAAGAGAATCTTGAAACCATTATTGCTTCAAGTTCAGTTCATTCACGTATCCAACTATATTATATTATGGTATCAAGAACAAATCCACCCACAGCCAAATAGCGCAAATTTAATTCTCTAGTGTTCTTATCCCTCAATTTTCAGCACAACGTTCAGACCCACAAAAATTCCAAATTCAAATTATCAAATTAAAGACAAATACTCCACTACAGAATTGAAACAAAACAAACATGAATCCAATTTCTTCTATAAATGGGAGAAGTATCACAAAATTAAAGAAAAAAAATTGTACCTACAATTGAAAGCCGACCACCAAAAAAATAATGGCAAATTGAGAATAACAACGGAACAATATCTAGTTCCCTGATTAAGGGTGATGGAATTGGAAAGTAAATAATTTGTTTTCAGCTTCAGGGTTTTAGGAAATCTCAAGTTATTTTAGCCAAAAAAAAAAAAAAAAAAACCCTCACAGTTATGGTGTTCCAGCGATTCTTTTTTTTTTATAAACGGTGTTCCAGCGATTCTATTTTTCAGTAAAGCCTTCGGTTTAAGCCCTAGCAATCGTTATATGACCCGAAGGTTTCTTTTTTTATTTCCTTTTTTCAAAAGAAGAAATTACATTAATAATATTTTGAATATTATTTATTATATTATATAAACCACTAATAAAAATATTAATTTAATTAATTTATAAATTTATTTTTGATTAAAAATTATAGTTATATTTAAAATATTTTAAATAATTTGAAATTGTGAAAAATATATTACCTATTCAATCAGAAAAATGATGACAAAAAAGAAAATTTTAAATATTAGATGAACCTCATTCGAAAAAATCAATTAAAAATGCTAATAAAGCTATAGAAATACTTATGAGAACTATTATAATGACTCATGGTCTACTTTATGGTTTCCACAATAAATTCTAAACTTTAAAATAATTCTTATGAGATGATATTCAACGGTAATGAAATGTTACAATAAATAACAAGTAATATAATTTTCAATTTTAAAAAAATTTTAAATCAACAAGTAACGCGAAAAAAAAAATATAATAAAACTAAAGTACTATATTCTTGCAAAATGGTTGAAAGTATTTCAATTAGTGCCTATGTATTAAAGATAAAATGTCCGTAGTTTGGGGAGTTGGTAACGGATTTCTAATCTTCTTTTAGAGCGGATGATCGAAGTTTCGAATCTCTAAGATAATTAGCGTCATGTTAAAAGTTTTGAGCCCCCAAACCCGTTGAAGACCCGGCCCAAGTGGGTAAAAAAAAAAACTAATTTAGAAAATTAAAGAACCCAAAAAATTGTGTTTGCCCGAACAAATGCCAAACAATTTCAATTGAAAAACGAGTTAGATCCTATTGAGCCAGAACAATATCCTCATCATCTCCACAGCTTGGAGTCATTATTGCAAATCTTACCAGGAAGCTTCCCATAGTCGAGCTAAAGTTTTCAAAGGAATAAACTTCTTTTCTCCAATCAGGTATACGTCTTTTCTTCTCAATTTGATGAATTTTTCTGACTACTGGTGTTTTGTATATTCAAGCGAGATTTCTGCAAAACTCACCCATTGATGCAAATTTATGCTTTCTTGCAAGAAAAGAAAGAAACTTTGACAATAATTTTATTGAAGGGTTAGAATTAGAATGGTTTTCTTGTTTGTTTCAATTGCCTTTTACGTTATTTTATAAGATTAAGCATGGTTTAAGAGGGTTTTTTTTTTTTTTTTTAATGGGATTCTTGTTTTGTTGAAGAAGAGTTCCTAAAGCTTTTTGTTTTTTTCTTTCTTACTATGGAACAAACAAGTAATGCCTATAGGGAACATTAGTCGTTGCGTTTTGAATGTCTATAAATTGAAGGTTGAATACTTATGCTTGATTTTATTTCCAAGTGTGATGTAATCTCCTAATTAGTGTTTCTAGATAAATTGGTTTAGAGATGTAGTAGAAAAAGGAGCAAGTGGGTTTTTTTTGTTTTATACTTCTGCATTCATATTAGTAGAACTTAATGCTCTAAACATTTTTATTCTGAATAGTTGGATATGTAAAATGCGTGCTTTCTATAAATTATCAAAAATTGGGGATGTTGGGACCAAGTAATTGATTTTTTAAAACCAACCTTTTCTTTATGAGCTTTCAGATTAATTCAATTATAAATACAGTGAAATTCAGCTCAGAATTAGGCATTTGAATATAGGAATTTCACGGAGTGTTCAAGATGTCTGTTCAGATCAATCAAGTGGCTTATTAAGTTACATTCTCCAATTGAATGATATATATATATATATATATATATATATATATATATATATATATTGAGGCACACATCTTTAGAAAATTTTACTTTATTACATAAATTTTCCTTGTACTGATCAAGCTTTTAGATAGATTTGGTTTGGGTTGGATTTCTAAATTCATCTCCCATGTCCTCTTGAGGGTTTTCTGCTTTATACGTATTTTTTTGGCATAAAATAATTTCTGCTAAAATGTTTATAGTATTTATTTCTATTTAAAGAAATTAATTCCATCTTATCTTTCTCTAATCTTAGTGCACGGCGTGAAATGAATTAGAGGAATGAAAATCAAATATTTTCTCATTTTGATATATGATTTCAATTAAGCCTAACCTGAACTCTTCATTAACTTTCTAAAAACTCATGAAGTCAGTGAGGCTTTTAAAATACTGGTATTATATATTTGCATGTTTTTTATATGAATGGAGACATTGAGGAAAGTAATTAATGACGAAGGTCTTTGAAAGCTTAAATTGTCTACATTCTAAAAATTTGTGAGAAACAAAATTTCCTTAGGTTGATTTTTGAGTTTTTAACATCTAAGAAGTGAGAGAAGGTATGAAGAAAGTAAACTGGGAAATGGAGATTTTAAAAATGTCCCAAAGAGAAATGCAAGAGTTGGAAGACTGACTTTGTAACACTGTTTATGTTCGTTTTCTTTTTCTCCTTCATTTGTTGATAAATGATTTTGACCCTTCTATACATCTTTATTTGTTGAAATTATGCTGTATTATCCTGTGCATAGTAGATGACTTTTTTTGTGATATGAGTGCTTCCACTTGGTGCCTCATCTATCCTGTACCAACCTATCTTACATGCTTTGCTACTACACGAGGTTTTTAACATACCCCTTACTATAGTAGTAAGGGGCATGCCTAATTAATTATATATAATTCTAAATAGAATATAACTAAAACAGAGACATAATATTATGAAAATAATATAGAAAATTCCTAAAGCTTTTTGGAAAGTGCCTAATAGGATTCCTAGCATAACAACGTTATGATCATAAAACAATATCTTATGTACAAGTAGAACATTTTATATCATGTTGTGCACAGTTGATCATGAGATTTCCTGTTTTAATTTAGAAAGATGTTAATCCAATGATTTTGATGTCACTCAAAATTAACTTTTATTCCTTGAATAATTCTTTAATGGTTTTTTTCTTCCCGATGAACCCTTTTGAGGAATCTAGCAGGTACAATGTTGTTTGGAAACTTTGATAAGAATCCATTATGTTAATAGGAGATTTTGCATAGAAAAGGAAGTTATATGCATCTCCTAGAAAGAATATAAATTTGCAAGTCATTATTCTTTAGTATCCCCTCTCGTTTAGACTAGAAACTGTATCTATTTGGTTAAAGTCAGAACATGCTATTTTGTTAATATTGCATCCATCTTGTAGATTTTTTCTTTTACTCTCTGATTTTGAAAGGAAGTGGGAGCTAACCATTGGTATCTAGTTTCTTTTCTCCGCTGTAGATTTACATTTTCTAGTCAACTAAATATAGGTGTTTGGTTTAGTCATATTTAATTCTGAGTCACCTTTCTCTGCTTTGATTGCAATCCTCAGAGTTCCAGAAATTCCTCGATACTTACTCATATTTTGCAGATTAAATACATTTTTTATATGTTGCTATGTCCCATTTTATTGTTTCTGGTTTATATATATGCATATTCCCTTTCATTACTAAGTTGGTCTGTCACATTTTCTGCAGCTGGTTTTGCCTGCGGTGTTTCTAGAAGTCAAAGAAGCAATCTTTCAGTTTGTTCAATCATCATATTCCAAGAGATTATTTGAAGTTGAAGTCCATGGACACTGATCAATGTGGGACATCCCTTGATCAGAGTGAAAGTTCAGAAGTGTCCTCGCAAAAGGACTTAAACTTTATCAAGAAGCTACTAGGTCGTCGTATGTTGGTGGGAATTAAAGATGGGCGTTTCTTTATGGGTACATTCTACTGTATTGATAAGCAAGGAAACATCCTTCTTCAAGATGCAGTTGAACATCGTAATACTAGACGTTCTTCCCCTTCTCCAATGGAGCAACGAGGCCTTGGTCCTATTCTCATCCCTTTCTCCTGCCGGACATCATGTCATGTTGAATGCTCCATTGAAGAACAGTTGTCCTTGCTATCAATTCACCAGGAAACTTGATTTACATTAAATCAATTATTTCTTTATTTTCTCCCTTGGAAGTCACCTGCACATTTTTCATCCTGCATTTTCTTGAATTGCTTTGGTTTTGGACTGTTTATATGCTGGCTGCATAGTTATGTCTTATGGGATGATGTACTTCTTGATCTTTGGGCTGGTTTTGTGTACTTCTTGTGTTATGGGAAATTGATTGAATTTGAGGGACGTTGCATGATGCTTTGCATCTACGTAACATAAAGATTTAAGTAAAGTTGCCAATCATGCTTTGAGCAAAGGGGGAAAAAAAAAAAAAGTTGCCAATCATGCATCACAAAGTTGTCAGAATTGAAATTTGAACTATTCTTCTTTTTCTTTTTCTTTTGTTCTTTTTACATTTTCCATAAATTTTGAGATGACTTATTCTCTATGAGGGCAGTTTGGTAAAAACACCTCTCACTCTCATAATTATTTATATATGTTAGGTGATCTTATCCATAATTATTTTGTATCTTTTCCTTCAACAAAAGAGTCAACCGAAAATAAAAATCCAAGAAGAAGGGGAAAAAAAAGAAATATATATATATATATATATATATATATATATATATATATATATATATATATATATGTATAACTATAAATGTTCCTTCATATTTGGTATGTATGCAAATGGAAATAAATAAAGAAAGCTGAAAACATAAAGACAGGTATATCTTGAAGCAGCATGATGTACGACCCCAGCATTTGTATATCTCTACCCCATAATGTTAAAAAAAAAAAAAAAAAAATAAAAAAAAAAAATTTAATCTCCATGGGAACAAACATGAAGAAAGAACTTCCAAGAAAAACAACTCTGTGTTAATCAATTATGAGTACAGTACAATTAAATATCCATATTTCGTATCAACTAGTGCCTACAACAATGAATATTTCTGTATAAGTTTGTGGATGAATATCTTGAACTAGTGCTAGTTACAATGATTCAGGGGGAAGAGGAGATATATATATATATATATCTTGGGAAACCTATTAAAATATCACTTCAAAAATCACAATACCTGTGTTATCCAGCACTGAAAAAGCAAAGAAGAGTCTCAAGAATGTTGTTTATTTTCCCTAACCTGAAATTCTCTTCTTATGATTTCCAGTACCAGTTCATTCCATGTATCAACTGGACCTGGCATGCACCAATGTAAGCAATCTTGTGGAGGAGGCTTACCATTTGGACCTCGCTTTGTAATCTTATTCGGATCAAGACTCCTATAAGGACCAGGATGTCCATCGTGGCGATATCCAAAGGCTTCGGTAATATCCATCAATACAGATCTTGATTTGTTTGTCTGCTTCTGGGTTGCTTTCTTAAAACCTGTCACCTGTTTCTCGTGCATTACGATGGTAAAACCATTCTCAACTAGCTCATTTTGTGCAGCTGGCTGCACCTTCCCTGTGCATGATCCTCCAGTATTCCAAGCTCCACCTTCATAATGATCAGGTGAATAGGATCGTAAGATGGTTAAGCCAGTGTAATTCGGGTGTTTAATCATTGCAGTGATAACTGTATCAACTGAGATTCCAAAAGCTTCAACGTTGTTGATCTCCATTGGTTTAGACTTATTAGGCCACCAAAGCTGTCCCCCGACAATCTCATTGTTCAAGATGTACACAGAACGCTTCGCGAACCAATGGCCAGAAGAAAGGACAACCACATCAAAGGTTGGAATATATTCCATGAAACGTTCATCAGGAGAGTCAAGAAGCAGCTTATCTACACCATCAGGAGCAAAATCAAATGGTTCAGAAGTTTGGTGCACAAGCCAGGAAGACCATATTCGAACAATCATTGTTGATGTTGATCTAAAGTAGTAACGCTGCATTTTCTTGTTTCCTCGGTTTTTGGGAACCTCCACCTAATAAAGATTCTCTAGAGTCATAAGTTTGAAAACATAATATGTTGAAGTGCAAAAAATACATACCAAATGGTAAGCATGAAAAGGAAATTCGTCTTTCAACCGCACCTTCAACGTATAAACTACAGCCAAATAAATGCTAAGGTGTTTCTGACATGACTAAGAAGATATACTTTCAACACTAGCTAATCCTAATTCTTGGCTTTTGAAACTAATAAATTTATAAAGATAGAAATATGAGAAATGTGTAACTTTTAGTATGACAGAGATACAGATTCTGATTCAGCAACAAGTACGAAAAGCATTGAGAAATATACTCTCTTTCACCAATTTTCTTAGTTTTTTTTTTCTTTTTTCCAGATAATCTACTTTCTTGCTAACCATGCATAATCTTCCATATAATCATCCCCTGAACCCATTATTCAAATCAAGTTTTCCTTTCTGAAACAAAGGTTTGAGACATTTGAGCAACCAAACCATGTATCGGGAGAAAATGGTATTCCTATAGTTTCTGGTGGAAATTGGGAAACAACACAATACAGATAAAAGGCAAATATAATGCATGAAATGGTATAAATGTAAATGATACTGGAATTGAACAGCCAAAAGAAGAAATTAAATTTTAGAACATTCTCAAAGTTTCACAGTGAAGCTCTTTTACCTGCCAGAGAATACAGAGCATGGATTCCATCTGATTCCGAGCAACAGAATCACCGATAAAAGCTAATGTCTTTCCTCGCATTAACTCCAAAAACTTCTTGGGATCAAATCTTGGGAGGTCACACTGATCAGGTTTCCATCTCCAGTTCTCATATTCTTTGTCAGGCCTTCCATTCCCCTGGCAGTTCTGCATCTGTGTGAGGACAGGGCAGGAGTTATTCGAATACAATGGTCCGGCTGAATCATATACCCATTTTCCATGATAAAGATCACAATCTGCAATGCAAGTGGCAAGAATTTCTGTCAGAGTTCATCAATGGCAGACATATATATACATAATATCTATATACACATTACATGATTGTAGGGGATTAGAACATTAGAAAATAGTTCTTGGCTGTCAAAACAATAACCTCACATCCATAATGCATTATCAGTCATGAATCCAAAGAAAGTCTTTAAACATTTGTAACAATGAAGTTCTAAACCAGGTAAATCTAAAAAATCTTTAGGCAAAATTTTTTTTGTATATCTGTAATAAATTTTTCCACATATATAGTTCTAATGATCAAGTTACCCCATCAACACAATTAAAAAAGGGACTGCAATTATGCACAGCCATGATCTAAATAAAATTGAGCAATTCAATAGATGATCAGTATGTAAGGCAATAGGATCTTCAATGTAAATGTATGAAAACAAGAATAGATATCATAAAGCCAAATAAATGACAACAAGAATGAACCAAATGATGGTAAATACAACGGAAGGCGAAAGCGAACTAATGGGGAATCATGATGATCTTACCTGGTTCTCCTATACTAGCCACAGTTTTGTTGCTTTCCTGCCGATCAGAATCATCAGAAAAATTCTCCACAGGAGACAAAGTATCAATATTTCCATTATTCTTATTAGTAACAGGTGATACTGAATCATTAATACTCTTATCATGAGTTGTAACACTAGACAAGTCGCTAGAAGATCCTGATGCAGAAGAATTTAGTTTTCTTACTTCTTGCTCTAAGTCTGGACTTTCATCAGCTTTCTTAGCATCCAGGGGCTCGGTTGTCTCTGTTCCTTTCACACTGTCACCTTGACCAGAAGAAACCCCAGAAGTTGAATTTGTTGAATCTAAGTTGGTAGAGAGTTGTGGTTTATTACCATTTTCATCACCATATGATGAAGATTCAGTAGCTCTGATGGGCGAAAACAGATGCTCTGTCGGATTAACTGTGTAGAAATAACTACGAATTGTAGACCCAATTGGCTGCGGAACTAAAAGGGTTGAAGCCATAATTAAGAATAGAGCTAACCCACCTACTGAAACTACAATTGATGTAAGACTTTTGGGATAGGTCATTGCAGAAGCTTCTTTAGCTGGTGTTGAGCCAATCATGGTGACCCTTTTTCCTATTCTAATCAAAAAAATCAGATTCGTTTTGGGGTAAACAAATTTCTAAAAACAAAATCCATCTCTACAATTACAGAAAATTCTAAATTACTCGTACTCGTCAAGTATTAATTAACAGAATAAACTGTAAAAGAATCTAGAAAAGGGCTCCTCTAGAATCTTGGGATCTAAACATTCAAATAAATCCTTTCAGAGAATTTATCTCCATAATTAAAAATAAAAATAAAAATACAAAAACCTGAGAATTTGAAGATTCTTCTTGAAGATTTACAACTAGAGAGGAACAAAAACAGGAAACACCCAGCAAAATAAATTGTACAAAATCCCAGCAGAATAAATTATAGCTGGTATCGAGGTGATGAACAAAGAATGTCAGATCAAGAAAGTGATTTCCTTTTCACTGTATCTTCTTCAAATTAACGGCATTTAGGAAAGTGAAGGAAATTGAGCCCACTGCCGGGTTGCGTTTCAGTATCAGACAGCGATCCTATTTTAAGTACTTCAACTTATTTCTGCACATTCTGAGGGTTGCGTTTCAATCTCAGACAGCAATCCTATTTTATGGACATGTTTTAGGAAGTCTCACATCCAATTTTACTACATAAATTTTATTGAATAATATGCACTTTTTTGTTCTAATTTTTTTTTTTATTTATATATATATTAAGTCTATAGTATATATTAGATGGATGAATTTTCTCAATATATATATTTTAATGAATTAATTTTTCTAATAAAAAATATGTACATCTAATAAGATGAGATATCTCGTTTCATATATAAATATATAATAATATATAAGTAGGTATTTATAGTTAACTTGATATTTGAAATATATTTTAGAACCATACACATTATTAGACTCTACTAGTCATTACTCTAACTAATCCAAAATCGATTTAGATTGTACTTGCAGAATCTAACTTTTATTCGAAAAAAATTACACTTTACTTTTTGCATACCTCACAACAAGTTTTGAATCTCACAACCTAGTGTAAAAAATTGGACAAGTAAAAACTTGTGAACAAACAACTTATATGATTGAAAATTAACCAAAATATGATTAAAAATATCAAAACGATAAATAATAATATGGAACATTAATCCACAAATATATATATATATATATATATATGGAACATTAAACCATATACAATGTGATTAAGTAATCCAACAATATTGTCCCGCAAGGGAGGTGGAGTAGGCTGGTGGGGACTGCAAGATCCCCGGTTCAAATCCTACCAACGCCTTCTTGATCGAGCCTGTTACACGGGGTTTACCCAATGTAGTTTAACCGACTAGCGTGGTTTGCAGGCTATTGCGCTATGCCCGAAAGTTTACCCAGAGCGCACTCGACGAGTAGCGGCGGTGGGTTCCCCCCAACAAAAAAAAAAAAAAAAAAAAAGTAATCCAACAATATCTTCGGTATCTCTCTCTTGCTTCATTCTTGATATCAACCATAGAAATTTATACATTTCATAAAAAAAAAAAAAAAAAATCAAGCAGAATTGACACTTTTCAGAACTTTGAATATTAGATTTCCTACTTTTAGATTTGAACATTACTCCAGATTATGTTGAAGGCATGAGTTTGAAACACCAAAAGCAATGCATGGGCAATAATGTCATTTCACAGTTAGTATCGATCTGCATATGGTGTTCCATATACGATCAAGGAAGGTACTATACGTACAACAGTGTCTATTGGTATCGCGAAGTTTACTCCAGATGACATACCTGTCCCTGCATCATGATCAAGTTCAAAAGCACGGTCATACTTTCTTGTATAGAAATAGAAATAGGGGAAGCTTTTCCCATCTCCATTTTGAGTGTCAATTCAAATTCAAAATCAGCATATACTTTGAAACACAACTAAATTAGAGATAGAATGTATATGGATGGCAACAACTTCATATCAAATGTTTATTCTTTTGATTTGATTTCACGACAAATATGTATTTATAGAACTCCATTGTATTAAATAATATTGATCATTAAAGGAAGTGATACTATAAACCCCAAAAGTATTGAGGGAGTAGGCATTCATTTACCTCTGCGGGTGAATGTGGCAGTATTCACTCCGATGACATGGCCATACGAATCAATTAATGGCCCCCCTGAATTCCCTGCAATATATAGATATATACAGTTTGCACTAATCACAAAACATGACAATTTCTATCCAATTGAGTATTGGAGCTGTGAGAAAAGGTATTTTAACTCAATTTCAAGAGAAAGAACGGAAATGCTTTTGTATTATATATTCTGTTAGTATTTGGGACTTTAGAGTAATTCAAGAAGGACTTCACCTGCATTAATAGCAGCATCAGTTTGAATAGCTCCACGGATGGCTTTTCCGTTTGGTGAAGGTATCTCCCTACCTAATCCACTGACAACCTAAGACAAGTCGAACCAAGGGAAAGATTTATCAATCACGAAAAATGCTAATTTACTTTTGAGAGAGAAAACATGTATATAATAATAAGAAACTATGCTGCAGATATGCACATGGATACTGAATAATTGTTTACCCCCTCGGTTAGAGTGTTTTCATATCCATAAGGGTTTCCAATGGCAAAGCAGCTCTGGCCTACTCGTAAACCTTGGGAAGTACCAAGAGTTACTGGCTTCAGTTCATTACCCTCGATATTAACCTGCGCAAGTTCAAGCACTTTCAGCCAATGGATTAACAGTTAGTTAATCCGCAGCCAGAAAAAAAAAAAGATGACTATTCAGGCTAAGTAATGAACTTTCAACAGCATAAACTCTCATTCTAGCAGTATGTATGGTCCGGATGAAGGCTTAATTTGTGAAATTGCATTCATAAATAGTATTTCTCCTGCAGGTATTCAAGGCCTTTTTGGCTTTTCCAAATCCGATACATCGGAAACCAAACTACTCGAGTTCACAGCAAAAATCATAGATATATATTAGAGTACAAAACAATGTGAGAAACATAATATCTTCAAGGAATTTAGAAAATTTACTTCTACCAAGAAACAAAATCTTCTTCAGAACGGAAAAATCTGGTGGCTTATTTCATAATCATTGAAACATTAGTAGATAAAATTGGATACTGCTTTCTTGGCATCATCCTTGAGACAAATGATAGCTCATCATGCAAATGCTAGTATGTGTAGATCGGAAACAAATGAATAATGACCACTAAGCCCATCCATAGTGATGCAATAAATTTTCAGCAGCAGTTTTTTTTTTCAGATTTGGAAGAATATTGTTTTCTTTTAGATATATTTAGAACATTAACTAAACACAGGACTAGAGCAATACACATGGGAAAACCAACAAGAACCTTTTGGAGCGAACCAATTAAGTATTCTTCGATGGATGTAATTTGCTAACGAAAGAAGGCATGGTTCAAGGGAATCGTTTTGTAAATGTGATTATGACTTCCGAGAACTCAACTGTGATTGATGAATAAAGTAATATGGGGGCATACAGAACAAAGAGCTAAGCAGATAAGGGTATAGACTGCCACAGCAGATGAATACCTTTAGAACAGCAAGATCATAATCTGGATCAAAGCCCAGGAGGTTCGCCTCTCTGGAGAAACTGTTCCTTTTAGCATCAACAAGAGATATCTGTAATTCAAATATGAAAAACGATGCTATTCAACCATCGATTAAAGGATTAAAAGAAGAAGAAATTTTTTTCTGCAAATGAATTTGCCCAAAAAGAAAAGAACCTTACACAGCTGTAGACCACTTTTATCAGTAGCCAATTTAGCAACAACATGATAGTTGGTGACCTGCCATAGATAGAAATTATCTTCATATCAGACCTTAATGTTTGAAAGAAACATGTGAATCCAGGGAGTAGGGAAGCTGGCATTGATGATTGTGTTGTTAGAGAAGGTTTTGAAATAAAACTTTAATCATCTTCATTGGGTTTTGACACAAATCAATTTCTTCAGTAATATCGTAAACTGTCTGCATATTTTCCTTAATACACACAATAAACATCAAAAACAACATATCCACAAGGAAACACAAAGCTATAATTCAAACGAATGTCTCCAAACTCCAAGGGATTTACAAGCTTATTTCAAAACCTGAAAAGTACATTAGTAATGGAAATCTACTAGATGATTGATATTGAAGTTTTCAACAAGAAGTACCAAGAGTAAGAACATTTATTCTTATTCTAACAGGTTCATATTACAGAGTTGAAAAATATTAAGAAAAAGGAATAATGATGTAACTATAACAGAAACAGAACAAAGAGGATTTCAATCTACTGTAATATGATAATATTTCCATTGAAATGAGGAGCTAGACAATGAGATCTTACAATATGACCAAACTTATCCCAGATGAATCCTGAACCAGTCCCTTCCACTTTTGCATTTTGATCATCTACTAATACATTCTTACTAGAGCTGCGTGGAACTTTAGTCAGTTCAAGGTCTTCAATGAACACAACAGAAGGTAATGCTTCCTGAATGCAGGGAATTCAGTTCTTTTAGGAATTCAAAATACTGAAATATTTTCAATAACTGCAAAATTATGCACAACAGGCATAAGAACATCAGTAGTATGAAAATTTTCTTGAAATGTAAAACAACAATTGCATTAAAATGGGATAGAGGAGTGAAACAAAATAGTTATCCAAGAAACATTCCCAAATGGTTAAATTATACAACCGCAGTTAAAAGAAATCACTGTCACTCAAGAATAATACTTTCATCTAGTCACTGCACTTAATAAATCATAATCTTTGAAGCAGAGCAGAGAAAAATCATTAGCTATGCTTCGATGTTAGGAAAAACTTTAATTCTATCAAAAGAGAATTTGGCATTTTTAGCTATCAAGAATGATCTTCTGTCAAATTAAACTAATCAACTACTTCATCATTTTTATTGTGACTAATACTTTCTACAAGATGCATTATCTTCTAAAAGAAAGAAAGCATTTTTTTTTTTACTATTATTCCAATGAAATAAGTTGGGCACTCCAGAAAATCACAAACATCAGAAAATGTTGGTTAAGAGTTTTTATGTAACTCATTCATAGTGTTTATTGAGAGTAGCCATATATTTACACATAGTAATTACACATCTCAACTTTTCAATGATATTATTAATAAAGGGAATAATTTGAAATGGACTCGAAGCAGTATTGAAGGGTTTTGGGGGATCCCAATTTTACACTATCATCTTTGAGTTCGATCAAATTGTTTCTTTTGTTAATAATATCATTGAAAGATTGAAGTGTGTAATTACTATGCATAGCTATATCATTCTGTTCTCGACAAACACTATAAACGGATACATAAACGCGATACATAAGCATTTTTGAAGTGCAGTATTGTGTGCTGTAAAAGAAAAGCAAAATTATGACATATTCTCTACAAATTTTACAGAAAAACTGGCATAATCTTTAGTCTTTATACATACGCTACAAATGTAAAACAACTTCAATCTTTCTCCGGGGACATTATGCTTTCTACAGCCTAAAATTTGCATGACAAACTAAAATAGCTCAAACATTCCATGAACGAAACAATGTCGATAGAAATATAATAATTAAAATAATAAATAAAAAAGGTACCTGGAAGAGGAGAGCAACCCTATCTTCTTCTTGCTGAAGTTCATCAACTTGTAATGCAAGAGCAGAGGAAAATGAAGAAAGACTTAAATTTTCACAGACATTTAAGCAAGACAGAAAAGAAGAAGTAAAGATCAAAGCTTTTCGTCTGCTAAAATAATGGGTTTGATTTGAATTCGAAGAAGAAGAAGATTGGAGAGGAAGTGGAACTGGAATACACCGTAGAGCACTGATCACTCCCATGGCTGCTGATTGCTGATTGCTGATTGCTGATTGCTGATTGATCCCCAAGTTTTAAAAGTTTTCCAATAGATAAGAATCAACGTGGCGCAATTCTGTGAATTATCTCCTTCATCTATATATATACTTGGCGGGGGGGAGGGGGGGGGGGGGGGGGGGGGGGGGGGGGGGGGGGGGGGGGGGGGGGGGGGGGGGGGGGGGGGGGGGGGGGGGGGGGGGGGGGGGAAAATTTTATATATAAAACAGAAAATTTATATATATACTTACATATTTAGTAAGTATATTTATAAATTGGTAAATTTCATCATTAAATTTATATAATTTCATTATGTCAATTTTAATCAAAGCCTAAAAATAAAATTAAAATAGTAATAATAAATTAAAGGGTAAAAATGTAAATTTATGATACAATTTTTTTACCCCTTTTAATTTTTTGAACCAAAAATCCACAGATCAAACTCCTGAAAATTGTTAGCTCCAGCCATTATCATAAGCACAACCACATGCTAAGACCAGTGATACATATTTAACCAAATCCTAGAAACTCCATTGAAAATTTGGAAACCTATCTCTTTTACTGCCAAGATCATGGCAAACAAAATGTCACTGAAAATCTCATCAAAACAAATTGCACAACCTGAAAGATTCATTTTAGCAAAAGTTCTAACAGTTATGAAGCTAAAACTCTAGATATGCAAAAAATATCCAGATTTTACACCAGCAGAGAGAATTCAGACTCTGTGCTACAGAAAATACGACATGAATGCAGCAATTCAGAGCTGAATAACTAACTATATGCGTCTCTTTTTAGGGAGACGGCATCCATTATGGGGACGTCTAGTAGTGTCCTCAATGTACACAATAGGATTTTGATCACCACGAGAATTTGTATATCCTTCTCTGAAACTCATTATTGCTTGTCGTTTTTTCTTGAAATACGTAAAACCATTGACTTTTACCACGACAGACTTCACACCAGCATCCCTGACCTTCCGTCCTACATGTTCTGCAGTTGCCTCTGCCCCAAATCGAGAACTCTTCCCTCCTTTGTCCGGTAATGATCCTGCAGAAGCAGAAACTCTGTGTCCAGGCTTTCTGTTTCCTTTTGAGTCCGTTAGAGTTATAAAGGTATTATTTCGTAGCAGCTTCATATGGACAATATCAGCATTTTGCTCAAAATTATACTGAGGAAATGGAGCACCTCCAAAAAAATCCTTCCCAAAAAACTGACGACCTCTAAATGAATCCCTTCTATTATCTTCAAAAATTCCTCTAACATAGTCCATAGGTCGAGAATTATTATCCATAGGTCGTGAATTATTATCCATCCCAGCCTCCTTGGGCTTCTCAGAATGCAGAAAATTCCTAAAAATTAAACTGAATGGCGAATGACAACTTTCCTTCAAGTTCTGTGATGGCGACCTTGACAGCCAAAAATTTTCATTGGTTTTACCTCTATAATCATCTGTGCAACCTAATTTATCAGAAGCATAAAGTTATGTAAGCCAAAAAATGATGGGAAATACAAATGGAAAAGAAAACGCCATTCATCAGTTTATTCTTTCTTAGATAGTGCTTCTTCCATACAATTCCCATCCAATGAGTAAGAACCATAAAGAAATGAAGAATTCTTTAAACTAAAAACAAACCAAGAGATCATTGACCAGCTAAGCATACTACTCTTATATCTTGTCGACAAAACAACTTGCATTATCACTCACAAGACACTAATACACAGGATCTTTCATGAACAAAATACTTCAAGAAACACACAGCAGCCTGTTCCTGTATACAATGAACTGTAACAACGCTTACTTGTTCTCAAGTCTTTTACAAAAAAATCTTCTACTTGTTTTCTTGGTATTTTCATTTCTATTTTAGCTTAATAGCTTGTATATACAAATACACCAATTAAAATAGTAAGATATATCTTCCTTACCTTACTTTTAAAGCAACTGAATCAAAATTGAGGATTTTTGCAGATAAACTCTTCTCCCAACAAATCCTAAAAACAATGGCCCCTTCAACCCCCACCTTCTCTCTCTCACAAAGGCTTTTTTTTTTCCCCTCGAGAAGCAATTTTTAACAAACCCCAATTGACCATTTTATATTTACTTGCTCTGTCTGGTCTTCACCTTCATTTTCTTTACTTGATAGATATCAAAACAGAAGGGTAATTCAAGTCAGGAACAAAACATTTCTGGTCACTTATAAGAAACAAAATCCCAGGAACCTTTTTTTTTTTTTTGATAATTAGAATCCAAGAACTTACATTGATCATAACTAGGCACTCCAGTTTACATAGACAAATCATCGAACATTAACAGTTGACACTACAAAAAGTTTGAATTAAATAGTGAATCCTTATCAAAATTTTACCGTTGGAATCAAACTTTCTTTTTTTTTTTTTAATAATACTTCCTCGATAACGAAACACTTTTTATTCAATAAAAGCAAATCCCCTAGTACAACTGACAAACAAAATTACGCAAATTCAAGAATTCCAGACCCGACAAGTTAAGAGGAAGATATCCCAATTCACACTCAAATAATATCCTTTTATATAAATGCAAAAGGAGATTCAAATAAAGCGAATCGAAAGTACTATAATAATGAATTAAAAAAAAAAAAAAAAACCTGAGTGCTCACAGTTCTTAGAGAAACTGAAGAAAGAACTAAATGGCCGATTCCATCTGCACTCATTGGTGATGAGCTTAGTACGAGAAGAAATCCGCGACAGTGGACGGAGAAGACTCATTGCTGTTCTACAATTTTAGGGTTCAATGTGAGTTGGAAGTCTTCCGTAGGTTTCTGGTAACGATTGCTAAATTTCACTTCATAGATTCAGAATTTTTTTTGTTTAAAAAAAAAAAAAGATTTTTTAAAAATTAAAATTAAATTGTATTTTAGTGTATTATTTCTAAAATAAAATTTTCATCCGTAATATTACTATAATATTAATGACAAAAAAAGACTAGAAGTAGAGAAATTTAAAAGTTATATATTTTATATAGTATCAATACATATAAAATATTATTTACCAAAAAAAAAAAATACATATAAAATATTTAGCAAAAAAATCAATACATATAAAATAACATTGTATGATACAAATGATATATACAAAGTTAATATACATATATCCAGTGCGGATGGTCGATGTTTCAAATCCTCTTAGGTGGTTAGCGTCAGCTTAAAAGCTCTAAGTCGGACTCTAACCCTTGAGTAAGAGTTAACTTTGCGAGCGATCAGCAAGTCGAGTCCGAATTAGTCTTACCGAAAAGGTGGGGACACCGGGCGCCCCAAGTGGGTATAAAAAAAGAAGTTAATATACATATATATATACACATATAAAATATATATATATATATATATATATATATATATATAATTTTCATTAGAGTTATATAAAATTGATTACATAAAGTTAAGCTAAAAAGATATTACATTAAGTTTATAAACATTTTATATTTTTTTTAAAGCAAATTGGTCAAAAAGGTCCCTTACATTATAAATGTTTTGCGATTTCATCCCTTTTCTTTTTTTTTTGGATATTTTATCCATTATATTATAAATTTTGGTCAATTTCATCATTTCTGTTATTTTTTTTTTGTCCGTTAGTTAACTGTTATATTTAAAAAAAATTATTTTTTCTGGGGTAAAAATGTCATTTTACTGTTTAAAAAAAAAAAAAAAAACCCCAAACCTTAAAAATTTAAATTTTTCTTTTAGTTTGACATGACAAGGAAAATTATCAATTTTAAAAATATATTTAATATCATATATTTTGGTCAAAAATATCTTTTATATTTTTTATTTATATAGATTTTCAAACCAAATATTAATAAATAAATATATATAAATTTAACTATTTACTTTTCAAATTAATATCAAACTTGCAAACAAATATCAAGATTGTTAAAATATTTTTAATAAATGGAGTTTCAATTTTTTTATAACTTTCGGATCTTTTGATGGAGAATTTTAAAAAAATATATATGTAAATGACAAATTTATTTCTAAGTGTGTCCATTGTTATTTAACAAGCCAAATTAATAAGTGAAAAAGTGATCTCAAAGAACTGATATGATAGCATTTAAAATCTTTGTAAATCTATATAAATAAAAAAACATATAAAAGATATTTTTGACCAAAATATATGATATTAAGTATATTTTTAAAATTGATAATTTTCCTTGTCATGTCAAACTAAAAGAAAAATTAAATTTTTTAAGGTTTTGAATTTTTTTTTTTAAACCAAAAAATGACATTTTTATCCCCGAGAAAATAATTTTTTTAAAATATAACAGTTGACTAATAGTTGACCAAAAAAAATTAACAGAAATGATGAAATTGACCAAAATTTATAAGATAAAGGATGAAATTTTCCAAAAAAAAAGAAAATGGATGAAATCGCAAAACATTTATAATGTAATAGACTTTTTTGGCCAATTTGCCTTTTCCTTGTCTCACACAAAAAAAAAAAAATTTAAAATTTTTAAGGTTTGTTTTTTTTTTTTTAGGGGTGCTTTTTTTTGAAAATAATTTTTTTTTAAATATAACTGTTGGCCGGTTAAAAAAAAATAACAAAAAGGATGAAATTGGTCAAAATTTATAAGATAATGGATGAAATTTTTCAAAAAAAAAAGAAAAGGATGAAATCGCAAAACATTTATAATGTAAGAGACATTTTTGACCAATTTGCCTTTTTTTTAATAATGAAAATTGTTATTTCAACTATTTTTAAGTGTAATATATATATTTTTAAATACTATAATAGACAAATTGGCCAAAAAGGTCTCTTACATTATAATGTTTTTGCGATTTCATCCATTTTCTTTTTATTTGGAAAATTTCATCTCTTATATTATAAATTTTGGTCAATTTCATCCTTTCCGTTAATTATTTTTTTGTCAACCGTTAGTCAATGTTATATTTAAAAAAAATTATTTTCTCAGGAGTAAAAATGTTATTTCACTGTTTTAAAAAAAAAAAATCAAAACCCCCAATTCCACTTCCCTTCCTCCATTTTTTCAATTCAATTCAAATTTCAAAAATCAACCATACTTCTCCACTGTCTTCCAACCATCTTCATCATCCTTACTCTTCTCCACATCTCCAACCATCTTCCATTTTATTTAGTCCTTTATAAAATAATAATAATAATAATAATAATAAAATAAAGGGTAAAAATGTAAACTTAATAATATTTGTTGTGTTTTGAGAGAGAATAAAAGAGACGTGAGTTTTATATTTTTCTGTATGTGAATTTTTTTTTTAAAAAAAAAATATTAAATTATAATCAGAAAAAAGTACTAAAATATATATATTTTTTTGAGAGGGTACTAAAATATATTTAATTACTAAAGTTGATTGGCAAAAGAACACAGTAGCAGACACTATTTTCGGGCAAAAAAGTTCTTTTTTTTTTTTTTTTACGTTTAAATAAATCTAAAGAAGTTCGACGCTATAATGTTCCGTACAATTCTTGAATTCAGATAATCTGAAAAGACTGTAAGGGAAGCCCATAAACTTATTTCAACAAAAAAATTTGAGATCTCGGGGAAACTTCAGAAGCTTTTTATTCTTTCTTTAATGGCTGACGTTGATTATGCTTGGGATTCAGATTCAGAGCTTCAATGTTTTGACAGAGATCGACATATTCAATTCCTAGAGATGATGTATGAGCTCTTGCCTTCGCGTTATCAGAGCCAAGAGATCAATCGCATGACTCTTGCCCACTTTACAGTTTTGGGACTCAATGTTCTTGGAGCCCTTGATCGAGTATTTCACACTAAATCTTATTTTGTTCTCATTTTTTAATTAGTTTATGGATGATTAGTTTTCTTGGTTCTTTGAAAGCCTTTTAACTTTAAGTTTGTATCTTTTAGGCTGATTTCGTGAACATGAAGTATTATTGATAGTATTGAGAAGTCATATAAATTTGAGTTCAGGATTATGATTTCATGGCATGTCATGTTGTTCCCTAATTTTAAGTTTATCTGGAAAGGAAAAAGTTAAATTCTTGACCACAAAATAATAGTAGAACTGGAAATTTTATTATAAGGATATCGGGAAGCACTACACTGGATTTAGCTTTCGCTGTTACTACCCTGCAGAATGTGGATTGGCATTGATTTACACGTTGAGAATTGTCATTTTCATACTTTGATCATGTTGTTTGGGCAATTTTTCTCTGCAGATTGATAAGCAGCGAGTGATTAATTGGGTTTTATCTTTCGAAGCTTGTCCGAAGAATGAGGATGAACTGGGCAATGGTATTGATTATTTTACAGGTTTTATTGGTTTTTATAGGTTTTAAGCTATGGAATTTAAAAGGGTTCTTTCTTGATGCAGGACAATTTTATGGTTTCCATGGTTCTAGGAGTTCTCAGTTTCAGGCAAATGATGACGGGGTACAGAGATGAGTTGTAATTGGAGTGGATTTGCTCTTAACCCTGAAACAGCTTTCTTCTTTCATTTGGAATGCTCAGTAATGCCATTTTATGTTGGCTTGCAGGTTACAGTTCCCAATGGTAGTCATTTGGCAAGTACGTATTGTGCACTAGCCATATTACGGACTGTTAGCTATAATTTGTCACTTATAAATTCTAAATCAATTCTGAAATCAATGAGAAACCTTCAGCAGCAGGATGGAAGGTAATCTATTTAGTTTTCAATTTAATTCCATACAATCATTGATCTTGTGTAACAGTTTTCTTCTGCACTGCCCTCGCTCCTTCTATGGACCTCGTGATATTTATCCATAGTTATTGAAAGTATCTGCATTCATCATCTAGAATATGATACCATCACTGATCTTGTAAAGTAAGAGAAGAAATAGTGTAAGGAAGGAGAGTCGCTTTTACGCAACAACAGGAAAAGATTGGAAACTAGAATTAACGAGACAATCAAAAAAATCTGATAGACAAGTAACCCACCTTTACAACTTTGTATTTGATAGTACTTCTCTGTTAGAATCAAAAAAAAAAAAAATTGGAAGAATGGACTGGAAGTGCTTGTTTTTGTTTTGTTCTTCTCCAAAACACATTGCTTATTAAATATTTATACCATTTCACTACCCTTGAGAAGACTGCAATATACTGCTTGATATTTATTTGGCCTAAACAGTTCTAGTTCAAGAGGGAGATGACAATGATCATTTCTTCTACATATTTTGGAACTTTTAGATTTGAGAACATAGGTATTAAGTTTATCAATAATGTCAAGTCAAACTAATATCTGAACTCTGTGTTCCACGTGTTCCAGTTTTATGCCGATTCATTCTGGAGCAGAGAAAGATCTCCGATTCGTGTATTGTGCAGGTAAGGAGATCATCTAAAGCCAGCTTTTGGAACTTGCTTCTCATACTAGAATAAAACTAATATGGAGATATATCAGCTGCCATCTGTTTCTTGTTGGATGATTGGAGTGGCATGGACAAAGAGAAGGCCAAGCAATATATCTTAAGTTGTCAGGTAAGTGAAGCATACATGAGGCATTTTGTATGTTTATTGCCTACATGATGATAATGTAGATTACATATTTCCCCGAGCTTTATTTTTACGATATAAGTATGAAGATATGCTCATGAGTATTCCATCTTGCAGTCATATGATGGGGGTTTTGGATTGATTCCTGGTGCTGAATCTCATGGTGAGTGGATAGAAAGTCTCTTCATTATTGACATTCCCTGTGAAATTTCAACTTTAGTTAATCCTACTCTTTTTCACCATTTCTGTAATAAAAAATGTTGATTGCCTTCGCTTGATGGTTTTCTTTCTCGATTCAATTGTGGATATATGGCTGACGTTTCCTTGAAGTATGTTATATATATATGAACAATTACACAATTGTACCAAATAAATCTCTATTTTCCACCTCTATTCACATTGACACAATTAGTCTCATAGTGATGTTAGTTTAGTTTTCTCAGTCAAATCTCTCTCGCTCTCGGTTTGTTCAGTAAACATAATAATTGTTGAAGTGTTCTTCTTTTGATAGTTTTATTGTGTTAGTATGCTGTGAAATGGTCATGGATGGCTTTATTTAGTGTTACAGGTGGAGCCACATACTGCGCTGTTGCATCTTTGCGCTTGATGGGATTCATGGAAGAAGATCTGTTGTCAAGAATTAATTCACCTTGCATTATAGATCCACAAATGCTTCTCGACTGGTGCTTGAAGGTTTCTTCTCTTATTCCAAATCCCTTAAAGGAGAAAACTCCGCTGTATTTTGTCTATAAAATTATTTTAAATGTCTGGTAGAAACTGCATTTTATGGATTCTTTTCTGTTACAACAAATTTCCCCCCTTCTCTGTTTTCTCGATGCAGAGGCAGGCAAGCGATGGTGGATATCAAGGAAGACCAAATAAGCCTGCCGATACATGTTATGCATTTTGGTAATTTTATGGCCAGTTTTGAGCTTCTTTGAGCATTCATTATTGTTTATATCTTAACTATGACAAATTTGCTTCTGCAGGGTCGGAGGAGTTCTTAGAATATTAGGTGCTCACAAGCTTATCGACGACCAAGGCTTACGTACATTCCTCCTAAGTTGTCAATCACAGGTCAGGCTTCTGCTTCTTCTCTTTTGTCTATTTTCCAACTATATATACATACAGTCGTGCCACAATGTCCGAAGCAAAGAATATCTCATTTCACCTTCAACGTAATGATATAAATTCATTTTATCTGGATTGTTGAAATATCATGTCTAAGGTGGAACCACCAAAAAACTTTGCATTGTTCACTTGTTCAAACCTGAATTCCAATCAATTTCGTATCTCTGATCTATTTTTGTTCTTGTAATGAGGAATGATACTTCTTGTGGTATGATTAAGATTTAAACACTAGGATTTCGATCTTTATGTTTCTTTCCTGTTTTCAGTATGGTGGTTTCAGTAAATTTCCCGGGGAGCTGCCGGATCTGTACCACACCTACTATGGCTTCTGTGCATTTAGTTTGTTAGAAGAACCTGGCTTGGAACGAATCAATGTCGAGTTAGGAATGACAGATGCAATTTTTCTCTAGATGTTGTTTGATCTAATTATCCTTTTTTGGTTGTTGTAACCAAAATAAGGCGCTTAGCTCACTTACGCCTTAGTGTTTTTTTTTTTTTTGCCCCCCCTCCTTTTGTGTGTTTATATATTATTATTTTAAATTTCTCCGATATCAGATAGCCACTTTCCAGGAAATTGGATATTTTTTTTAATTCTTATGTCTTTTTTTTTTGGCTTATGACACAAGAAATTCTGCAAGAGTTTTAACTATAGGTGGTGTCTTTCATATTTTGATTGATTTCTGTGTTTAAATTATATCTATATTTAAATTAATCTGTGTTCGAGTTAAAATAAATTTTTTATAAAAAATAAACTATCCTTAAGTTTTAAACGGTTCATTGAGAGTACTACTGTTGAAACGGTTGCCTCCACTTGCCTGTGTCTCCAAAAAACCAATCAGTCCATCTTTGTTGGCTACAAAATGATGAAAATGAATGCCCAAAAAAGCTCTTTTTCTTCTTTTGATTTGAATAGTTTTTGCTTTGAACTTTTGAAGCGTGAGAAATGTATTCATGACAAATACATATTAGTCCAAATAGAAAGTGTTTGGTTCTCTATCTGTAAGGTCTCTAGTTCGAATCTTATTTATAGTGAAACAAGTGTAGGGAGAGCTTTCTTCTAATAGAGGTCCAATGCAGTTTGACTCTGATTTAATTGATGCCTAAAATAGCTACTGGACACGGATAAATTTAAAAAAAAAAAGGCAAAAATTTCACCAAATGATTATTGAAGGTGGGATGAGGAGTGGATATTGGAGTGCACTTTCGGTGTCTGCAGGCACGAGAGAGTCTGTCACGGGCGTGTTTTTTGTCTTTGTTTTTAGGCATAATTCCAAAATACATTCTCTCTTTCATTATTCACCAAATTTACCACTCTGTAAAAATTCTATTCTTTTGTCTGCTGTACAATTAGGCAAATAGGGTTTGGCTATGTAAATCTAACCAATTCAAGATAACACTGTTATGAGCGTTTATGAATATTATACGAAATAAGACATAAAACGTATTTCCTTGGTAAGAGTTAATAAAAAAAGTGATTTTAAATGATCAAATATATGTATATATATGACTTTTGACAAGAACATTAGTAGTAAGGATGGCCATATGGCATTGATATTATGTATAAAGTTAATCGTAATTTCGAATGATGTAAATATATGCATACATATATATATATATACATGAGTTTTGAGAAGAACATTAGTAGCAAGGAAGGCCATATGGCATTAGTATTGAGTGCGTGAGTTCTTGTTCTAGGTCAGAGTGCTGGGATTATATTATATATATATATATATATATATATATATATATATATATATATATATATATATATATATATATATATATCTTACAGAATATAATTACAGGTACATGGAACAACAACAACAACTGAGGAAACAGGGGATTGAATTAAAGAAAAAAATCACCCCACTAGTCCTCCACTGGCATTAAAAAAAAAACACCACTAAAACATCAGTTTCAGAGTATTTTTGTCTGATTAAAGAATTTCTGTCTCCCTGAATATTCACCATGCTGTTTTACATTAGTTTAAGTTAAAACACACAGACAACACATGCAAGAACATCCCAATTTTTTTTTTTTTTTTTTAAAAAAAAAAAAAAAAAAAAAAAAAAAAAAACAAGAAAATTTGAAGATTGATACTTTTTTTCTATACTAGTGATGATGGAGAAGATGACAATGGAAGTACCCGAGAAGTATTAGGTGAATGCTGATGATGAAAATGATGATGAATCTGTTCCTCTCTGTTCTTATCATTTTCTTCTTCATTCTTGTCAAAAATTGAAACCCCATTTTGATCAATTTCAAGATCAAGATCAAGATCAAGCTCGAGTTTTCTTTTATGGAGTTTTTTCTCAGCATCCTTCAAGAACTGGAAATTTGGTGAAGAAGAAGAAGATCTCAACCAATTGTTGAAAAACTCTGCTTCATAAGCTTCACTTACTGAAGAACCAAAGTAGTATGAATTAGTAGTTCTGATAGGAGTTAATGGAGGAGTGAAATATGGAGGAGAAGCCATGGGAGTCAAGTACGGAGTTTTTTCCATTTCCATTACATGAAACAAATCACTTAAGCTTCTACTTCTTGATCCTTTTCTACTATTTCTAGATTTCCCATCTTCAGATTCCGCCATATCTTCTTTAGTTTCCTCTTTAATTGTGAACAGAAATCTTGTTGGCCCCGCCATGTTTTGTAGTTTCAGCATCAGTTCATCATCATCATCTTCTTCTTCTTCCTCTCCATCTCCATCTCCATCTCCATGGCCATGGCCATCTTCTCCAAAGGGCTTCTTGTACCAGAAATCCTTGTTTGAATCTCCACCACCTCCATGGAAATGAGCTTGTTGTGGTTCATGAATCTTGCTGTTATGATCAATCTCTTCTCCTCTTATACTTTTACTGATCCTCTTTTTCCACCATAGCAAGTAGTAAAGCTCAGCAATCAGAGCTAGTAAAAGACAGCCAAAAACAAGACTCAACCCAAGTCCTAAACTACTCAAAGATTTCATCTTTTTTAAATCACATCGAAAATTAACAACTAAAAAATGGAAATTATTGCTTCAAACTGAAAACCCAATCAGTATTTCACAAGAAATTTGCATAGAAATTAACACACAAAGCATCAAATCAACTTCCCACTGTAACATAAAATGGAGTTTTGCAGATATCAGAAAGAAACCAGCTTCTCTTTACCAAAAGTTGCCAAAGGCTCGTGGAGTTAAAGATCAAAGCAGTGAGCAGTGAGCAGTGAGCAGTGAGCAGTGAGCAGTGAGCAGTGAGCACCTTTCTCTCTCTCTCTCTCTTTTTCTCTCTCTCTCTATATGTATAAATCTTTAGTGGTAAAAAATCACCTTCATCAATCATGATATCTGATTATTATAGGTGAAAAGTGTCAGCTTTATGACTTAAAACCCATGACTAAAACCTCCCACATATGGATAAAATCATCTCCTTGTGTGCTTTAAAAAAATATATAAACTATACCATCCGTGTGATATATACTAATATATATATATACACACATATATACTGGTATGTATGAATCAATTATTGAATATAAACATAAACGTATTCTTACTACTTCAAAATATTCATTTAATACAATAAAAACGGTAATAATTGCAGTTTTAATTATTATTGAAAAGAAATTTTATATTATGTGTTATATCTCGTTTACAACGAGAATTTTTATATATATATATATATTTAAAGGGTTGAGTGTAAAGCAATGTATAACACCGGGGAACAGGCAAAAATAATTTAACAGAAGAAGGTAAGAGTGAGTGAGGTTCGCGGGTAGAAGTCGGTAAAGTCTTGTCTGATTTATGGTTGGAAGGTCGCATCCTTGGAGATGTTTTCACATGTGATGATATCATATAATTAATAATATAAAATGGAAAAATAAAATGCAAAAATTGTTGGAGTTGTGGTGTTAACCCAAGTTCGGATATGACGATTAAGCAAGAATTGTCTAGTATATAAAAAGTTACAACTACTTTTTTGAGAAAGTCTCAAGAACAAAACCGTGAGGGTTTAGACCCAAAGCAGATAATATCATACTAATGTAGAAGTTAGGTGAAGTGGCGGTCCAACTTAATGGGACAATATCAATTCATAAATTCTGTCGTAAAATTGTCACAAGGCCTTTTTTCAATAAGAATTATTGAACTCAATTAAAAATTTAATTAAAATATATATTAATCAAAATAGTAATTTTTTAAAAAATATATATTATTTTGAGTGTTTTTTTTTTGTTAGACCATTAATTATAAATTTATTGTTTCGACTGATTTAGATTTGATTTAAGTTACATTTATAGAGTGTAACTATTATTCGGAATGAAAGTGATTGAGAACAATTTTCCGGTCTTACCACGTAGGATGGGTGGGCTCCACGTCTAGCCAAGTGTCCTGCAATGAAGGCCAACAAGGGTGTGTGCTCCCGGCGTTGGCTCTCCGATGATTAATTCAGTTACCAAATCTAGAAGACTCTCAAGGAACCGAGGGACTAAGAATATTCTCAACGACTCTCTCTGAGAGTAGCGAAACAAGGTCACATAACACTTAAAATATTTTGTGATATCCGGCTTTGATTTTGTCGTGTGTAAAGTGTAAGTTACTATTTATATTAAACGAGAGATCCAACAGGGAAGTGACACTTGGATTGAGTACTTTTCCGACAGTCCGAATTGGTGGCTCCAAACAGTTCCTCCTATCAAGTTTCTCAAAAAATTCTTACTGCGAGTATCTTTTTGTGTTAGATATCATACCTTCTGCGTAGTACTTATAAACACCGGCCGAATTTCGGGAGAGGCCTATCCAGGGCCCAGTCAACCCACGTGGCATCCATCTCATACTCTTTGGCCTACATGAACTTTTCAGCACTTTAGTGCCTCTCAGAAAATTTTATCTAAACTCTTGAATAATACTTATAATGTCAAATTTTATATAGTATTCACAATGAAGTTTACCAAAACAAATTTGTATGTTGTATGTTTTTACCAATAGCAGTACATTGTTTCATCTAACATTTTTTCCGTTTTTGTGGTTGGAAATTTTATGACAGATAGTGGTAATTTGGAGAAAAACATGAATTTTCATTACAAGTTCCTCAGACTTCAACAAAAAGAAAAAAAAAAAAAAAAAAAAATTTTTAATAAGGTAGTACTGTAAGTCAAGTCAAATTCTTGATACTGACTTGCAAAAAGTACATAAATTTTTTTTTTTTAAAAAAAAAAAAAAAAAAATAAGCTGTGGTAAAAACTTTTGCTTGAAGTAGAAAAAATTATTAATAATAATAAATAAAGAAAAAAAAAATAAACTCACCCTTTACTCAACATAACTTTAATTGTAGGCAAAGATAAAAACATTCATTCTTGTTTCCGAATCATAGATTTTTATTTGCTGGGGGTAAAATAGTTTCCATCTTCAGCTTCAAAATAAAGAATTTCAAACGTGGTGGAGCGGTAGGGGCTCCTTCTCCCTTAACAAATGATCTATGTTTCAAATTCCGACTTGAGTATGAAAAAATGTTAAATCCTCTGGCCAGCTGTCTCACCCAATGGGTGCCTACAAATCAGCGAGAGAGATTAGTCCGTGTGTGGAATGACTTGAAAGTGCCGCCCCTCGGTGACGGGATCCACCCGGGATACTCGTGAAGCAAAAATAAAAAAATAAAGAATTCCAATCATGAAATCTTGGGCTATATATATATATATATATATATTAATGATTTAATATTATTTATCGGAATAAAACAAAATATTAATATTAAATTAAGTGGAGACCAAAATACACTAATCTACAAAATCTAAGTGAGTCAAATTAATATAGCTATAAATACAAATAACAACACGTAAAATAATAAAAAAATCATTTTTTTTTTCTAAATATTTAATATTTCAGCCACTAATCTATAAAAAGTGTTCGATTTTATCATTTTTCTTTCAATGACAACCTAATTTATCCTAAACGTGATAAAAATTTCAAAGAATATCTAAACAGAATTCTGAGGATTTGGAACGACTGGAAAGAAAGTTATGAGAAAAGGAGGATAAGATATATATATATATATATATATATATATATATATATATATATTTATATGATAATAATTTTATTTATAAATATAAACAATTATAAGTTTTGTAAAATTAAAAATATTTAGTGATAATATATATGTATATATATATATATATATATATTGTAGTGTATAAATAAACTATACTTTTTATGAGTTTGTTATTACTGAATTAGATGTTCATGTTAATTTTGATTTATTTTTAATAATTTGATATTTTTATCGACTAATTTAAAAAAAAATATATGAAAACAAAACTAAAAATGTATGGAAGAAAAATATACATATTCATTAGATCATAAAGATACGAACCAATATATATATATATATATTATATATATGTGTGTATATACAAAGATAAAAAGTAAAAAAGTAAAAGAATTAAGGAAGAAAAGTGAAAGGAAAAAAAAAAAAAAATCAGGTGAGAAATGCAAAGCTTCTCATTGCTTGGTCCCCAACTTCATCAATGGGATGGAACATAAGAATCCTTTTCGTAGCCTTTTTCTTTTATCTTGTGGTTGGGTTATGATTAACTCCCTTCGTACAAATTTCTCTATTTATATATATATATATATATATATATATATATATTAAATTTATCATTTTTTTCAAATAAAATAATAATAAACAAATGTCATTATTATTTATATTTTTTTTAACTCAATATTTTCATCAATTTACCCAGAGAGATCCACGTTGAAATGAGGCAAAGACGAACTCAGTTTTTGTAACCTAATATCTTCGTCAACTTACTGAGAGGGATCCATGTCAAAATGAGGTACAAGGTTATACTCAATTTTCGTCAACTAATTCAGGAGGGATGCATAAAGATAGATTTTCAAGATTACATAACACACAACTAAAATCTAAACACAGTTATTCCTAACTCGAATCAAATTCATAACTTCACACTTAACAAGTTAGACGATAATACCTAAATATAAAAGAGTCAAAACAATCATAATACCACCATATTCTCAAATTCAATTTTACACTTTTTTTAGTAATTTATTCGTATTCAATAGCCACTTTAAATCTCAACTAAATAGAATTTGAGCCGCGTTGGATCCTTATTGTTGAAACTCACCAAGCTGCTTGAATTTTACACATACATACACATAAATTAAGGTGTTCTAATCCATAAAATCAGTATCCATTCCAATATATATATATATATATATATATATAAGTTTTGGGTTAGAATGAATGGACCACAGTTTTCTGTTGGGTCACAATCTGAGTTTTCTTTGCCTTTCACTATTTAATTGATGATCCATTCATTACTCATTACTGATATCCAATAAACAGGAAAAAGTTCTTTTCTCCATGACACATATCATGTGAAGATCAGATCAGATCAGTTCATCTTTTCTTCTTTTTTTTTTTTTTTTCCAATTTGGTTAGCATTGAAAATCTATTTTGGGCAAAATCTGCAAGGAAACTTTAAAGAAAATAATGTCATATATATATATATATATATATATATATATATATATATATATATATATATATATATATATATATATATATATATATATATATATATTTATATTATTAGGGCTCACAGAAATAAAGTTTCTGTTTGCTATAAATTGGTTATGTACAAAATTATGATTTTGTAATTGAATTTTAAAAAAAAAGTAAATTGACATAAATAGTCCCCAAGCTTTTGGGTTTTAGTAAAACTGGTCCCTTTTTTTAAATTTAATTGATCCCAAAATTATTTTAAATTTTGTAAAATTTATTTTTATCAAATTTTTTGTTAAATCAATAATTAACATTAGAATGAAGAAAAAAAAAAGTTCAAGGATATTTTTGTCATTTTTATATTTTAACATACACTTTTCTGTTCATGTATCACTTTTTTTTTTTCTTACACACTCCATCTTTCAATTAATAGATATATATATATACACACACGAAAAGATATATTTGAAAATGAAAAGGATAGAAATATCCTTGGACATTTATTTATTTTTTTATTTATTTTTGTGATTTTAACAATTGATTTAAGAGAAATTTGTATAGAATACCCTAATTTGGCTAAAAAGTTTGATTAGTTTAAGGTTGTACACGGATTAGAGTCAAAAGTTATAATTTAATTCGATATTATTAGACGTGTAAACGTAGATTAAATAAATTGTGAAATAGGTAAATGATTTAGGATAGATAGGACAAATAAGTATCGAATATCAGAAATATTTTCCATTCAATTGAATCAATTATAAATTTTGTATTTTTTTTTTTTTTTTAAAAAAAAAAAAGGTTTTCCTCAAATGTATTTGCATATAGAAATGAATCAAGTTTTTTTATTTGGAGGTTAATTTTTGGATGACAATGGCTTGTTTATAGAATATACATACATACACACACACACACACACACACACACACATATATATATATATATATATATATGTATATATATATATGTTTTTTTTCTCTCTCAAAGTTTTATTTGTTGTTCTTGTCTGATGTGTTTATTGATAGAGTTTAGCAATTTGCAGCCTGCAATTAATAGTGGGGCATTATCAGTAAATCCGACTAACATGACAAACTATGGCATAAAATAAAATAAAAACTATGACAAACTATCAGCCGGCCATTGATATCTTTGTTGTGTATTATAATTCCTCTTGAATTTTACATCTTTGTTATATATATATATATATATATATATATATATATATATATATATATATATATATATTATATTATTTTAGATTCATCATTTAATTGAGTTCATTCTAAAACTAATTTAAAATCAATTTAAATTATATTTATTAAACTTAATTTTATTCTGAAAAAAATGCCATCTTACCTCACAGCGAAAATCAAATTAAGAACCTCGTGTATATATATATATATATATATATATGTATATATTATTTATTCAAATGAAACTTCATATGAAGAAGACAATACAAATAGTTTCTTTTTTTTATTATATTTTTTATTATGGAGTACTCTGCTAAATAAATATTATTAAATGTCTTTTAAATGAAATAAGTTAACTTTTTTAAAAAAAACTAATCAAAATGTAAATAGTTTTATCATGTACTGCTTACTCTAAATTATTTGATAATAAAGAGAAGTACAATAGTGTTCTTTTTTGAAAAATGCAACCCAAAAAAGATAAAAAAGCATCAAAAGCCATTGCCAAAAAAATCAAAATAATTCAAGAATTCTACCCGTATTGTAGTAGAATTTTTTAATATTACAATAATAAAGTTTAATTCTTACATATGTGACAATATCAGTCAAACTAGAAACTTTGTATAGCTCACTTTAAAACTTTAAACCCTAAAATTATGCCGAGTGGCCGGCATATGCTGCTGCAAGGGCAAGGGCGGCGGCCGGGGCAGAGAAGGCGGAGTTTCTAAGTTAGTAACGGACTCCAAGAAATGCAATAGCATCTGCGGCGAGGTTGAGGTGGACGGTGCAGCAACGGTGTAACGGCACATAGGGCAATTGGAATGAGAATAGAGCCACATATCGATACACGGTGCATGATATGAATGCATGCATTCCGGCAACGTACGTAGCATTTCACCTTCTTCAAAATCCGATAAACAAACCGCACACATCCCGTCGTCGTTTTCGTGGTCAACCAATCCTCCTCCGCCACGTGTTGCACTTGCACCACCTTTCTTCTTCTTCTGATACTTGTGGGACGGAATCAATTCGGCTAGTGAATTTTCTATGCTGTTTTGCAATTGGGTTTCGTCTTCTTGCTCGTGGTGATGGGGAGGCGGCAGCGGCGGTGGTACCGACGTGCGGCTGGTTAGGCGGCGGAGTAGTATTCTTAGGATGTGACCGGTTGTGATGCAATGGTAAACGGTGACGATCACGGCAGCTGAAGCTGCTGCGATTAGGCAAATGACTAATTTGGTTATCAGACTGGAACCATCATCATCATCACTTGCCATATTAATAGTTGTGAAGAAAAATAGGGAAAAAAAAAAAAGATTTCTGTAATTCTGTGGTTACAGATAGATTTGATTTGATTAATATTGGACGGATATTACGAAATAAAAGTTTTCTTCTCTTTTTTCCCTTTTTTTCTTTTCCAAAATAGGGTCAGATTTTCATCCATTAATTTTATTTTTTTTTACCCACTTAGGCCGCCCGGTGTTCCCACCTTTTTTGTGAGACTAATCCAGACTCGGCCTGCGGAGCGTTCGCAGAGTTCAACTCTTACTAGAGAGTTAAGCCCCGACCCAGGAGCTTTTAACATGGCGCTAACCACCCCAAAGGATTCGAATTCGAATCATCGATCATCCGCCCTAGAGGAGGATGAGTCCGCTTACCAACTCCCCAAGTTACCGAGTTATCCACTAATTTGAAAATATTTAGATATGATATAAATTTGAGTTTAAAAGTTTGAACTCTGCAAAATGTAGCTAATGATTTGTGGGTTTTGTTTTGGGGTAAAACCTTTGGATATATTAATATTTAGTAATGGATTTATGGGCTTTGTTCAATTCTTCAATTCTTCAATATAAGTTTAAAATAAATATTCCACCAAAAAAGTTTAAAATAAATATATATTTATAAAGTTAAGAAGTAATTTAAAACCAAAATTTTAAAAAATAAAAATACAATTTTAAATTTTTTTTTATGCCCACTTGAGAGTGTTCGGTGTCCCTACCTTATTTGGTGAGACTAATCCAAACTCGACCTGCGAAGCGCTCGCAAAATTCAACTCTTACTCGAGGGTGAGAGCCCGACCCAGAACTTTTTAACATGACGCTAACCACTCAAGGGAATTCGAAACTTCGACCATCAGCCCTAGAAAAAACATTAGGAGTCCGCGCACTAACTCCGTGCAACCTCATACTAAAACCCTCTCTATGTCACTTGATTTCTTTTTTTTTTTTTTTTTTGTAATATATTTTCCTTTACTCACTCCAAAAAAAAATAAAATTTCCATTTTTTAATATGGGCCTTTTTATTTCTTCATTTCTTTACGATACTGATCCAAGTTTTTCATTTGGACTGGGTTGATAATATTGGGCTAGTATTGCATAATACAATATATATTTTACAGAGCCCATATTAATATATATATCTATTATATATAAAATTACAAATTTCTAATGATATCTATGTAATTAAGTTGAACTTTTAAGGTTTTTCTTTTGTCTTTTAATTCTCAATTAATACTTAATTATTTTTTTTCTTAAATTTTTATTTTATTTATTTATTTAATAACTTTTTACTTCTATGTTTTATCTTAATTTTTTTTAATATTATTTTAAACTATTTTTATTTTTATTTTTATTTTTTATTATTTAAAACCAATTATCAATTTTTTCTAATCATAATTATGCTTAATTATTAATTTTTTCTTTACTATTTAATTTTTTCAACTTTTATTTTTTATATTAATATTTTTACTTTTAATTAATTTATTATTTATCTCTATAACTTTTAAAAATTTATCTTTAATAAAAAATTGTTTCTAATTTAAATTTTTTTCACTTGTATATATATATAAAACTAAGGTGCTTTTTTTAATAAATTCACTCATTTCTTAACATATACATTGAAATTTATACCATATGTAAGAAGCAGCATCTAGATTATACAATTTTGATATATATATACACACAATTGTAGCCTATTTTCCGGCTACATTAAACTACAGCAACCGGCGGTGGATTTACCAGTCAGCGGCCCGTGGTGGTCGGTGAACAATCTCCGTCCGTGTTGGTATTGATAAGGGTATGGGTACCTCGGATGGAGGAAAGGCGGCATCCCCGCCGTTGATGTCCTAATGCTGGCCATATCTGGTCCGTACACATTCTGGGAACACAGACCATGCCGAATATCAATAATGGATCTAACTCTTCTCCCCTTCTTTTCCAGAGATTTCAATAGTTTGTTTAGATCTGCAATTCCGTATAGGTGAAACCGTCCATTTTCATCCATTTCGAAATAACTTACTGTTTAAAAGAATTCATTTGTTCATAATACTCAAATTAAAATTTTCACAAACAAATATACATACATATATATTGTATATATATAAATCAAAAAAAAAAAAAAGTTCTTGTAATACACATTTTTCCATTCCAACATGAGATAACTTAATTGATTTGGTGTCTTTTATTTAAGTGTCTCATCTAACTTGCCAGAAGAATGACCGAGATAGTCTCTTCTCATGGATCCCTCTAAAATTAGTTGAATTTGAATGTTGTCGAACTCATAGTCGTCGGGTTGTGACAATTTGTGTTATGCTTGGGCAGCCAGCCCGAATAATGAGAACTAAATGCTACATCGAGTGGGCTAGAGCTACCTCTAGAATCCCAGACGCATTTAAAATTTTTATTTTTTCCATTTTTTAAGAAAATGGTGGGAAAAGATGGTAAGTGGTGAGGAAAATTCTTACGTATAAATATACAAAATAAATAAATATATATATATATATATATGGTGGGAGAAAATGCTTACTCTGCCCAGACTTCAAGATGGAGGATACAGCTTTATACCAACCGGATTGATGGATATCCACAACTAACACACAAGACTAAAATGGAGAAAAATAAAATAAAAAATACAATATTTGATTAGAAAAATGTAGAAATTATACAGAAAATAGAAATATAAAAGGAAAAAAAAAAAAAAAAGAGAGGCCATAAAACCATTGTTTTGCTCCCTCATTCTGCATCTCCTCCTGCGTAGAGAATACAAAGGCTCGTCTACGTAGTTTTTAAAATTTTTTTTTTTTTTTTTTTCTTGTTCTTTGATACCTTAGGAAATGTGGAAAAGATGCAAATCTATAATATATATATATATATATATATTATAATATATTTCGTTTTAAATTATTGACATAAATTCAATTGATCCTGTAATCCGTATTCATGATCTTTTGTAATAATTCTACTGCATGCGTGTGAAGAGATTGGATTTTTTCAATTGATTCTTCTTTTTTATATAATATTCTCTCATTTATAAATATATATATATATAATAAACAATTCAACGATATTGTGACACATTTCACATGTAACTTACAAGTTTAAAACGTACTATTGATTTAAAGGATTTTAGGCCCTTTTTAACAATTAATCATAATTTGTTAAACAAACAATATGAGACATTTAATTACAACTCAATTTATAAAAGAATTTTATTTATAAATTATAAATTCTCGAGTCAAATAGTTTAAATACTAATATACAATAATAGTATTGTTTTCTATATATAGAGATATTATTTTAATTCAAATTTAATTTACTTATTTTGTTATAAGTAACATTATTTATCATTAAATTATATTTATTACCGAGTCAAATATTATATATATATATATATATATAATATATATTAATTAAGAACCCTTCAGAGTGGATAAGACGTAATTTTGTAATAAATTTTGCATTTGCTGAAAATGATTCTATTCATTAAAGAAATCAAACTACAGTAAAGTGTTCATTTGACCATCGAATGGGCAAATAATTAGAAGAATATTATATATATTATATATATATTCAATTAAGATAAGGTAAGGTGCCTATGAATGCGTTAGTATTTCTTATTTCAAGTCAATCAAAGGTCAGATTTTATAAACAAATAAAATTTTATAAAATCATATGAGATTGTTACATTTATTTATTAATATAATTAAATTATATAGTCATTATCATGTATTTAATTTTTTTTTTCTTTTAAAGTACAAGATGTTTTTACCTCTAATACACTTCAATTCATGACTTTTCGTGATTATAGATGAAATTGTTATTATAAAATTAATTACTTATCGTGTATTTAAAGATTATTATAATTATTTATGTTAAATTAGGGTAATTTTAAAAAAAGATTAATAGATTTATATGCATAAAAAATATAAATTTATATATATATATATATATATATATATACATATCTTATTTCTATTTGGTGATAGAGTAAAAGGTTATGATTCCGAAAATATTAATATGATTGTTTCTTTAATATCTCATTGTTTTATTAAATAAAAAATAAAATATCAATATTTCATTTAATATATATATATATATATATATATATATATTTAGAAGATACTATGAAAACATTTGCATTGTAAAAGATGAAATCAAAGTACACTTTCTCAATTAATTTCTTAAATCTTTATAATATGTATGGTGTATTAAGATTTAGGTGAATCAATTTTAATATATATATACATATATATATTGTTGTAATGATGTTAGATTTGATAAGTCAATATATACATATTAAAATAAACAAAAACTAAACTCATTTGTAAATCAAATTTATTGTAAATAAGATTTTTATATTGTTCATATACGAGATGTCCGAACAGTTATTAAATAAATACTATAATATTCGATCAATTATTAAATAATAGTGTAAAAAAATATTAGTAGACAATATCATTGTTTATAACAAAATTTACCTTTTAAATTATATATATTTATATCCAAATGAACCTCAATAATAATAATTTCTTGAATTATTAAAAATATTTATGCATGTTCTTTCTTTACAACTTTTGTAAGTCACTATTAAAGATTTCTTCTTTTTAAAGAGAAATTAAAACCCACCCTTAAAACCTAAATAACATTAATATGATTATATATATATTTATATATTATTGGTTTCCTTCAATGATTTGATGGCAGATTCTGGAATCCACTTGTAAGAATAGACATGAAACAGAGAAACTCTATTTAAAGCCTATAGAAAGCTTAGACATCTTATGCATAAAGAAACCTTTTTTAAAAGCTTATCTTATCAACTAAAGAAACTTACTTAAATTAGTTTATCATGTGATCTTTACCAATATTGTTTTAAGTAGTTCGATGATATTGTTTATTTTTGACACTTTATGTGAGTTTTACGGGTTTAAAACGCATTATTAAATAAAAAACTTCAAGTCTCTACTTAATAATAGCTCAAAAATCTCTTAGGCGAGTAATGTGAGACTCAAAATCATAACAAATATAATATTATAAGAAATTAATTATATACCTAGAAGGTGATTATATAAGGCAAGAGCAATACATACATATATATATATATATATATATATATGTTATAGTTATAGATCTCATTTGATATCCATTCTGCCAATACTTGGATCTATGAATTGTTGTTGATCTATATATGTATATATTATTTAGTTATAGATTTTTCATTATCTAATAGTCATTTTAGGTTTTTTATAATTGGAATGATAAGTTAATTTGTTTTAAAAAAATTAACTTTATTTAACTTTATATAATAAAAACGCATGATAACTGTTACATTAGGTCAATAGTTCGAGATTAGTTACTCTAAACGTTATATTAGAGTCAATTAAGCGCAACAGTGATTCAAATACAAATATTCTAACCAAACATATTCTATGAACAAGAGTTTAATAATTTTATCGCTCATTTCTTCTTTTCATTTGGACAATTGAGTTGAGGGTATATAGATATATATATTTATTTATTTATTTATTTATTTATTTAGAGAGAGAGAGAATTATTGAGATGTTGATAGAATTATGTGGGGGAGAGCTTATCTAATAATATCATCAGTTGCATCTGGAAAAGTGGAAAGGTCAAGTAGGTGTGTTTTTATATTAAATATATATATATATATATCTAATCAAAACGCCGTAGTTTATTGCTCCTTATCATTAATTTATTATATTATGACAAGTTTAGTTATTTTTGCTAACCTTCCAACTCCACTCAACACCTCTTCCAATCGCTTTTGAGGTAACAAAAGATTTAGTACCGAACTTTTTAATCAAAAGAATTAAATAAATTTAATAATATATATATATATATATATACATATGTTACAAGACAACAAATAACTAATTACTTTTCAATTAAATAAAGAAGATTATTTGATATAATTATTATTAATTTTAATATAAGTAAATATATGGAAAATTAAACTAGAGATAAAATCACTATAAATACAAATCGGGTAACTCATTTAGTAACAGTTTTATTATAATTAAAATAGGTGATAACGTAGTTGGTTTGACTTGTATTATTTAAGGTGTCTCACTTGATTTGTCAACTAAGGGACCTGAAATTGATATAAGACGATTTTATGTTGCAATTTCATTTATATGATGCAGTTTTGGGAGTCTCCTCCCACAGATCTCTCCCGGATTAGTCGATGAGGATATCGAGTCACAAAAAAAAATTTGCAAAAAAAAAAAAAAAAAAAAGAAGTAAAGCAATATGTTGTTACGAGATTTGTCAATTGAGGAACCTGAGTTCGACATAAGACGACTTTATGATGCGGTTTTGGGAGTCTTCTCCCACAAATCCCTCCCAGATTAGTCGATGAGGATATTGAGTAAAAAAATTTTGCAAAAAACAAGAAAAAAAAGGTAAAGCAATATGTTGTCTCTGGCCTGCCAAGTGAGGAGCTTGTGTTCGACACAAACTATGAATGATTTTATGTTGTAATTTCAGCTATATAATGTAATATTGGAAGTCTCCTCCCATAAATATCTTTCAAATTAGTCGATAAATATATTATGTAAAATATATATATATATATATATATATGTTGTCATGAAGTTTGTTATAATGTGGATATGACTATATAATTGAATTGACTCTCTCTATCAAAAACTGGTCCTCAAGAAAACGCGTTTTCTATAAAGCTCAACGTGAACAATAAGGAACCGAAGGGGAGAAAAAAAAAAGAGGAAAATTTTCCCTTTTTTGTGAAAATCAATATTGCATTTCGCCAAACACACGCATATTATTATACTCCAAACCAACTCACATTAGAATATAACATATTAATCATATATATTTATATATAATTCGTATTATAATACTCCAACTATATAAAATTCGTATTATAACTTAATTAGTAAAATATTTTTATTTATAATAAAAAAATGAATTATAATCACGAAAGTGATAAAATATAGCCAAAAATATATATATCTTGCAAATAATATATATGTATATATAGATATGGAACTCAATTAGTATGATATTTGTCAATTGGATTTTGGTCCAAAATTAATAATTTTGTTCCTATTTAGTTAGACCACTTTACAAGTCTTGGTGGACCTCGTTATATATATATATATATATATATATATATATATATATATATTTGTAAATATAAATTATAGAAATATATATGTATGTATATCTCCACTATGGTGTTGTTTAGTGGGTACCGGCAACCACGACACTTTGTTTTTTTTTTTTTTGTACGGAAATTCATTCAATTAGCAGAAAATGCCATTTTAATACTTTGATAAATCATGCACTATTTAAAGGAGGCGAAATATATATACATAATCAATAACATCACTCTTTTGTATTTATTTTAACATCACTTTTTTCAATCATACTTATATAATTACAACTTTCCAATTTATATATTTCTTAAAATTTACCTTTTTTTTTTTTTTTTTTTTTTGTCACACATAAAAAAATAATATTTTTAACAAAAATATAAAAATTAACATGTGTCTTTTGATTTTATTTTCTTCGTTTCAATAAAAAAAATGTTAATAAGTATAAATTGTATGTATGTATCTCGAACTCATAACTTATTGAATTATAAACGAAACATCTTATTCACTTAATAAAAAACAAAGTCTTAAAAGTACTATGTGAACCCACAATCATGAGTCATGATCGCGGTAGTTGGAATTCGAGCGAGTAACTATTACAATCTAGACTCGCAAACTCGTGTCGCCAATATGGATATGATAACACTCACCATAAACTACTTGATATTACATTCACTGTACTAAAAAAATACCCCAAATTAACTATTGAATCATAGGTCTATTCTTATATACCATTTCACATTCACTATAACTTTTAATATAGGACAAATGAATCACAGTAACCAATTTAGACTATATGACCTAAGTGTTATATTGTTTAAGTAAAAACCTTTTTTAGAATCTCAAACATTTACTGATTGATCTTAAAGATGTACATAATAATTAACCGTAAATATCACTAGACTTATAGATACAACATAAACTCGTAAATCGAGATACATGCCATAATATTAAAAAAAAAAGGAAATAAGAGATTTGGAGTATATTATTGCTTATCGCACGGGTGTTTTGGGTGGGTCCCGTCACCGAGGGGCGGCACCTTCAAGTCATTCTACGCTCGGACTAATCCCGTTCGCTAATTTGTAGGCACCTCATTGGGTGAGACAGCTGACCAGATGATTTAATATTTTTCCATACCAAAACCAGGATTTGAAACATGAATCATTGGTTAAGGGAGGAGGAGCCCCTACTGCTCTACCACATTCCTCTAGTTTATTTGGAGTATATTATTATTGATTGATGAGAAACCTAAGAGACAGTGGGGACAGCTGGAGATATATGATTTGTTGTCTGTTGATAAGTGATAACCACTTGCATTTTTTCCTTTTTATTTTATTTAAATTTATTTTGCTCTGTTTTTACTCAAAGGCCAATGCCATGTTTGATTGTTGATAATTGATATGTGCTGGTTTTGGCATTTTTGAGTCATCAGATCACCGTCTTAACTCCCTTAATATTACCTTTTTGGGCTTCCTTTTCCTATATAATATATATATATATATATTATAGTAATATAATTGTTACTGTATGTCATTTTACTTTCCCCTTTCTAATAATTTAATATTTTTTCCCTCTTTGGGTGGAAAGCATGGCAATTATTTTATTATTTATATTATATATTATTTAACTTTACTTAAAAAATAATCAAATTCTTTTCACATGTTATTAATATATATACATATAATTTATTTTTATATTTTTTATGACAACTTTAATTCTAAAATAATTTTTTTTTTCATTTTTAAAATTTCAAACTTTTTATTAGAGAAAAATAGGATTATTTTCTACATTTTGGTCAAAAATTTTAAAATTTTATAATTTGTGTGATTCAATCAATTAAGAACAAAGAAGGTATAAAATATCCCGAGGTATGAAATATCCCTTATCCACATGACATTATTGAAAGATAAATTCATGTAAAATGACTTTATTATTATTATTTTTTTTGTACCTACTCGGGTGCTCGGTGTCCCTATCTTTTCAGTGAGACTAATCCAAACTCGGTCTGTGGAGCGCTCACAAAGTTCAACTCTTACTCGAGGAGGGTTAGGGTCTGGTCCAGAATTTTTAACATAATGCTAACCACCTCGGAGGGATTCGAACCCTCAACCATCTGCCTTTTAGGAAGCATTAAGAGTCCGCTTACCAACTCCCCCAAGCTACCGGGTTAAATGACTTTATTACTTTTCATTTATGTACACAAATAACGAAAAATTGTTAAATTTTAATTATTTTTTTTTAGAAAATGCATAAACAAAGACCTTATTTTTCTTTTTATGTAAAATACTTAGAAAATTTAAAAATGAAAAAAAATATTTTAATACTAAACTTACTAAATATAAATTTATTTAAGACTAAATTCACTAATTATTGATACTATTTATTTTATTTATTTATAATATTTTTTTTATCTTTCAACATCTAAAACAGGATAAGAAAAGGATTTTTTTTTTTGATAAGTGTATGACTTTATTATTACTATTATTATTAATATTAAACAAAATATTGATAATATTTAATTTATTATAATTAGCTGGGAAATTGGAACGAGAGAAAAAAAAGGGCCTTATCTTCTTTAGAGCGAGAGTCAAGTCAGACACGCTCTTTTTGACCGTCTCTTTCTCTCTCTCTACCTTATCGTCACCGTTAGTTAACGGCGTCTGTTCTCTACACGGCGGTTCTATCTGGTACAGGTTTCTTCTCACTCCCAACTCTTACCTTTTTCTCGCCTTCTCTCTTTATACGCCCCCCTCTTCTCTCCCCTTCTCTCTTTCTCTTTTTTTTTTTTTTTTTTTTTTCTCTCTCTCTGGATTCAGATTGTTCTTTCTAAAGGTAACCCTTAATTCTTCTTCTTTTTCCCGATCTGATAAGCTATTGATTCATGTATGATATTGATATCTACCGACTTTTCTGGGGCTAGGGTTTTACCTTTTTTTTTTTTTTTTTTTTTTTTGTTCTTTGGATGGTACAGATATATTTTTTTTTTAAAAAATTTTTGCGTCCCAAATTATTCATTGAAAGTATGTATATCTGTAAGGGATATTCAGTAAATTTGTAGGTAAAAAAGGTTCGATGTATTTGAGTTTGGTCATGGAAATGTGTTTTGGGATGATCTTTTGTTAGTCTGTGTTTTTAAGGAATGTATTTTGAGTCTGGAAATTTGATGGGCTGGATTTGTATTATTGATATGTTGTTGAGGTGCTCATGCTGTTGAAAATTGCAATTGGTCGGGCTACTGATTTCGCCTCAGTAAAGAGGGAATGCCCGCGAAAGAAAAAATGGTGGCTGATGCTCTTCTTACAACCTTATCCATGGAAAGTAATTTGTCTACGTTACTGACCATGGATTCGAGTTCTTCGAGTCATGAGGAAGCTGAAAGAGAATTGAATCGGGCTGTTAATCTTTTGCAGCCGCCCGATATCAATCTTCCCCTTTCAGCTGAGCCAAGCCCGCCTCCTCACTTATGGAATGATGCCTGTGAATTGTTAGATGTTGGAATTGGTCCCCAGCATTATGAGGTTGAGACGCACAACAATGTCACAAAATTAGGAAAGAAATTTGCTAAGAGACTTGATAGCGTTTGGGGTGCTTGGTTTTTCTTCAATTTCTATTTCAAACCAGCTTTGAATGAGAAATCTAAGGGTAAAGTCACTAGGGAAAGTAATGGTGTCATTGGCTATGATAAGTCAGACCTGAAGTTGGATGTTTTCTTGGTTCAGCATGACATGGAGAATATGTATATGTGGGTGTTTAAGGAGAGGCCTGAAAATGCTCTTGGGAAGATGCAGCTGAGGAGTTACATGAATGGACATTCCCGGCAAGGGGAACGTCCTTTTCCGTTTAGTGCAGACAAGGGTTTTGTTAGATCACATAAAATGCAGAGGAAGCATTACAGGGGACTCTCCAATCCCCAGTGTGTTCATGGCATTGAAGTTGTTCGGTCGCCTAACCTCATGGGTCTTGATGAGGAAGAGCAGAAGAAGTGGATGGAGCTCACAGGGAGAGATATAAACTTCGCAATCCCTCCTGAAGCCAGCGATTTTGGTTCTTGGAGGCATTTACCGAACACTGAATTCGAAATTGAGAGGCCACCTGCTTTAAAAAGTCATCCAGGTTCTCATCCTAAAAGATTACTGAATGGTTCTGGTCTGAATTTGTCAACCCAGGTGGCAAACCACGTAAATGGTGATGGCATGGAGCATTTGTCTGGGTGCCCTAAGCGGAAGAAGAGCTTTTTCCCTCATGGAAATGATGATGATTGCTCTCTGCCTGGTAGTAACTCAATCCAAGATAAAATTTTGGATATAAATGTTATTGAACCCCCATGGTTAAGCGAGTTTAATGGAGTTATGAAGAGTGCTTATGGCCCGGTCACAGCTGCAAAAACTATCTATGAAGATGAAGAGGGGTTTTTGATTATTGTAAGCATGCCATTCGCGGATCTGCAGAGAGTGAAAGTTACCTGGAGAAACACACTCTCTCATGGAGTCGTGAAGATATCGTGTGTTAGCACTGGGTGTATCCCAATAATTAAGAGACAGGACAGGACATTTAAGCTAACAGATCCAACCCCAGAACACTGCCCTCAGGGAGAATTTATTAGGGAAATCCCGCTTCCAACTCGGATACCAGAGGATGCAAAATTAGAAGCATTTGGTGATCCCACAGGAACTATGCTCGAGATTCTGGTGCCCAAGCACCGTGTAGGACCTGAAGAGCATGAGGTCCGTGTCTGTCTACGCCCTTCCCCTTGGAGCGAGCGTACATATGTTGATTTGACAGAGGCACTGGTGTGAGGAATGTAAGGGTTGGTTAAAGATTTATGTTTTCTTTGTTTACTATCCCCCCATTACATAGATTGGAGATTGCTAATTAGGTTTACATCTTTAAGGAGAATACAGCAAGTCCCTTTTTTTTTCCTTTTTTTTTTGTTTTTTCATTCAACAATACAATCCTTCCATAGATATATATATATATATATCACTGATTCTATCAGAGTGGATCAATCATCAATGGATGTGAGGCTAATATTGTTTGAATGATTTGTAATCTTTGCCTTGATGTTATATATATTTCAATCTTTAGGTTAATTTACATCATTCCAGTTTTCTGTTCTGTTTTTGCTCTCTGACTTGCCTTAGTCTTGTTCATTTCTTTCTTACTGAATATCATCCTGGAATGTTCATTTATTGTTTTCTGAAGGTAGTGTCTGGGATGAAGCATAGCAGTTCATATATATAGTTTCACTTTTGACACTAACATTCATTTCTTTATTATTACAACTTGTCAATTCTTTCCATGATTTTTGTACTTACGTAAATCATAGGGATCATACCAGCTTGTGTATTGGGTCTTTATATTATAAAAGCTCGGTTGTCTCTGTTATGTTGTTGCAAGTGTACAATTGTCAAAGTAATAAAAAAATATCTATCTCGCAAGAGCTGTTGTCAATATATCAGACTCCATGCTGCCATCTAGCTTGTTCTGCTTTGTTGTAATGAATGAATCTGTTTTCTTAGATGAGTTGTTGCTTCAGGTTCAGTTCTAAGTAGAGATCTAATAAACATTGGTTCTTGCAAGTCTTTGTATCCCATTATCCTTTTTGTGGTATAGTATACTTGTTATAATACTACCAGTGGCTCTGTTTCTATTTTTATTTTTGAATTGCACCATGAATTTTTCTTTTCTTGGATGCTGGGGTTATTTCTTTGTTCTTTCGTTTGCTACTAATCAAGCAGAATTTTATTTTCTTGATCTCTACCTACTCTTTATTATTATTTACACCTATTTTAAAACATTAAGCATATGGATATTATTACTAGAAGTTTATATTATTATATTTTGATGCCCATGTTGCATTAGTGAAGTTATTGGGGTGGTGGAATATATAACCGTTTATTAATGTTGAAATATTTAACGTCGTTGATTACAACAGGTTGAGCTAAAAGTTTTTTCAAATGTCTAGCAAAACTAAGCCAGCTGATATTGACCTTTTTATCATTCACACCGGGTGACAAATTACCACAAGAAAAACGAGAGGGAGAAAAAAAAGCAAACAGGAGAATATTATATTCATTCATAATAAAACGGCTACAGTTCTGTTACAGAATAGTCGTTTCAAGCGTTGCCGTATCACTTAGTAGAGTGGAGAATTTTCTCAATATTTGCCCGGAAAGTTGTTCCCTTCTATCGACTACCAAAATATAGAAGTTCCCCTTGACAAAATTCCTCGGCCATACAACCAACAAAGCCGCTACCTCACATTATCAGACTTTTTCACATCGATAGAGGAACAACTGTTACAACTAATTTTACTAGCACAAATAAACTGTTTGACATTTAAAACGAAACAAATACAAACTAAATGGTCCAGAATCTATTTGGAATTCCCAGAAGCACACAAAATCATTATTCATTCACAACCCGCATAAAGCATGAAATTAATCAACTTCCTCAATCTTGGGGCCAGCACCGCTACCACCAGCTGCGGGAGCATCATCATCAACGACTCCACCCATATCAGGGCCACCTGCACCCTGGTACATTTTTGCAATGATAGGATTGCAGATGCTCTCCAGCTCCTTCATTTTGTCTTCAAATTCATCAGCCTCTGCAAGCTGGTTACCATCTAGCCAATGGATAGCGGCCTCAATCGCATCCTCTATCTTCTTCTTGTCTTCTGCAGCGAGCTTGGAACTAATCTTCTCATCTTTAATAGTGTTCCTCATGTTATAGGCATAATTCTCTAATGCATTCTTGGCCTCGACCTTCTTTTTGTGCTCCTCATCTTCACTCTTGTATTTCTCAGCCTCTTGCACCATCTTCTCGATCTCTTCCTTCGATAATCTTCCTTTGTCATTGGTAATTGTGATTTTGTTCTTCTGGCCCGTTGTTTTGTCCTCAGCAGAGACATTCAAGATCCCATTAGCGTCTATGTCGAAACAAACAGTGATTTGGGGAACACCCCTTGGCGCTGGAGGAATGCCAGACAACTCAAATTTACCAAGCAGATTATTATCTCTTGTTCTGGTTCTTTCACCCTCGTACACTTGAATTAGGACACCAGGTTGGTTGTCTGAGTAGGTGGAGAATACCTGCTCCTTCTTTGTTGGAATTGTAGTATTCCTGGGAATCAAAACAGTCATAACTCCTCCCGCAGTCTCGAGACCAAGAGACAGAGGAGTAACATCTAAGAGCAGGAGATCCTGCACCTTCTCGTTACCCTCGCCACTCAGAATTGCAGCCTGGACAGCCGCACCATAAGCAACTGCCTCATCAGGGTTAATGCTCTTACATAATTCCTTGCCATTGAAGAAGTCCTGCAATAGTTGCTGAACCTTAGGGATCCTTGTTGACCCACCCACAAGCACAACATCATGAACAGTACTTTTGTCCATTTTTGCATCCCTCAAGCACTTCTCGACTGGCTCCATGCACTTTCTAAACAAGTCCATGTTAAGCTCCTCAAAACGAGCTCGAGTGATAGTTGTGTAGAAATCAATACCCTCGTACAAAGAATCGATTTCAATGGTGGTCTGTGCAGTTGATGATAGAGTCCTCTTTGCCCTTTCACAAGCAGTCCTCAATCTCCTGAGAGCCCTAGGGTTGCCACTAATGTCCTTCTTGTGCTTCCTCTTAAATTCCTGAACAAAATGATTGACCATTCTGTTATCAAAGTCCTCCCCTCCAAGGTGAGTGTCACCAGCAGTGGACTTAACCTCAAAGATGCCCTCCTCAATAGTAAGCAATGAGACATCAAAAGTACCGCCACCAAGATCAAAAATCAAAACATTCTTTTCACCAGCACTGGATGCCTTCTTGTCAAGACCGTAGGCGATAGCAGCAGCTGTTGGTTCATTGATAATGCGCATCACATTGAGCCCAGCAATGACACCAGCATCCTTAGTTGCCTGACGCTGAGAATCATTGAAGTATGCTGGAACTGTGACAACAGCATTCTTAATTGTAGAGCCAAGATAAGCCTCAGCAATTTCCTTCATCTTGATGAGGACCATAGAAGATATCTCCTCAGCAGAAAATTGTTTCTCCTCTCCCTTGTAGTTGACCACGATCATGGGCTTGTCACCAGGACCAGGAATTACTTTGAATGGCCAGAGTTTCATATCACTCTGGACTGATGGATCGCTAAACCTTCTTCCAATCAAACGCTTTGCATCTGTTTTTCAAATAGCACATAAAGTAAGAAACTAGGGACCTCATAACAGAACAATTGACCAATTACAACACATGATAAGCATCTGGTTATTAAAATTGCCGATTGTACGTTACTAATCACCATCCAAAACATATATTTTAATCCATTCATTTCCAATCAATATAATCCAAAAAAATGACTTAGTACAGGAAGAGCCTGCATCTAGTATTCAGATATGGATAACATATATCAAAATCAAAACAGAATCCTATTCGAATGATTTGTCACAAACATTTAATTTAAGCCATCTTTCATTTAGTATAAACAGAGCATTCGAAAACACATTCTTCACGAGAAAGGGGAAAAAAGAATTATCTCATGGAATCACTGTAACTTACAGGATGGCAGTTGAACACCATCATCAATTAACAGACACACAAACGATAAGAGTAAATAAAGTAAGATCAGATTTTCTGGAACATATGCAAGCTTCAGAAGATAAACAAAGCACTCTACTCCAAAGAAAACGTTGCAGAGACATAATTAGCTTACCGAAGACGGTGTTAGTAGGGTTCATGGCGACCTGATTCTTAGCAGCGTCGCCGATGAGACGCTCGGTGTCAGTAAAAGCGACATAAGACGGCGTCGTCCTGTTGCCTTGATCATTTGCTATGATCTCCACACGATCATGTTGCCAAACACCGACGCAGGAGTAAGTAGTCCCTAGATCAATTCCGATCGCAGGTCCTTCGCCTTTTCCGGCCATAGCAGCTCCGAATTCAACAGAATATTATTGAAGTAAACAAAAAAGAAGAAGAATAGAGAAGAAATGTTTTTGAAAATTGACGATAGAATTCAGTTATGGAGACGACAGTTCTCGATAGTGTTTATTGCTATGAGGAGGAAAATTGGGAGAAGTTTTTAAATAGTGCGAGAGCGACCGTTTCTGGAACATTCAAGGTTCGACTAGTAACCGTGTGATCAGAATGAACGGTAGGATTTCTGACATCATTGTGGGTTTTTTAATAAAAAAATAATAATTAAAAAGTTTCCTTTTTAATAATAATTAAATTGGATATAGATAATGTGAACTTTTCCAAAGCCTCAATATATTATTGCATCTAGGCTTTTCTCGAGTGTTCTTTTCCTTTTTACTACGGCTAATGTTTCACTATCAGGCGGTGCAAGGTGGACACATGAAATTTATATATTTATATTTAAATATGAAATATAATTCATATATTTAATTTTAAAAAATTGTCTTTTAAAAGTAAAACGTTGATCATAATTTTTAAAATTATTTTATGAATCTACCACCTTGTGGTTTAAAATTTTAGAGAAAAATAAAATTTAAAATCGGTAAAAAAAATTTAAAATTTAACTATTAGGTGATTTAATCAATTTTACATAAAATATCTTTAAATTTATGTTTGATTTGATATAATGAGAAAGTGCATTAAATGATACACAAGATCGATTGTTCGATACTCATTTGTGAGCGGCAAGTAAGAGTGAGGTCTTCCCCAAAATAAGAGGTAGACTCTACAGATGTAATTTAAATTAGTCGGAGTCACGATGACTTCGAATATAAGATAGTTTAACCAATAAAGTGACCTCATTACCTTTCCATTTATTTACTAAACCATACAAACAATAATTTTTTATTATTTTTTTTTATAAAAACCTTAATTTTTAATAAGTAAAAAAGTTTGAGAGAAAAAAAAAAAGGTATTTTAAGAGTAAAACTTACCAAAAATAAATTTGTTTGGAATCAAATTCAATAATTATCTTTAGTCCAAGAATAATTGAACGACGACGTACCTTTTCGAAAAATTCACTAATAACTTTCGCTATTAGCCCATTCGAACAAATTATACTGTTAGTAGAAGAAAAAGCCCATTAATTCTTTAGTTCTAGCCCAAATAAAATATGCTGATCCGTCTAATTGATTATAAAAAATAAAAAAAAAAGAACGGCCCAATTTTTTTTTTTTCTTAAGACATGAGTGTGCTTAAATAAATCTCAAACTATAGGACACCTTTAAGTCAATCTATATTCACATTAATCTCGTTTAAGCTAAGTTAGTTCCTTGTGAGAGGAATCTCTAGCCCCAAATTTTAAACAACTACATACATGAATCGGGGTTTGAACTCTTTGTCACTTAAGCCAGGAAAGTTCCTTACCAGTTTACCTGCGCTTTAAGGGCCCGAATTTTTTTTATTATTATTATCATTGTACAAAATCAATACCTGATAAAAATTAAAATATATAAATTTAATCAATTCCCAAAAAAAAATTAAGTTATTATTTTTTGTTTAATCCAATATTAATAACTTGAATTTACCAAAACCATCTTTGTTACTTAGTAATGAGAAAAATTAATTATTTTAATCTCTAAATTACTTATATTTAAACAAATAGGTTTTTATTTTTTTATTTGACTTTTAAATTCCTATTTTTATTTTTAATTGGGTAAAAAATCCTTTTTTTTTGTCAATTTGTATTAAAATTTAGTCATTTATCCTATATTCATTTTTACTGGTTAGACTATTCAAATTCATTATTTTTATTAATTAATCAAAATTTTACCATTTTTTTAAAAAATAAATCATAACTTCTAATTGTGTCTCAAATCATGACTTCTAGGTCATAAGTAAGACTACGTCTTTTTGACATAGAAATTTTACTTAATTTGTGTTACAAGATTTAACTCTTGTTGAAATATTATGTTTATAATAAACGCTTAAAACGAAAATTTATTTTATATATTATATAACATTCTTAAATTATTTATAATTTATATTAAATTTCATTATATATATATATATATTAATAAATAAATAATATATATTCTCTCCTTACAAATTTTCCCACAAAAGAAAAAGAAGAAAATAACGAAGAGCTAACCAAAGCCACCAGCTGTATAGGTAGTAGGCCTCCACAGCATCAAGATAAAAAAAAAAAAAAACGAAGCTGGTTCAACCTTTTAGGAAAATGCTTCTCCTTAGCCATCAATATTGTATCATTATTATTGGTGGAGAATATAATGGGCGCCCCCCTTTCTTTAATCAAGATCCTTCTTCTTTTTTTTTCATTGACTAACCAAAAAAAATAAATAAAGTTAATATTATGAAATTATATAAAATGAATGAGACGAAAAGTAAAAGAAAGAAATATACGAAGAATATTATTATATCTTTTTTAAAATAATTTTTTTTGTTTATTTTTATACATAATTTTAAACTCTATTTATATGTGTGAAAGATGGGAGAAGATAACCATCAAATATGCTATTTGTCACTCGGAATTAAATGCATATGATGCTTGGTCACCATATAGATAAGTATTATGTGACACTTGTCACTTGAGAAATAAGCATAATGTAACATTTGTCACCGTAGAGATAAACATCGGATGACATATGTCATCTTTCACTGATTATATAATTATCTCGAGATTAAAAGATAATAACCATTATTCAATGAACATTCACTAATTAGATGAATCTTCGAAATTCATAACAGTTAAATAAAAAAATATAATTTACCCCTTTCAAATTTAATAGATTTTACATTTTTAATATATATATATATATATATATATATATTATGTATCATATTTTAGGGGAAGGGTGCTTAAATTTGTTTTCTTTTGTTTCAACCAAAAAATATGATTCCAATTGTGACCAAATCAAACTTTTGGTTCGGTAAGATATAAGCAAACTTAGTTCTAATTAGTGAAATAAAAAAGAAGAGACCATGTGAAACATTGTGTGTAATTTTTCTTAACATTCTAAATTATTATTTTAAATTTTGAAGCATGAATTTAGGTAAATTGGCCAAAAAGGTCCTTTACATTATAATTTTTTTGCGATTTCATCCCTTTTCTTTTTTTTTTGGAAAATTTCATCCCTTATCTTATAAATTTTGGCCAATTTCATCCTTTCCGTTAATTTTCTTTTGGTCAACCGTTAGTCAACTATTATATTTTAAAAAAATTATTTTCTCAGGGGTAAAAATGTCATGTCACTGTTAAAAAAAAAAAAACCAAAACCCCCAATTCCACTTCCCCTCCTCCATTTTTCCATCGATTTCTCAAATTCCAGAAATCAAACAAGCTTCCACCTTCTCCCAACCATCTTCATCATCCTTACTCTTCTCCACCATCTCCAACCATCTTCCACTTCCCTCCTCCTCCAATTCCACATCCCTCCTCATAGTTTGAATGTCTCGGTGTCGGCCCTCTTGATCTCGACAGGACCTCCATAAACATCATTAACACCGAAGTTAGTTTCTTCCTCCGGCAACCATGGAGTTGGGTTTCTTGAAGATTGCAAAGAATAAATCTCTGCATTTGTCAAATTCGATGGTCTCGGAGTAGTTGAAGACAACCCTTGAGAAATTCTTGAATATATATCCAATCTTGAAGTATTTGATTTCCTTACAGTAACATGTAATTTCCCATTTTCTTTGATTTCAGCTTCGGTTTCCAACGGTTGTCTTCCCTAAAGGATGCTAGGATGGACTAGCTAAATCTCAGCGTGTATATTTCATTTCTTCCGAGTTCTTGGTATATTTTAAAAGCAATGTGTGATTGAGGTTTAGCTCTTAACTTCACTTTTTGTTATCCTAGAAGCATTTTAAATTCGATATATTAAATTTAATAATATCCTAGAAAAATTCGATGGTCTTGTTTGATTTCCGGAATTGACGGTGGAAGCTTGTCCGATTTCCGGAATTTGAGAAATCGATGGAAAAATGGAGGAGGGAAAGTGGAATTGGGGGTTTCGGTTTTTTTTTTTTTGTGAAATGACATTTTTACCCTTGAGAAAATAATTTTTTAAAAAAATAACGGTTGACTAACGGTTGACCAAAAAAAAATTAACGGAAATGATGAAATTGGCCAAAATTTATAAGATAAGGATAGAATGGGAAAAAAAAAATGGATGAAATCGTAAAAAATTTATAATGTAAGGGACTTTTTAACTAATTTACCCATAAATTTATAACATCATATATTATATAATTATATATAAAATATTACATAAAAAATATAATTTTTAAATAATTAAAATTGAATTAGTCACATCAAATAATTATTTATATATATATATAAAGAAACATTTACTTTTTACCTTCAAATCATACAAAATTTAGTATAAAATCAATTGGTGGGTCAACCTTCTTTCTTACATGGGACAAAAATTCGCAAAGTTAGTGTTAATCAACAACCTTAGCCAATCGTTTTCTTCTTTTATATATATATATATATATATATATATATTTATATATATATTTGGTGAATCCACCTTTTTACACCTTGATTTCTTTTCGTACAATACTATTTATTTGAGTAAATTAAAAGAATGATTCTCAATCATTGATCCCAAGACTATTTCCCATTACTAAATGAGTATTTTAGGAAATACTAAAAAATCATTGATTGATTATAACTTTATATAATTTATTTTGATTATTACGTGACTTGTTGTAGAAAGAAAAAATAATAATTAATTAAATATTTGTGATAAAGAAACTATAGACCGAAATAAAAGGATGAATATCTAATGAGAAATTAATCTAAATTGTCATTTAAGTTGAAATATATATATATATAAGTAATCGATTTAATTAAGATGGTATTTTACACGTATGGCGTGAGTAAGAAGAAAGATATCAAACAACATGCAAAATAAGTCACGTACCGGAGATGTTGTCTCGGACTCTAACCCTTTGATAATTAAAATATTAAATGCATAAGAAATCTATTGGAACACTACGAAACCTAAAGAATATCTCTTCAAAATTATTTAATGCTCTAAAGGATCAAAGAGTTTTTGCAATCGTATGTAAGAGGGACACACTTGGAAAGAAGAACATTGTCTGTTAGTCCACATTATAAACGTGTGCAATGCTTTTTCAACTACTCATCAAAACTAATTTAATGCTCTAATACTTGAATGCACAAACATAATAGTGACATGTGTCATTTGCATGACTCTATCAATCCTTAGTCGTAACTTACTAGATCAAAGTGAGTCACAATTCAGTCCCATTCACGATCATATTAATATTATATCAATTACTTTTATGTTTTTTTAAATAAATATGTATATATATTATATATATATATATATATATATATATGTGGTGTGTGTGTGTACAATAGGGAAGAAGATGAAGATGTGACATTTAGAGAAATTGGGTGTCATATGTTGAGAATATATTGAAGTTTCCGACAAAGCACTATCCTCATGGAGCCACAATGATAATTCAACGAAAACTACTTCAACGAAAAAAAAAAAAAAAAAGAAAACTATCATATTGATAATGATATTAAAAAAAAATCAAATTTTTAATTAGGTAAAATGGTAATTTTCACCAAAAAATTCAGTAATTTTTAGCTATTAAAATTTATCCGTCAAGCACATGTGTCGTATAAAGGACATTTTATTATTTATAATATCAATACTAAACTCGTATCTTTGTAAAAATTATGATCAATTGATAATAACTTCATGTATAATCATAAATTTGAGACACTTAAAAATATTAAATTAATATATATATATATATATATATATATATTATATACATACGCAGAAATTAGTTTTCACAATTTTAGTATTTACCTTTTCTTGATCTCAAGAAAATGTATTTTTTTAGATTTTTTTTTAGGATTTAATTTAGATACTTCCTTTCCAATTAAATCTTGAAAAATCTTCACTTCGTTAAAAATGAATTCTTACCAATTAAACGATATTGCGTCATCCAATCAAATATCTATCAAGTTACGAGGTCAATATAAAAATTTAAAATTAAAAAAAAAAAATGCCAATTTGAAATGTCACGTTACTTGAAAATTGTAATAAAATAGCAATTTCCATTTTGTCATTATTTTATCACCTTTTATTTTAAAAAAATTATTAGATTATAAAAGTCCTCTAAATTTTTTCTTTTTAAGAATTTAAAATCTCAGAAATTCGCGTAATTTCCTATTAATTGAATTAAAATAAACTATAGTTCCAAAATTATTTTAAATTTAAAATAAATATTGAATGTATGTATATACACAATTTAATTAAATTATATGAATTTAAAACCAATTTAAATTAGAATTTCTCAAAATTAATTTTTTTTTTAAAATAAATAAATAAAGAGAGTACTTTTTTTTTTTTTTTTTTTTTTGGATGGATTATAAAGAGAGTACTTACTTGAAGGGAAGAACTTTTTCTCCTTCGCCCTTAATATATATATATATATATATATACTTTTTTTTTTTGATAAATATATATATATACATACATATATATAAAAATATATTTGAACTGTCTCTTCACATAACAACATATATATGATAATAATAGTACTCAATTTATATATAACTCCTTCATTGTCTTGATTTCTATCTCTTTCGGCACCCTAGAGCCTTCTTTCTTGCTCTTTCTCTCCCAATATCTTCATTCCCTTCTCCTCTAAATCTTCTTTTTCATTTTTTTTCTTCTCTGATTTGCTTTTTTAATGGCATCACCTTCACAAGCCAGTCTTCTCCTCCAAAAACAGCTCAAAGGTATGAAAAAATTTGAACCCATTACACTGTATTTGATGCTTAATTAGTTTTTTTAATTGTGGCGGCCTTTGGGTTTTTCTTTTTCTTTTTTTCTTGAAGTTTAATTTTGTAAAGATTGTTTCTTTTTTTCTTTTGTTTGCAGATCTCTGTAAAAACCCTGTTGATGGATTTTCAGCTGGTTTGGTTGACGAGACCAATTTATTTGAATGGAGTGTAACCATTATTGGACCCCCTGATACATTATAGTGAGTGTATAATTTTGTTTCTTGCTTAAAGATTTGAGCTTAGCCAATTCTTTTTTATTTATTGAGCTTTGTATTGTATAGATTTGATTTACTCTGTGAGTTGTTCTTTGTTTTAGGGGTTTTGGGTTTTAATGATGTGAATTGGTTTGATTACCTGTTTACCCTGATTCCATTATTTTTTTCCCTTTTCCCTCAATTTTATTCGTTCATAATCTACAAATTAGATATAGGGTATAAAATTAAATTATGTGAACTTTAATTCTTTGATACAGCTATTGATTATTCAGCAGGGTTTATAAGTTGTTTAAAGGCTTTTCAGTGTGAATTCCACCCTAGATTGGCATGCCCCTTTATCTAAATCGATGCATATATATAAATTAACTAGTGTGGTTTTGACTCCTCTTACTAGTTTCTTTCTAACATAAGGGAGGAAAAGACAGTGCTGATGGTGTTTGGATGGATTGTTCGAGATTCGGATATATTTATAATTAATTGTAGCTGTAAGTGGTTGGAGTATCTAGTTTCATCTGTAATCATATTACAATGAATTAATCAAGATGAAGTAGGAAACTAATAAAGAAACAAATATTTAGGTTTTTATCAATCTTTGTTACGTTCTCGTGTCCGTTTCGAGAGTTTCAGTGCTATCATTCGTATACTTAAGAGATTAAATATGAAAAACTCATCTATATAACAGATCTAGAGCTAACAATGAAGTTATCCCTTTAATTGGTTGGTGCATGGGGTGGGGGATGTTAACCTGTTCATGAGGTATTTTCATCTATTTTTCTCTTACGTGTACAATATTGGAAATTTGATTACTCGAGATTTCCGTCTCAAATGTATTTTTTTTTGTCTGATTAATTGTTGTATCCCTATTTCTGAATTCTGATAATGTTTGAAATATTTTGTGTAGCGAGGGTGGTTTCTTTAATGCGATCATGACTTTTCCTCAGAACTATCCAAACAGTCCTCCAACAGTGAGATTTGCTTCCGAGATTTGGCACCCTAATGGTTGAATTCTTCCTCCATATTGAACTGTTACTTTTCTGTTATCATCTTTGTTTGGCAGCTTATGCAAACCAGTTTTGTTCATAAATGACTGGAATTTTTTGTATGAAATACAGTTTATTCCGATGGAAAGGTTTGCATTTCAATTCTTCATCCGCCCGGTGACGATCCAAATGGCTATGAGCTTGCTAGTGAGCGCTGGTCTCCTGTCCATACGGTATAAGCAAAACCTAAGAATATACTTTATCTCATGGATGTCTTGTGGCATTCTTTTCTTTTTATTGTGCACGTGTCTCTTGTTTCGCGGCTTTCTTGAATTACCTTAAGAGTTAATTTGTGCTAGATGTGCATTGTGTCGCTGTCTCATTTTGTAAGTATTTGAGTTTACGAACTTTCTCTCCCTCCGTGGCATTTGAATTACACTCTTCTGTCAGTGATATATGTTTTAACATCGAGGGTTAGATGTTGGACGACTTCAATTTTTCATTGAAGATGTGGTGGTGATTTAGGGTGGGGAAAAGAGAATTGGGGAAAGAAACTAGATTCGCGTTGCTGATTTAATTCTATAGTCCAAATCTTGTTTCAAGAAGTCCCCTTGAGATGCCATTGTAGATACCTTTTGTGCTTCGCGATAATATTAGAGAAACAGAGGATGATAAAATGTGCATTTATATCCTTTAATATACTTTGTCAGGTAGAAGTATGGAAACTGGGTGTAATAGGGAAAGAACAGAAAGGGATTCAAATAATCTTGAGAACATATTTAATACTTCTTCAAGGTTTCATTACAAATGCTTTGTACTTTACGATTGTTATTTTTGTCATCTTCTCAGTGAACCTTTTTCCTTTTCTTAAGAGTTAATTTGTGCTAGACGTGCATTGTGTCGCCTTCTCATTTTGTGAAGTATTCAAGTTTACGAACTCTCTCTCCCTCCGTGGCATTTGAATTACACACTTCTGTCAATAATATATGTTCTAACATCGAGTGTTAGATGTTGGATGACTTCAATTTTTCATTGAAGATGTGGTGGTGATTTCGGGTGGGGAAAAGGGAATTGGGGAAAGAAACAAGATATGCGGTGCTGATAGAAACTGAGTGTAATAAGGAAAGAACAGAAAGGGATTCAAATAATCTTGAGAACATATTTAATACTTCTTCAAGGTTTCATTACAAATGCTTTGTACCTCATGATTGTTATTTTTGTCGTCTTCTTGCCATCTTATCAGTGAGCCTTTTTCCTTCTTCTTCTTCTAGGGTTTTTTTTGTTTAATTTACTGTTTGCTGCACATTTTCTTCATTTTATACATACATGCTTTCAAAGTTGACTCGTGAAAGGATCTATTTCTAGGTGGAGAGTATAGTGTTGAGCATTATATCCATGCTGTCAGGCCCTAATGATGAATCGCCTGCAAATGTTGAGGCTGCTGTAAGTTTACCCTCTCTTTCTTTTCTTTTCCCGTCTGCTGCTCATTGCTGAATCATTTTTCCTTGGATTGTTTAATTAATGCAGAAGGAATGGAGAGAAAATAGGGAAGAGTTCAAGAAAAAAGTTAGTCGGTGTGTAAGACGATCACAAGAAATGATGTGATGAAGATGATGTTCTCCTGTAAATCCCATAAATGTTGAAAGCATGATGATATGATGATATTTCACTGGGAAAATGGCTTCCAATCAACCTCTCTCTGGGTATTTGGTCAAGAAAACAAAAAAAAACAAAAATGTTAGAAGAATTTTTGAGACAATTTTCAAGATTTTTACATTTTGCAGTCTTATTTTTTCTTCTATTTCTTTCTTTCTTTTTATAGAGTCACCTTTTACAATTGGAAACTGATATTAACTTGAAAAATAGGGTGGTCTAACTCCTCTTCTTCTGTATCAGAATTCAAATTTGCTTGGTTTGCCATTTTTTCAGTTTCTTGAATTTGCTTTTGCTTTTGTTTTTTGTTTTGTCTGTCTTTTAACAATGAGATTCCTTAAGCTTTTCTTTTCCCCCTTTTTCTGTGTGCTTTCATTTTTTATGAATATGGATTTTAGTTACTGATGCTCATCAAGGTTACTTGGGTGTATATAAGACTTAGTCATGGTTTTGACTTTCGGTGTGAGTGCTTTTTCTTAAGTTGTTAATCCTTGACTTTCACTTGTAAGTATCATGTAAGAGTTGTTAATATGTGATTTTTACTGTAAGCGGTTATGTCATTGAGTGTCATGTAAAAGTTGTTAAACCGTACACTGTTAAGTAAGAGCTAAAGTTGCCCATGAGATATGGCATTGGAGGAATATGTATTTATTTCAGAAACACCATATGGTGTCAGCAGGGATCAATTTTAGTACTAGCTTAAACAAAGTCCGTGAAATCTTACAGGTACTGTTAGGGTAAGTTTTGTTGAAATTCTGATGTATTTTGGACACTACCTTTGGTAGGGAGATGTACAGTTTTTCTATATATATATGATAAAATATATATCTTTTCTTTTCGTTCATAATTTTAATTGAACGGCGTGTAAGAGTTAGTTTGCCGTGTAAGAGTTGTTAATTTGTGACTTTGTGACTTTCATTCTGAGTGTCGTCACGTAAGAGTTAAAGAGTTATGCCGAATGTTGGACTTAGTCACGGATTTGACTGTCGCTGTGAGTGTTTTTTTACGAGTTAAAATTTATTTGTGACTTTTATTGTGAGAGTCGTCATGTAAAAGTTGTTAATCTGTTGACTTTTACTGTAAGCAATTATGTCATTGAGTGCCATGTAAAAGTTTTTAAACCGTGAACGGTAAATATTATGTAAGATCTAATTTATAACTTTAATTGAATTTTATGTAAGAGTTGTTAATTTCGTTACTTTCATTGTGAGCATCGTCGTGTCACGTAAGAATTTGAATTATTTGAAATAATAATTTTGAATATTTAATAATAATAATTTTGAATATTTAATGTTATAATAATTAATGGTTGCTAAAAATAGAATAAAGTGATTCACTATGGGTGGTGGAATTCAATAAATTTATGTTTAAATGATATTTACCACTTTTAATGAATGATTTGAAATGAAAGAGACATTTTGTAAATGGAATAATCCTTATTAACCTTTATTTGACAACACTATATAAAAAAAAAAAGAAGAGACTTTTGCAATAATAATGTGTAAAAAAGGTCTTAAACCAATCACATAAAAGCAAGGATTATATGGCACATAATTTATTGCCTATCACTCTCCAAATCCTAATCACTAATTAAGAATTTTTGAAAATATTGTCATTCATTTTCTTTTTAATTGAATATAAAAATTATTTTAGACTTTCATGACAAATTAAGATGAAAAAAAATTTAATAATAATAATTTATTTCCATTTCACTGTCAATATACCTATTATTTTAAAAGATTTTTCCTATTATATATATTGTCAAAAAAACCGTAATTTAGTTGGTAATAATTTCACTTATAATTTCTAAAATTTATAATTTTGAGACAAAGTAGAAGCGAAAATATCTCAATATATATATATATATATATATATTTATATATATATATTAGCATGAACGTCTTAAATGGATCTTAACAACAATACATAGTAAATATTTTAAACTTTAATATCTTATATCAAATTTTTAACGATTGTATACGTGATTACAAGTTATATCTCGCAACTTCACTTAAAAAGAAGTTTTTTTAATATATATAATCAAATAAACAATTTTATTTTAATATTTTAAACGTGGAAATTATATATTTTTTTTCAAAAATTAATATTTGTCTTTTAACTTTTTTGTTTCTATTTTTGTCTCTCTACAATAACGTATCAAATGAACCATATGTGGCTAATTTATTATATATATATTTTTTTTTTTGAACAATTCCATTAGATTAGGAACAGGATAACCAGTCCGCTTGCAAATCATCCAGCACCAAGGGATGAGAGGACTGAAACCAAATTACATCAGTAGATAAAGAAAGGCCTATACTAGCTAATCTGTGTGCAATGTTATTGTTCAATCTAGGACAAAAACTAATCACTACATTCCTTACTCCCTGCAAAAATAGCTTAAACTTTTCAAGTACTGCACCCACCATCGACAGATTTGGACCTACGTAAGCAAGCTGCTGCACCAGAGATAAACAATCGGACTCAACAACAAGATACTGATTCCAATATTCAGAGATAGCATCCAAACTTTTCCACATTGCAAGCAATTCTGCATGTTCCACCATTGTTGCATGAGGTAATTGTCCAGCACCTGACTTGATTGTTGTCCCTTTATGATCCCGAAGAACAAACCCATAACCAGCCTTATTGGGGAAGAAAGATGCATCCACATTCGGTTTGAGCCAACCTTCTCCAGGGGGTTGCCATCTCGAAGGATGCTCCAAACGTGTCCTCGTATCATTCTTAACCGCGTCCCCCACAGTTTGGTATAGATCGAGCAATGCAAGTGATCGGACGATGGTCTGCTCCGGCCGTGACCGACGTCCAGTGAATATCAGCTCATTGCGTGCACACCATATTCCCCATAGACAGATCAAAAACTTACAGAGAAGTTGTGCTTTGATGAAGGAGAATTTTCTTGAATCATCTGCATCAAGTGTAACCAAGATTGTGCCTTTATCACATATTTAATAGGAGAAAAACCTAGACTTCTCCACACTAATTTAGCAAAATCACAGTAAAAGAACAAGTGATGGTCATCCTCTTGGATACAACCACATCTAGGGCAAACAACATTAGATTTGATCTTCCTTCGACATAAATTAAACCCAGTGGCCACAGAATGATGACATAGCCGCCAAATGAAGATACGGACTTTTGGGGGAAGCTTACAATTCCAAACTAACATCCAATCCACATTTGAATGTGAGCTACTTTCCTGCGAAGCTAGTTGATTCTGCACACCCACTCGATATGCCGATGAAACAGTGAACAAACCCTTCTTTGTATAATGCCAAACAATACTATCTTTCTCACCTTCCGAACAAATAGGTAGACTAGTGATTAGATCCCGGTCTCGCTGACAAAACAAAACATTTAAAAGATCTGTACGCCACACTCCATTTCCAATTAACTCCTCCACCTTTGTATGAGAATTTAAAAATCGGATAGGAGTAATAGGCAAAAAGGATCCATCCGAAGGCAGCCAGGGGTCTTTGAATACCCGGACAGATTTCCCGTCCCCAATACGCCATCGAATTCCCTTGCATAATAGTTCCCTTCCAAACAGAATCGAACGCCATGTATAAGAGGGTCTTTGTCCACTTTTAGCCGTCAAAAAATCGGTGTTTGTGTAATACTTAGCCTTCATAACCCTAGCCCATAAGGAAGTTGGAAATTTGAGTAATCTCCATCCTTGTTTGGCTAAGAGAGCTTGGTTGAAAACATGCTGATTTCTAAAACCCAGTCCACCACATTTTTTAGGGAGACATAATTTATCCCAAGCAACCCACGATATACCCTTACTTTCCTCTTTAGAGCTCCACCAAAACCTCCTAAGCAAAGAATGAATGTCATTACATAAAGACATGGGAAGACGAAAGACCGACATTGCATAACTTGGGATGGCTTGAAGTACAGCTTTAATCAACACCTCTTTCCCCCCACGGGATAGAAGCTTTTCTTTCCATCCATGAGTTTTCTTCCAAATTCTGTCCTTCGGGTAAGAAAAGATCTCCTTTTTTGATTTTCCAAGCAAGAAAGGAAGACCCAAATATGTCCCCGTACCATTACATAATCTCATCCCCACCAAACAAGCCAATTCATCTCTGCCGCCTAGCGGACATATTGTTGGAGAAGAAAATAGATGATTTAGTAATGTTAATCTTCTCGTCCCAAGCTCTCTCATATTTAGCAATAATGATCGAAGGGTATGCAAACTATCAACGGAGTCCTTCATAAATAAAAGACAATCATCTGCAAAAAACAAATGAGAGAGTATAGGCGCATTGACACCCATTTGGATTCCATGCCACAAACCCCGAGATACAGCCTGTTGTATAAGATAAGAGAAGCCTTCCGCACATAAAATAAAAAGGTATGGAGACAACGGATCACCTTGACGAATACCCCGTGTAGGTCTAAAAGATTTTGAGGGTTCTCCATTAATAAGAACCCGAAAACGCACTGAAGTTACACACTGCATTATCAGTCCAACCAATCTGGGAGGAAAACCCATTTTCTGAAGCACCCATCTCAAATAAGGCCATTCCACATGATCATAGGCCTTGCTCATATCTATTTTAATAGCATAGGCACTCGAAGGAGCACGTTTAGTTCTTGTTTGTAGCCAGTGATACACCTCCGTTGCTATAATGATATTATCCGTAATCAACCTATTACTTACAAAGGCACTTTGGAATTCTCCAATGATGCCATTCAAAATAGGTTTAATACGATTCACTAGCACCTTTGATATGAGTTTATACACCACATTGCATAAACTGATTGGCCTAAATTCTGCCATAGAATTTGGCGTCTTTATTTTTGGAATAAGTGCAATATATGTGTCATTTAAATCACCAATAGAAGTACCTCCATTTAGGCAACTTAGAATCATGGTTGTGACGGACTGGGCCAACAGTTCTCCAGTGAGTTTGGTAAAACTTTGCATGAACACCATCCGGCCCCGGGCGCCTTAGTTGGATGCATAGAATTGAGGGCTGCCCAAATTTCCTCACGTGTAAATGCTCTATCCAGGGCTGTGTAGTCCTCCCGAGAGATCCGTGTAAAATTAATTCCAATGAATGATGAATCATAATCCACTCTATTAAATTTATATGATTATTATACATAATGGATGCTAAAAGGTTAATAATCTATACTTCACTTTTAGGGATTTTGATGCTTTATTTTATTCTTTCCTTTTATTTCCATTAATTTCTTTTAATTCTTCCCCTAATTAATATAATTATCTTTTTAAGGACTATAAAACTAAAACAACAATGCCAGGGACTTATTTAGCAAATTTTTCTAAAATTTGAAAGAAATTAAGACTCTGATATTTTAAAAAAAGAATCCAACTAAAATAACAGAATTACAGCGTTTAGAGAGAGAAGAGAGAGAGAGATAAGAATCACAAAAAAGGCAAAAACCAAAGTAAAAAGAGAAAAAAAGCTTTCTCACACTTCTTCTCTCTCTCTCTCTCTCTCCATCTTCCCCTTTTTCTCCGCTGTTTGGCTGCTGCTACTTCTTCTCTCTACTGTTTTTTAACATTATTTCCTTACTTTTCTTTCCTTTTTTCACACCTTCCCTCTCATTTCCTTCCCTTTCCTTTCCTTTCTTCCCTCTCTTTTCTCTGTATATATTTATTTATTCATGGAGTTCATGCTAACTCTCGTGACTTCAAACCCTCAACACAATCCCACCACCACAGAATCGAATTTTCCGGATTAACAAACGCCTTTTTGGAACTTTCTACATTATTATTCATCTTACCTTTTGTCCCCCCTCTGTTTTTGTTTTTTTTTTTTTGAAAAATTTTACTCACTCTGTCATGTTGGCAAGCAATTTCTGCAATCTCAGCTGTCGTCGTTGGGAATAGTGATTATTTCTTCTTTTTTTTTTTTTTTTTGGAATTTGATAATTTGATGATGATGAGGTCTCCTCAGTCACAGGATGCGCTTCGGAACGGTGGGATCGAGACGCCGTCGCCGCGGCCGAGGATTCAAGCTCATTTTCACTCTACGGTATCTGAGCAAAAGCTCCGGCGATTTAACATGTTGATTTTCGTGTTTCGATTTTGTTCGTTTTGCTTCTCTCTAGCTTCCGCCATTTTTATGTTCGCTAATTCTCGTGGCTCCGAACTACCTCGTTGGATTGATTACGAGGCGTTTAGATTCGTAGCCATTGCTAACGCCATTGTTGCTCTCTATTCCTTCTTCGAAGTTGGAGCTTCCGTTTGGGAAATTTCCAGTGGAACTACTATTTTTCCTGAGGTTTTACAAGTATGGTTCGACTTCGGCCACGATCAGGTCCAGTCTAGGGCTTTTCCCTCTCTCTGCTAATTCGAATTTTATGCAGTTATACTTAATCGTATTCTAAATTTCTAATTGCAAAAATTATTTTGTTAAACGATTGAATTTGGGGATGGTGGGTGCTAAACCACACATACACACTGCTTTATGCTGAAATCGGTGTCGTTTTATGAAGGTTTTCGCTTACCTGTTACTGTCGGCGGACTCGGCGGGGACGGAGTTGGCTCAGTCGTTGAGGCGGACCGACACGTGTACGGAGAGCAATGCTTTCTGTATTCAATCTGACATATCTATAGCCCTAGGATTCGCCGGGTTTTTATTCCTGGGTTTATCTTCGCTGCTTTCGGGTTTCCGGGTCGTGAGTCTCATAATCAACGGCTCTCGTTTTCATCTTTAGATTATCATACTTGACACCAACCAAGAAGAGGAAGAAGAAGAAAGAAAATTCCCAAAACTCAGCGCGTTGTTTTCAATCACCTAAAAGTGCGTGTACGGACTTATAACTTTTCCCCTTTTTTTTTTTCTTTTGTCTTTTTGAATGCTTTAGGCGGGGCACTGTTTGGCTTATGTTGGGTTACCATACTGATACTACTACTACTATTGTGCATATGAGATATGTTATTATTCTTTATTTTTCCTCATATAAAAAAATACTTTGTTATAAACTAATTGAGGATTTTTTCTTTTTTTTTTTTTTTTTTTAGTACTAATTGAGGAATTTGTCTCTTAGATCATTATTCAAACATTTCAAGTGTGAACAAATTTCTTTGTAATCATTTCAAAAATATTTATTGTTCAAATCATTCATGTGCCAATAATATTTCATTTTACACTTTAAGATTTATCTTCAGTTTAAATCTTTTATATATTTCTTTAATTTTTTTATTGTTTTTGAAGGAGAATTCTGCAATTTTAATCTTCTAATTATTTGTATTTCTCCAATCATAATTTTTTAAATTTATTTTTTATTTGCTTACAAAAAAAAAATTTATTTTTTATTTTTTAAAAATATATCTTTTCAATTAAAATTAGTCAATATTTGGTCATTTTTTTACATGTACATGGATACACATATTAAATTTTAAGATTTTTTTTATAATCATTTTATGTCTTTTTCTGTATAATTTGATATTCGATTTTTTTTTTTTAAAACCTTCCATGTTTGGTAGCACTTTTAAGTCTTAACTAATTTAAAATCAAACCGTATCAAACTCTTAGAAGCTCTATCTATATCTATTTATATCTAAAATTACTATTTTAGATTCAATTTTGGTTACACTAGAATACTGACTTATAACTTTTTATAACTCAAGATGCAGGTAAATTGGTAAAGAGCTCTTTTGAATTAAGTGAGGTTAAGAGTTTAAATCTCGACTCATTTATGAAATTATTGAAAATATGAAGTCAAAACTTCTTCTTACAAGAAATCAACTTAATTTAAACAAGATTAATTTAGATATGAATTAACTTAAAAATATCTCACATAATTTAAAATTTATTTAAAATACTTGTACTTAGCAAACTTATTATAACATACACATTACATCTTCCTAATTTCTGGTATGCATAAAAAAAAAAATGTTGGCGCGTTAGCGGGAATTAGGGCATGGGCAAAGAAAAAAACACCTAAATAGAAAAGAAAGCTGGTCATGTCCCAAGTAAACTGGAGAACTTATCCGTAGTTTCCACGCTAACTAAACAGCGACTTTACATATATCTCAAATTCTTCAAGACAGGACAAGGGCCCCCCACTGTAATAGTAGTAATCCTCATTATTATTTTTTCTTTCTTAATGGTTATCCATCTTTGTCTTTACACTTTCTTTTTTCTCTGTCCATTAGAAAAAAATTCAAAGGCAAATTATAATGTTAATTGTGATTAGGATGTAAGTCCAATTATTTAATTTTTAATAATGTCTTGTAATAATTTTTTGTTTTTTTTTAAAAATTAAAATCTTAAATATAAAATTAAAAAAATGAAAGCACATTATTGTTAAATTAATTAAAATTTTAATTACATTATTTTTAAATGTAAAACTACAATTTTTATTTAATGATTTAACAATTCTTTAATGCATATAGATATATATCTGTAGATATATAAGTTTTATTTATATATTTAAATATATAGCTAAATATTATTTATATATTTTAAATATATATTTATATTTATATATTTTATATATTAAGATATTAAAATATTCACCATTAGATGAGTGACACGTGACAGCTCATAACCATTGATTCTCACTCATTCTATTTATAAATAGAGGACAAATTCCCACAACAAAAGGTTACACTACTCACACTCACTCACTCAAGTAGATGTGAAGTTGAGAGATATTCAAAGGATACTGAACCTCGGTCAAAATCGGCCCTTCCTCTCAAAGCCCAAATCCATTCCGAGACAAAGTCCTAAAGCCCTCGAAAGAAGAAATCAAATTGTTCGATAGATCGAGATCCAAAAGTCTTCAACATCGAATCCATTCCGAGATCCAGCCCAAAACGCCCCTCGGAAGAAATCAAATCAATTGGATCGAGGCAAGCCCAAAATGCCTCTCGGATCCACGACGGATCGAATCAACGGATCCATAGAGATTGGACCCGAAATCTCATTTATTGTATAATTGTTGTATTCAATTATTATATTTCTTGTAATTCCGATTTTACAGGAAATAAAAAGAAATTATTATCTACAAATTTGGCACGCCCAGTGAGACCATCTCTACCGTTCATCTCTTTCCGTCAATACCATAGAAATGGAGTCTAAGAATGATGTCAACAAAGCTGATTCAAACGACGTTGCTGCGAAGGTAAGTGTTGGTGTTTTGACGTCTGCGACCTATGTCGGTTCTACCACGCAAAGCAAAGGAAAGGTGATTGCCGATTTGCAGAAAAGACCAATTGGCGACGCCTCCCACAAATTCACCAATCCTTGTTTTGATGTTTCTGCAACGCAGAACCAACCGCGAGGCGTTGTAGGTGGAATGGTTCAAAGGACACTTGCAATGCTTGTAAAACAAGGTCGATGCAAACAAACCAGAATCAAGAAATGAAGATATCTTTGCGGATTCTTCGGGTAATGTCCAACAAGATCAATAGAATACTAATGATGGCCTTGAAGATTCCGTTGCAAATACCTATGTTATGCCCGATATGATGTCAAACGCGTCAACCATAGAAGAACAATTGACAAACTTGACAAAGTTGGTGGCGGACCTCACATCACAATTGGCGAAGCAAGATCGCATCATTGCGCAATTGGTGAGCAACAATGGTAAGTCTACTCCGACAATGCACAGGTACGTTGAGGCTGCACGAAATGATGTTAACTCAAAGCGAAAAGAAGAACCAAATGATTTTGGGGCAGTCAATATTGCTGAAAAACAATCTCAAGTGGTTGATGGATCCAAAACAAATGAAGAAGAACGAGCAATTCATGTTTCTGCCGATGGACTCATTCCGACAAATGAATTAAGGAATTTCATTACAGGTATGATAACCGATAAATATGCGGGAAAATCAAAATCATCTTTTACGTATTCAAAGCCATATTCGAGGAGAATTGCTTGGTTTGAAGATGCCTGAAGGATATCTTCCTCCAAAATTGCAGCAGTTTGATGGAAGAGGCAATCCAAAGCAACATATTGCTCACTTCATCGAAACATGTAACAACGCTGGCACAAAAGGAGATCTTCTAGTCAAACAGTTCGTTCGATCCCTCAAAGAAAGTGCATTCGACCGATATACTAACTTACCCTCTGCATCAATCGACAGTTGGAACCAACTTGAAGTTGAGTTTTTGAATCGCTTCTACAACACTCGACAACAGTAAGCATGCTTGAATTAAGTCATACGAAGCAATGGAAGGATGAACCAGTTGTTGATTACATCAATCGATGGAGAAATTTGAATTTGAATTGCAGAGATCAATTGTGTCAAAAATCTGCGATCGAGATGTGCATCCAAGGAATGCAATGAAACCTTCAATACATTTTGAAAGAAATTCAACCAAAAACATTTGAAGAATTAGCTACACGCGGACGAGATATGAAGCAAAGTATTATCGTCAATCAAAAGTTTGAAATTCATGTTGAACAAAAACAACATCAAAATAGGGGCAACGTTTCCTCGGAATCATCTGAAGATGAAGAGTCAACTTCAAATGTTGACGATGCTTAAATCAAATCATCAAAATCCTCCTTGACGTACGAGGTTAAACCGCAAGTTACTCCTTGATAAGAGTATAAATTGTCTACATGTTCGAACAAAGCTCCTTGATACGAGCGTAAACTGTCTACAAATTTGAAGAAGGCTCCTTAACACACGTGTAAACTGTTTTCAAATTTGAAGAAAGCTCCTTGATACGAGTGTAAATTGTCTATCATTGACAAAGACTCCTTGATACGAGTGTAAACTGTCTGCAAAGTTAAAGAAGCCTCATTGACACGAGTGTAAACTGTCTGCAAAGTTGAAGAAGACTCCTTGACACGAGGTAAACTGTCTGCAAAGTTAAAGAAACCTCATTGACACGAGTATAAACTGTCTGCAAAGTTAAAGAAGCCTCCTTGACACGAGTGTAAACTGTCTGCAAAGTTAAAGAAGCCTCATTGACACGAGTGTAAACTGTCTGCAAAGTTGAAGAAGACTCCTTGATATGAGTGTAAACTGTCTGCAAAGTTGAAGAAGCCTCCTTGACATGAGTGTAAACTGTCTTCAAAGTTGAAGAAGACTCCTTGATACGAGTATAAACTGTTTGCAAATTCGAAGAAGGCTCCTTGATACGAGTGTAAACCGTCTACAAAGTTGAAAAAAACTTCTTGACACGAGTGTAAACTGTTTGCAAAGTTGTGGACGACAATGGTAAGCCGCAAAGTTGTAGACGACGATGATAAGATGTAAAGTTGTTGACGACGATGGTAAGATGCAAAGTTGTTGACGACGATGGTAAGATGCAAAGTTGTTGACGAAGATGGTAAACCGCAATGTTGACGATGAGCAACAACGTTGATGGCGGCGATGAGGACTTCTCCGGGTTTTTTTGTGGTAAAGGGAAGAGAAAATTCTTTTGAACATTCTTGTGATCATTCTTGTGAACATTCTTGTGATCGAGAATCTGCTTCATAGGTGGTAGAGAGTAACATGTTAACTTTTCTAATGTGAGGACGAGGAACGAATGTTGCGAGTCGCAATAGAAGACCATTCAAGCAGCATCGTGGTAGTTCTCAAATCCACGACGAAAAGAATCGGCGGAGAAATATAAAGATTCGAGCTCAATATCAAATACATATTATTATCTTGTGACATATATATTTTTTGATTATTTATTTTATTGAAAAGAAAATTTATTGTTCACAATATCTAATCTAATTTTTTATTTTATTGTGTTTTAATTATATTTTTATAAAATATAATGTGCTTGTTCGCAAGGATTAATAAAACAATTTTAGTTTCATAATATAATATATATGATTTATTATATATTAATAGACAAACTATTAAATTATTACCGTACATCTTTGAAATAACAAAAGGAAAAATAAATTAACCTTAGAGATAGGCTTACATATATTGACTAAACATATAACAAAAATTAAAGCAAATAGTCTCTCAATTCAAAGTAGATTCCAAAGGGGCATGACATTCAAAGTCATCAAATGACTTACAATCGAGTAAGTATTCTAAAAACACAAAAATCTAAAATTTAGTCGTTAGTTTCATTTTAAAAAACTCCTCCCCATTATCGATTAATATATAATATATCTTTTTAATTTTAAATAGAATATAATTTTTTTAGCAAATAAATATATACATTCATTATTTTTTTTTGGTAAGTTATATACATTCATTATTACTAAAATTTATAACCAATAAATTTTTTTATTTTCTAATCGATTTGAATGAATAGAGTACAACGATAGTAAATTGATTTAAGTACAAAATTGAGTTTTAAAAAATTAAGAGAAACGAGTATGTATATATACTAAAAAATATTAGCTTGAAATAAATAAAAAATTAGATGTAAATCTTAGTATTTATTTTTAATAATTATTGAAATTATCTAAAATTTAATAAAGCTATTTAAAATTATATAAAAATGTGAGTAATTTATGTAAAAATTTTAATTTTTTTTAATATTGACAATCTTAATGTATTTTCAAAAAGAAATCTTAATATTAAAATATCAAACTAAATTATTTTTTAAAGATATATTACTTGCATTTAAAATTGATTAAATTTTTTTTTTGAAAAATTCTAACTTCTATTATGTTTTAAACTTATAATCTCTCGTGTCATAAATGAGGACGCTACCAGTTACACCTTCTTGACAAAAAAAAAATTGATTAATTAAATTTTATTTAATATCTATAAAAATAAAAAATAGGTTAAATGAATTGAACTTTTTTTTTTCTTTATCATAAAATTTATCAAATCATTTTGATTATAAAAATATTATAAATAATTTTAACATTAAAAAGACTATAAAATAAATCAATTATTTAAAACTAATTTATTAATCCACCTTTATACAATTTAAAAATAAATTTTAATTCAGTTTTTATTTTTTTAATTTAAAAATTAATACTTCGCTCAAATATATTCGAATAATCAAACCATCCTCATATGTGGATGCAATCCTTATTTATTTGAAATTAATTCACATTTTATAAATATTTTCTAATAAAAAATTCAAATTAATCAATTTTATTCTAATTATATATATATTTTGAAAACCAAAGGAACTTCATTCATATCAAGAGTAAAAAACAGCCAATCAGTCGGTAAAACATCCAAAATCTGAGGATGACCAAGAAATGAGACTGAAATCCCATTTTAGGTTGTTTTACAATGATGCCTTCATATTCCAAAAATCTTTATGAGATTCTTATCAATTTGCCAACTAAAATAGTTCCACCACCGTCTCCAAACCAGAAGAGGGATTAAAGTGATCCCTAAACCAAAGAAAAAACCAGCTTCAACGCTCACGAGAACAACTCCCCATTTAATCTTCACACCGGAGTCATCTGGCGACCCTGAAACTGAAGATTCATCGTCTCTTCTGCAGCTAACATTTAAAGGAAAACCACATAAATCTCTGTTACCCTTAAAACATTGTTCTGAGAATGTCTGAAATTGACGTCCACTTGGGATTGCACCCTCCAGATCATTAAAAGAAAGGTTCAAATATGAGAGGAATGTCAATTCTCCAAGTTCTTTGGGGATATAACCAGTAAGCTTGTTTTGGGACAAGTCCATTGATTCCAGATTTTTCAGATTCCCAATAGAAGATGGAATTTTGCCTGTAAGAGCATTGTTCGATATGTTAAGAATGTGAAGAGCAATCAACTGTCCTATCTCACTTGGGATAACACCTCGGAACATGTTACTTGACAAGTCAATTGAAGTGAAGATAGTTAATATCTTCACCAGCTCCAACTCCTGACCTTTGCTAATGACTTCCACTTTATCCAGGTAGTACATATATTGTGGTGGCAAAATCATCTCATATCCCAGGTGAGTGGATGAGAAAGAATCAGTCAACATTGCCTTCCAACTTGAAACATATTCAAAGGGCAGATCACCAGAGAAGTTGTTATAAGCAAGATCAACAATTTGGAGGCTCTTCCACATATTTGTTGAGTTTAAGCAACTAATAATTGGTCCATGAAACTTGTTCGATCTCAAGACAAGAACTCGCAAGTTAGAAAAACTTGTTAACCAGCAAGGGAACTTGTCATTGATTTGATTTCTTCCCAAGTTTAGAACCTCTAAACCAGTACAGTTCATTAAAGAACTTGGTACCTGTCCTTCAAACAAGTTATTGTTCAAATCAAGTGTCTTCAGGGAACACTCACTCGAGAAGCTTTCAGGAATATAGCCCTTCAGTTTGTTTCCACTTAAATTTAAAACCCCAAGATTTTTGCTCATGTTGAGCAGACACGAAGGAATTTCTCCATCTAGACTATTATGAGATAGATCCAGTACTTGAAGGAAGGAGCTATTGCAAATTGATAGAGGTAGACCTCCGACAAGCTCATTGTGAGAAAGAGAGAAGAAGATGGATACAGAAAGGTAATCCCCAATGTCAGCTGGAATGGTAGAGTTGAAATTGTTGTATGAGTAATCTATATAAATGGATGACCAGGGCAAAATTGGCCCTGTTAGCATATTAGAATGAAGGTCAATTGAAAAAAAAAATGTTATAATTTTGTTTAATAAAAGGCATTTCAAAAGTGCTCAGGTGGTTGTGTGATAGGTTTAATTCGGGAACATACCAAATCCAATTGGGAATTTTGCCTTGAATTCGATTGTTGGATAGATCTAAGCTAAACATATCATTGTGGTTTCTTAGATTGGGAAACACTGTTAAATTGCAAGAAGCCAGATTTAAACTTAAAACACCAAGTGGTAAGAGTGTAAAATTGCTTGTGGTAGGAGGAAATGACAAACTGTTGTACGAAAGATCAAGGCTTGTCAGCATTTTTAGCCTTTGAAGGTTAGTCAACTCTACAATGCCATTGAAATTATTGTAAGAGAGGTCAAGATCACTGAGATTCTGGAGTTTATAGATTGACATGGGTATCGGCCCTTCTAATTTGTTGTCCTTCAAAGAAATTTTGGCTAAGGGAGAGGAAGATGCATTTGGAAATTCGAGTAACAAACCAGAGAATTGATTGGAAGAAAGCACTAATGTTTTTAGGAATGGCAGTGCAAACAAAGATGGTGGTAGCGTACCCGCCAAAGAATTATGTGAGAGATCCAAATATTGAAGCTGTTTAAGATTTTCAATTGAAAATGGCAAGTCTCCGGATATATTTGTGTGCCCAAGGTCTAGTGTCTGGAGAGACATATTTTTGGGGAAGCCAGTTAATGTTCCCTGAATAAGAGGATTAAAGGAAAGTTCCAATCGAACGAGTGACTGTAAGTGGAATAACTTCTCTGGAAGTTTTCCATGAATTTCACAATTAGTAAGTATCAGTGATTTAAGGTTTGCAAAATGAAGAAAGAAATCAGGGAAGGGGGCAGAAAACTTGTTCCCTACAAGCGTAATTTCTGAGAGATACTTGAGTCTCAGAAGGGAAACATCAGGAGGACCAAAAAGATAGCAGTTTTTTAAGCTTAGTATTCTCAGATTTGGCAATGAAGAAGACAAAACATTGGACCACTCCCTTCCCTGATAAGAAATATTTACACGGTCAAGTCGTAACACTTGAAGTTGTGAAAGATTACTTACCAACACAGTCAAGTTGGGCCGCTGAAGTTCTAAACTGTTGAATTCTAGACTCGATAGATCCAAGGTCAACAGTTTATTCATGTGTGATATCTCAACTGGTACTTGACCTTTGAAATCCGAGTAGGACAAGTCAAGGTGCTCAAGATTGACAAGCCTACTAATGGAAGTAGGTATGGGTGCATGAAAATTGTTATTGGCTAGACTGAGATTCTTTAGGTACTGAAGATCAAATAGGCTGCTTGAGTTATCGAAACCTCCACGGATACCTTCTCCATTCAAGTCCAGACCAATTATGCTTCCGTTTTTGTTGCAGGTTACACCTCTCCAGGAACAACAATCTGTGGTTATTCTCCCATTATTCCATGATATAAGTTTTGAAGATAGAAGCGGATTGAACTCGAGAGTTTGCTGCAAATGCAGGAGTGCTGAACGTTGATCTTCCTTACAGTACTGACCATATATAATATCAGTTGCATACAAGAAGAAGAAGAAGAAGAGAATGTGGATGAATGATGGCCAGAGAAAGCATGGTTTCCCCATTGATTATATTAGCGCAAAAAAAAAAAGAAAAGAAAAGGTTGTTGCCTTCTTTTGAGGTCTCAATTTTCTTATATAAAGAGTAAATTGTGGTGGGGTCTTGTTTTGTACGTTTACTTTGAAAGTTAAGCTTGACTAAGATAGAACTACTGTCTACTAATAACATGACAATAGAAAGGTAAGTGGAACCTTTTTCATATTCGATTGAATTTATCATATTATATATATATATATATAAAATAATGTGTAGAAAATCACTAAATAGATAAATATACTTATTATCTATCATAAAATTTTTGCTTACAAAAAAAAAAAAAAAAATCTATCATAAAATTTTTTAATAGATTTTTTATTTTTTAATATTTAAAAATTTTAAATTAGCTTAGCAAACTTATTTTTATTTTTATTTTTTGATAAGTGAATATTTTATTAAAATAAAAATATTACACAAATGAATGACTAAAGTTATTAATGGTAATACAACAAAGCATTAACCTAAAATTAAGTAGTGCAGTGAACATACTCAACCTAAAAACTTTAGCTGAGTCAGAGAAAGTGATAAATAAATTCAAAAATACATAAAATAGAAAAACTACAAAAATCTTATCTAAATTTTTGATCTCATACTGTCAATTTCAAACCTTATTTGCAAAGTGATTTCGATTTCTCTACTTTATTACAAACTTATTAGCAAACTTAATTTCTAGTATACATTTAAAAAAAAAAAAAAAAAAATGGCGCGTTAGCGGGAATTTGGGCATGGGCAATCAGTGGAAACACCTAAATAGAAAAGAAAAGAAAGCTGGTCAATGTACCAAGTAAACTGGAGAACTTATCCGTAGTTTCCACGCTTACTAAACAGCGACTTTACATATATCTCAAATTCTTCAAGACAGGAAAAGGAGCCCCTACTGTAATAGTAGTAATTTTTTGGGTAGTTAACAGATCAAGCATTCTCATTACCATCATCAGCGTCAAGATTACAACTAGAATCAGAGCACGATTCCTGTTCACTATTTACAAAAGAAGGAATCGATCCCATCTATGTCAGGTTATCAGATCCTTCACATAAGTCAGGTTATCTGGGATTGTATAACCTTTCAGAATTTTGAAATCTTTGGCTCCGAGTATCCACGGGTCATTCCGTATCCTCACGCTAGAGTTCCTTCTAATGTTAAGGCAAGCTCAGTTAAGAAAGGAATCTTTATACTTGATGATACTACTCCAAAGCCATGAGCAAGACTTGTATTTAGGTAATTCATCCAGAAAATTGAGCCCCAACAAATATTTGCTTCTGAGAAGCCTCACCCAAAGCTTATCTTCTCTAGTGTTCAACTAACTGTCACACCAATTTGGTAAATTATAATGTTAATTGTGATTAGGATGTAAGTCCAATTATTATATTTTTAATAATGTGTTGTAATAAATTTGTTTTTTTTTAAAAAATATAAAATAAAATCTTAAATATAAATTTTTTTAAAAAAATGAAAGCACTTTAATGATAAATTAATTAAAATTTTAATTTTTTTAATTGTAAAGATACAATTTTTATTTAATTATTTATTAATTCTTTAACGCATAGAGTTATATATTTAATCTATTTTGATATTATTGTGTTTTAATTTTATTTTTATAAAATATATAAGGGTTGTATGCAATGGTTAGTAAAACAATCTTAAATTTATAATATAAATTTTTTTTTGTTTGTTATAATATATTGATAGACAAACTAATACAAATACATCTTTGAAAGAACAAAAGAAAACATAAAGTAACCTTACATATATGGATTGAACATATAATAAAAATCCAAAGGAAATAGTCTCAATTTCAAATGGATTTTAACCGAAATTTGTGTACAAAGATTAGGGATTTCAAAAGGGGCATGAGTTTCAAATTGTCAAATGATGTATATGGTCATAAGTACTCCAAAAACAAAAAAAAAAAAATTCAGTCACTAGTTTCATTTTAAAAAAAAAACTCCTCCACAGAATATCCGCTGAATATATATGATATATCTTTTTACTATAAATAATATAATTTTTTTTTAGCATATAAAAATATACATTAATTATTACTAAAATTTATAACCTAATAAATTTTTCCATATTCTACTCGATTTGAATGAATAGAGTTAGTAGAAAGATAGTAAAGTGATTTAAGTACAAATTTGAGTTAAATAACAAAAGGGAAATTGACCAAATTGTTTCTTTAACTTATAATTTTTTTGCGATTTCATATATTTTCTTTTCTTTTGGAAAATTTCATACATTATTTTTATAATTTTGGCCAATTTCATTAATTTTTTTGGGTCAACGGTTATATTTCATATAAATTATTTTCTCAAGGGTAAAAATGTCAATTCACTGTTAAAAAAATTGATTAAATCTTTTTTTTAAAAAAAATCCTAACTTCTATTATGTCTCCAACTCATAATCTTCCATGTCATAAGTGAGGACACTACCAACTAGCTATACCTTCTTGAAAAAAAAGAATTGATTAATTAAATTTTATTTAATATCTATAAAATAAAAAAAAAGGTTAAATGAGTTCAATTTTTTTCTTTATTATAAAATTTATCAAATCATTTTGACTATAAAAATATTATAAATAATTTTAACATTAAAAAGACTATTAAATAAATCAATTATTTAAAACTAATTTATTAATCCACCTTTATACAATTTAAAAATAAATTTTAATTCAGTTTTTATTTTTTAAAATTTAAAAATTAATACTTCACTCAAATATATTCGATTAATCAAACCGTCCTCATATGTGGATGCAATAAATATTTATTTGAAATTAATTCACAATTTACTAATATTTTCTAATAAAAAATACAGATTAATCAAATCTAGTCTAATTATATATAAAATTTGAAAACCAAAGGAACTTCATTCATATCAAGAGTAAAACAGCCAATCCGTTGGTAAAACATCCAAAATCTGAGGATGACCAAGAAATGAGACTGAAATCCCATTTTAGGTTGTTTTACAATGATGCCTTCTTATTCCAAAAACCTTTATGAGATTCTTATCAATCTGCCAACTAAAATAGTTCCACCACCGTCTCCAAACCAGAAGAGGGATTAAAGTGATCCCTAAACCAAAGAAAAAACCAGCTTCAACGCTCACGAGAACAACTCCCCATTTAATCTTCACACCGGAGTCATCTGGCGACCCTGAAACTGAAGATTCATCGTCTCTTCTGCAGCTAACATTTAAAGGAAAACCACATAAATCTCTGTTACCCTTAAAACATTGGTCTGAGAATGTCTGAAATTGATGTCCACTTGGGATTGCACCCTCCAGATCATTAAAAGAAAGGTTCAAATATGAGAGAAATGTCAATTCTCCAAGTTCTTTGGGGATATAACCAGTAAGCTTGTTTTGGGACAAATCCATTGATTCCAGATGTTTCAGATTCCCAATAGAAGATGGAATTTTGCCTGTAAGAGCATTGTTCGATATGTTAAGATTGTAAAGAGCAGTCAACTGTCCTATCTCACTTGGGATAACACCTAGGAACATGTTACATGACAAGTCAATTGAAGTGAAAATTGTTAATATCTTCACTAGCTCCAACTCCTGACCTTTGATTATGACTTCCACTTTATCCACGTAGAATGAATTTTGTAAAACCAAAAACATTTCATATCCCAGGAAAGTGGATGAGAAAGAACCTGTCAACATTGCCTTCCAACTTGAAACATATTCAAAGGGAAGATCGCCAGAGAAGTTGTTATAAGCAAGATCAAAAATTTGGATGCTCTTCCACATATTTGTTGAGTTTAAGCAACTAATAACTGGTCCATGAAACTTGTTCGATCTCAAGACAAGAACTTTCAAGTTAGAAAAACTTGTCAGCCAGCAAGGGAACTTGTCATTGATATGATTTCTTCCCAAGTTTAGAACCTCTAAACCAGTACAGTTCATTAAAGAACTTGGTACATGTCCTTCAAATAAGTTATTGTTCAAATCAAGTGTCTTCAGGGAACACTCACTCGAGAAGCTTTCAGGAATATAGCCCTTCAGTTTGTTTCCACTTAAATTTAACACCTCAAGATCTTTGTTCATGTTGAACAGACACGGAGGAATTTCTCCATCCAGGCTGTTATGAGATAGATCCAGTACTTGAAGGAAGGAGCTATTGCAAATTGACAGAGGTAGACCTCCGACAAGCTCATTGTGAGAAAGAGAGAAGAAGGTGGAGAAGGAAAGGTAATCCCCAATGTCAGCTGGAATGGTAGAGTTGAAATTGTTGTATGAGTAATCTATATTAACGGATGACAGGAGCGGGAGATAAATTGGCCCTGTTAGCATATTAGAATGAAGGTCAATTGAAAGCATTCTGCTAAAATTTTGTTTAGGAAAAGGCATTTCAAAAGTGCTCAGTTGGTTCTGTGACAGGTTTACAATGGGAACATTCCAAATCCAATACGGAATTTCCCCTTGAATTCGATTGTTGGATAGATCTAAGTTTGAGATCATCTTGTGGTTTCTTAGATTGGGAAACACCGTTAAATTGCAAGATGCCAGTTTTAAACTTGAAATACTAAGCGGTAAGAGTGTAAAATTGCTTGTGCTAGGAGGAAATGACAGACTGTTGTATGAAAGATCAAGGCTTGTCAGCATTTTTAGCCTTTGAAGGTTAGTCACCTCTACAGTGCCATTGAAATTATTGAAAGAGAGGTCAAGGACACTGAGATTCTGAAGTTTATAGATTGACATGGGTATCGACCCTTCTACTTTGTTGTGCTTCAAAAAAATTATGTCTAAGGGAGAGGAAGATGCATTTGGAAATTCGTGTGAAAAACCAGAGAATTGATTGGATGAAAGATATAATGTTTGTAGGAATGGCAGTGCAAACAAAGATGATGGTATTGTACCCACTAAAGAATTATATGAGAGATCCAAATATTGAAGCTGTTTAAGATTTTCAATTGAAAATGGGATAGGTCCTGTGAAGTTGCACATATAAATATTTAACACAGACAGCTTATGGAGGTTTCCTATAGTATATGGCAAGTCTCCGGACATATTTGTGCTAGCAAGGAACAGTGACTGGAGAGACATATTCTTGGGGAAGCCAGGTAATGTTCCCTGAAGATGAGGATTAGAGGAAAAATCCAATTGAACGAGTGACTGTAAATGGAATAGCTTCCCTGGAGGTTTTCCATGAATTTCACAATCATTAAGTATCAGTGATTTAAGGTTTGCAAAATGAACAAAGAAATCAGGGAAGGGGGCAGAAAAGTTGTTCCATGAAAGCGTAATTTCTGAGAGATACTTGAGTCTCAGAAGGGAAACATCAGGAGGACCAAAAAGGGAGCACTTTGATAAGCTTAGTATTCTCAGATTTGGCAATGAAGAAGACAATACATTAGACCACTCCCGTCCCTGATACGAAATATTTATATAGTTAAGTCGTAACACTTGAAGTTGTGAAAGATTACTTACCAACACAGTCAAGTTGGGTCGCTGAAGTTCTAAAAAGTTGTCATATCCACTCGATAGATCCAAGGTCAACAGTTTATTCATGTGTGATATCTCGACTGGTACACCATTGAAATGCGAGTAGGACAAGTCAAGGTGCTCAAGATTGACAAGCCTGCTAATGGAAGTAGGTATGGGTGCATTAAAATAGTTATTGGCTAGGTTGAGATTCTTTAGGTACTGAAGATCAAATAGGCTGCTTGAGTTATCAAAACCTCCATGGATACCTTCTCCATTCAAGTCTAGACCAACTATGCTACCGTTTTTGTTGCAGGTTACACCTCTCCAGGAACAACAATCTGTGGTTATTCTCCCATTATTCCATGATATAAGTTTTGAAGATAGAAGCGGATTGAACTCTAGAGTTTGCTGCAGATGCAGGAGTGCTGAACGTTGATCTTCCTTACAGTACTGACCATATATAGTATCAGTTGCATACAAGAAGAAGAAGAAGAAGAAGAAGAGAATGTGGATGAATGATGGCCAGAGAAAGCATGGTTTCCCCATTGATTATATTAGCGCAAAAAAAAAGAAAGAAAAGGTTGTTGCCTTCTTTTGAGGTCTCAATTTTCTTATATAAAGAGTAAATTGTGGTGGGGTCTTGTTTTGGACGTTTACTTTGAAAGTTAAGCTTGACTAAGATAGAACTACTAATAACATGACAAAAGAAAGGTAAGTGGAACCTTTTTCATATTCGATTGAATTTATCATATTATATATATATAAAATAATGTGTAGAAAATCACTAAATAGATAAATATACTTATTATCTATCATAAAATTTTTGCTTACCAAAAAAAAAAAAAAAAATCTATCATAAAATTTTTTAATAGATTTTTTATTTTTTAATATTTAAAAATTTTAAATTAGCTTAGCAAACTTATTTTTATTTTTATTTTTTGATAAGTGAATATTTTATTAAAATAAAAATATTACATAAATGAATGACTAAAATTATTAATGGTAATACAACAAAGTACCAACCTAAAATTAAGTGGTGCAGTGAACATACTCAACTTAAAAAATTTAGGTGAGTCAAAGAAAGTCATAAATAAATTCAAAAATACATAAAATAGAAAAATACAAAAATCCTATCTAAAATTTTTGATTTTCATACTGTCAATTTCAAATCTCATTTGCGAAGAGAGTTCGATTTCTCTTTTTTATTAGCAAACTTTTTTTTTTTTTTTTTTTTTTATAAGTTATAGCAAACTTATTATAACATACACATTACATCTTCCTAATTTCTAGTATACATTTATAATAAAAATAAAAAAATGGCGCGTTAGCGGGAATTTGGGCATGGGCAATCAGTGGAAACACCTAAATAGAAAAGAAAAGAAAGAAAGCTGGTCAATGTCCCAAGTAAACTGCAGAACTTATCCGTAGTTTCCACGCTAACTAAACAGCGACTTTACATATATCTCAAATTCTTCAAGACAGGAAAAGGGGCCCCCACTGTAATAGTAGTAATTTTTTGGGTAGTTAACAGATCAAGCATTCTCATTACCATCATCAGCGTCAAGATTACAACTATAATCAGAGCACGATTCCTGTTCACTAATTACAAAACAAGGAATCGATCCCATCTATGTTCCTTCCCCTTCCAATAGCTTGTCTCCCCTGCCACTCGATATAATCATCTAAACCATTAAGGGAAAGGATAACATTTAGCGTGTCTCCTTCGAACACAACATGTTTGGAATTCGTCTCCTCAGCCCAAATGAAAGCTTGGTATGCGGCTATGGCTTCAGCCTCGAAGGGGTTAGAAGCAGCAGAGCAGCCTGTCCAAGCCTTCAGTATTCGACTAGAATCATCTGGTTCTGAGAGTCTAATAACATCGACAACCAATCCAGTATAGTCAGGTGAGAAAACGCCTCTAATCGGATCTGCCATTTCGAGTGGCGCCAAAGAGTCGTAGCAAAACAGCATTCAAGCAGCAGATGATGACTAGTCTCATCTTTATCATTGCATAATAAGCAAGTGACATCTCTAATAGGAAAAATTTGCCCCAACCTATATTTAGTAGGCATAATATCCGAAACGAGTCTCCAAATCAAACTTTTATGCCTACCGTGAAGTCTGGCCTGCCATAGCCTTTTCCAATGATCTCTGGAGATAGTGGAATTCCCTGCAAACTGCTCCTTCTGGTTTTCTTTGTAAGAAGATCTCACTGAGAACTTCCCCGTTTTGGAGGGAAACCAGAAGAACGCTCCTTGTTCTGGTTCATCCAGAATAATAATCTTACTAATCAGTCTCGCAGTAGCCTGAGGAACTAGGCTCCTTATTCCAGCTCCTACGGTCCCAGGTTATCAGATCCTTCACATAAGTCAGGTTATCTGGGATTGTATAACCTTTCAGAATTTTGAAATCTTTGGCTCCGAGTATCCACGGGTCATTCCGTATCCTCACGCTAGAGTTCCTTCTAATGTTAAGGCAAGCTCCGTTAAGAAAGGAATCTTTATACTTGATGATACTACTCCAAAGCCATGAGCAAGACTTGTATTTAGGTAATTCATCCAGAAAATTGAGCCCCAACAAATATTTGCTTCTGAGAAGCCTCACCCAAAGCTTATCAGTTCAACTAACTGTCACACCAATTTGGTAATGAAGGCCTCATTAATGTCTCTAGCTCTTCTAAATCCCAGACCGCCTGCCTCATTTGGGGTGCAGATTGAATTCTAAGCCTTAAGATAAAGACATTTGTCCTTCTCCTCCGATTTCCCCATCAAAAATCTCTAATCAAACCATCAATTTTGTTGCACAGCTTAGGAGGCAGAAGATGAGTCTGCATGGCGTAAATTGGCACTGTAATAGTAGTAATGCTCATTATTACTTTTTCTTTGTTAATGTCTCTGTCTTTATATATATATATATATATTTTCTGTTCATTAGAAAATTCAAAGGCAAATTATAATGTTAATTGTGATTAGGATGTAAGTCCAATTATTATATTTTTAATAATGTGTTATAATAAATATGTTGTTTTTTTTTAAAAAAAATAAAATATTAAATATAAAATTTTTTAAAAAATGAAAGCACTTTAATGATAAATTAATTAAAATTTTAATTATTTTAATTACATTATTTTTAATTGTAAAGATACAATTTTTATTTAATTATTTATTAATTCTTTAACGCATAGAGTTATATATTTAATCTATTTTGATATTATTGTGTTTTAATTTTATTTTTATAAAATATATAAGGGTTGTATGCAATGGTTGGTAAAACAATCTTAAATTTATAATATAAATTTTTTTGTTTGTTAAAATATGATTTATAATATATTGATAGACAAACTAATACAAATACATCTTTGAAAGAACAAAAGAAAACATAAAGTAACCTTACATATATGGATTGAACATATAATAAAAATCCAAAGGAAATAGTATCAATTTCAAATGGATTTTAACCGGAAATTGTGTACAAAGATTAGGGATTTCAAAAGGGGCATGAGTTTCAAATTGTCAAATGATGTATATGGTCATAAGTACTCCAAAAACAAAAAAAAAATTCAGTCACTAGTTTCATTTTAAAAAAAAAACTCCTCCACAGAATATCCGCTGAATATATATGATATATCTTTTTACTATAAATAATATAATTTTTTTTAGCATATAAAAATATACATTAATTATTACTAAAATTTATAACCTAATAAATTTTTCCATATTCTACTCGATTTGAATGAATAGAGTTAGTAGAAAGATAGTAAGTGATTTTTGAGTTAAAAAACAAAACAGAAATTGGCCAAATTGGTCCTTTAACTTATAACTTTTTTGCGATTTCATCTATTTTCTTTCCTTTTGGAAAATTTCATCATTATCTTTATAATTTTGGCCAATTTCATCCTTCTGTTAATTTTTTTTGGGTCAACCGTTAGTTAACGGTTATATTTCATAAAAATCATTTTTTCAAGGATAAAAATGTCAATTCACTGTTTTTAAAAAAAAATTAGCCAAATTCATCCCTTAACTTATAAATTTTTTGCGATTTCATCCTTTTTAAATTTTTTGGATAATTTTTTTTTTTGGTAAAATAAAATAAAAAAAAAATTTATCCAAAACTTTTAAAAAGGGATAAAATCGCAAAAAATTTATAAGTTAAAGGATGAAATCACATAATTTCATTCCTTATCCTTATAATTTTGGCCAATTTTATCCTTTGATTAAATTTTTTTTGTCAACGGGTAGTCAACGGTTATATTTAATAAAAAGAATTTTCTCAAGGTAAAAATGTCAATTTTTTTTTTAAATAAAAACATACACACAAAATTTGTGAAAAACAGAGTGAAAGTTCCGTCGGTGCTTACTTCTTCGAATCCAATAAATCTCTGTAAAGACTCTCTAATATACTTGAAAATATGTGTCCCGCACTGGCGGTGAGAAGATGACGATGCCGGCACCGGCGGAACTTACACTCTGTTTTTCACAAATTTTGTATTGTTTTTTTTAAAGTGAATTGACATTTTTACCCTTGAGAAAATTATTTTTAATAAATATAACCGTTGTCCCAAAAAACAATTAAAAAAAGGATAAAATTGAGCAAAATTATAAAGATAAGGGATGAAATTATCCAAAAATTTTAAAAAGGAATGAAATCGTAAAAAATTATAAGTTATGGGATGAAATCGCAAGAAAATTTATAAGTTAAGGGATGAATTTGGCTAATTTTTTTTTTAAAATAGTAAATTAACATTTTTACCATTGAGAAAATGATTTTTATGAAATATGATTGTTGACTAACGGTTACCAAAACAAAAATTTAATCGGAAGGATGAAATTGGCCAAAATTATAAAGATAAGAATGAAATTTTCCAAAAGAAAAGATAAGGATGAAATCGCAAAATCTTTATAAGTTAAGAGACAATTTGACCAATTTCCCAAAAACAAAATTAAGTAAGAGAAACAAGTGTGTATATATACTAAAAAATACTATAAGCATGTTAAATTTTGAACAGTGTAGAATTGAAATAAATAAAAAAACTAGATGTAAATCTTAGTATTTATTTTTAATAACTATTGAAATTATCTAAAATTTAATAAAACTATTTAGAATTATACAAAAATTTGAGTAATTTATGTAAAAATTTTAATATGTTATTTTTTATATTGACTATCTTAATTTATTTTTTAAAAAATATTAATATTAAAATATCAAACTAAATTATTTTAAAATAAATATTACTTGAATTTAAAATTAATTAATTAAATTTTATTTAATATCATCTATAAAAAATAGGTTAAATGAATTGAACTTTTTTTTTCTTTATTATAAAATTTATCAAATCATTTTGAGTATAAAAATATTATAAATAATTTTAACATTAAAAAGACTATAAAATTAATCAATTATTTAAAACTAATTTATTAATCCACCTTTATACAATTTTAAAATAAATTTTAATTCAGTTATTTTATTTTAAATTTAAAAATTAATACTTCACTCAAATATATTTGAATAATCAAACCGTCCTCATATGTGGATGCAATACTTATTTATATGAAATTAATTAACATTTTATATATATTTTCTAATAAAAAATACGAATTAATCAAATTTATTCTAATTATATATATTTTGAAAACCAAAGGAACTTCATTCATATCAAGAGTAAAAAACAGCCAATCAATCGGTAAAACATCCAAAATCTGAGGATGATCAAGAAATGAGACTGAAATCCCATTTTAGGTTGTTTTACAATGATGCCTTCATATTCCAAAAATCCTTATGAGATTCTTATCAATTTGCCAACTAAAATAGTTCCACCACCGTCTCCAAACCAGAAGAGGGATTAAAGTGATCCCTAAACCAAAGAAAAAACCAGCTTCAACGCTCACGAGAACAACTCCCCATTTAATCTTCACACCGGAGTCATCTGGCGACCCTGAAACTGAAGATTCATCGTCTCTTCTGCAACTAACATTTAAAGGAAAACCACATAAATCTCTGTTACCCTTAAAACATTGTTCTGAGAATGTCTGAAATTGAGGTCCACTTGGGATTGCACCTTCCAGATCATTAAAAGAAAGGTTCAAATATGAGAGAAATGTCAATTCTCCAAGTTCTTTGGGGATATAACCAGTAAGCTTGTTTTGGGACAAGTCCATTGATTCCAGATTTTTCAAATTCCCAATAGAAGATGGTATTTTGCCTGTAAGAGCATTGTTCGATATGTTAAGATTGTAAAGAGCAGTCAACTGTCCTATCTCACTTGGGATAACACCTCGGAACATGTTACTTGACAAGTCAATTGAAGTGAAGATAATTAATATCTTCACCAGCTCAAACTCCTGACCTTTGCTCACGACTTCCACTTTATCCAGGTAGTACAAATAATGTGGAAAAAGCATCTCATATACCACGTGAGTGGATGAGAAAGAATTAGTCAACATTGCCTTCCAACTTGAAACATATTCAAAGGGCAGATCACCAGAGAAGTTGTTATAAGCAAGATCAACAATTTGGAGGCTCTTCCACATATTTGTTGAGTTTAAGCAACTAATAATTGGTCCATGAAACTTGTTTGATCTCAAGACAAGAACTCGCAAGTTAGAAAAACTTGTTAACCAGCAAGGGAACTTGTCATTGATTTGATTTCTTCCCAAGTTTAGAACCTCTAAACCAGTACAGTTCATTAAAGAACTTGGTACCTGTCCTTCAAACAAGTTATTGTTCAAATCAAGTGTCTTCAGGGAACACTCACTCGAGAAGCTTTCAGGAATATAGCCCTTTAGTTTGTTTCCATTTAAATTTAAAACCCCAAGATTTTTGCTCATGTTGAACAGACACGAAGGAATTTCTCCATCCAGGCTGTTATTAGATAGATCCAGTACTTGAAGGAAGGAGCTATTGCAAATTGATAGAGGTAGACCTCCGACAAGCTCATTGTGAGAAAGAGAGAAGAAGGTGGATTCAGAAAGGTAATCCCCAATGTCAGCTGGAATGGTAGAGTTGAAATTGTTGTATGAGTAATCTATATAAAAGGATGACGAGGGCAGGAGAGAAATTGGCCCTGTTAGCATATTAGAATGAAGGTCAATTGAAAAAAACCTGTTTAAATTTTGTCCAGGAAAAGGCATTTCAAAAGTGCTCAGGTCGTTCTGTGATAGGTTTAATTCGGGAACATTCCAAATCCAATTGGGAATTTCGCCTTGAATTCGATTGTTGGATAGATCTAAGCTAAACATACCATTGTGGTTTCTTAGATTGGGAAACACTGTTAAATTGCAAGATGCCAATTTCAAATAGTTAATACCAAGTGGTAACAATGTAAAATTGCTTGTGGTAGGAGGAAATGACAAACTGTTGTACGAAAGATCAAGGCTTGTCAACATTTTTAGCCTTTGAAGGTTAGTCACCTCTACAGTGCCATTGAAATTATTGAAAGAGAGGTCAAGATCACTGAGATTCTGGAGTTTATAGATTGACATGGGTATCGGCCCTTCTAATTTGTTGTCATTCAAAAAAATTGTGGCTAAGGGAGAGGAAGATGCATTTGGAAATTCGAGTAACAAACCAGAGAATTGATTGGAATAAAGCATTAATGTTTTTAGGAATGGCAGTGCAAACAAAGATGGTGGTAGCGTACCCGCCAAAGAATTATTTGAGAGATCCAAAAATTGAAGCTGTTTAAGATTTTCAATTGAAAATGGCAAGTTTCCGGACATATTTGTGCCTTTAAGGACCAATGTCTGGAGAGACATATTCTTGGGGAAGTCAGGTAATGTTCCCTGAAGTAGAGGATTAGAGGAAAGTTCCAATCGAACGAGTGACTGTAAATGGAATAACTTCTCTGGAAGTTTTCCATGAATTTCACAATTAGTAAGTATCAGTGATTTAAGGTTTGCAAAATGAACAAAGAAATCAGGGAAGGGGGCAGAAAAGGTGTTCTTTGCAAGCGTAATTTCTGAGAGATACTTAAGTCTCAGAAGGGAAACATCAGGAGGACCAAAAAGATAGCAGCGTGATAAGCTTAGTATTCTCAGATTTGGCAATGAAGAAGACAATACATTAGACCACTCCCTTCCATGATACGAAATATTTACACGGTCAAGTCGTAACACTTGAAGTTGTGAAAGATTACTTACCAACACAGTCAAGTTGGGCCGCTGAAGTTCTAAACTGTTGTATTCTAGACTCGATAGATCCAAGGTCAACAGTTTATTCATGTGTGATATTTCGACTGGTACTTGACCATAGAAATCCGAGTTGGACAAGTCAAGGTGCTCAAGATTGACAAGCCTGCTAATGGAAGTAGGTATGGGTGCATGAAAATTGTTATATGCTAGACTGAGATTCTTTAGGTACTGAAGATCAAATAGGCTGCTTGAGTTATCAAAACCTCCATAGATACCTTCTCCATTCAAGTCCAGACCAATTATGCTACCGTTTTTGTTGCAGGTTACACCTCTCCAGAAACAACAATTTGTGGTTATTCTCCCATTATTCCATGATATAAGTTTTGAAGATTGAAGCGGATCGAACTTGAGAGTTTGCTTCAGATGCAGGAGTGCTGAACTTTGATCTTCCTTACAGTACTGACCATATATAGTATCAGTTGCATACAAGAAGAAGAAGAGAATGTGGATGAAAGAAGGCCAGAGAAAGCATGATTTCCCCATTGATTATATTAGCGCAAAAAAGAAAGAAAGAAAAGGTTGTTGCCTTCTTTTGAGGTCTCAATTTTCTTATATAAAGAGTAAATTTTGTTGGGGTTCTTGTTTTGGGCGTTTACTTTGAAATTTTTTTTGATTACATGGGGTTTACTTTGAAAGTTAAGCTTGACTAAGATAGAACTACTAATAACATTACAAAAGAAAGGTAAGTGGAACCTTTAGAAAATCACTAAATAGATAAATATACTTATTATCTATCATAAAAATTTTTAACATATTTTTTATTTTTTAATATTTAAAAATTTTAAATATGGAAATAATTTTAATATTTTTTATTTGAATAAAATATTTTTTATGTAATATATAATATAAATTTATTAAATTATTTACTTAAAGAACATAAATACAAGTTTTCAAATAAAAAATAATAATTAGTTGAAAGAGTTAAAAAATAAAAAATATAAGAATCTTTTGTTATTCAAGTGTGGAACAATTTTTTAAAAAATTATTAATGATTTGTTATTTCATGTCATATTAGACTTTTTTTTAAAAAAAAAAATCATCAAATATATAAAAAAAATTTATTTGAATAAAATATTTTTTATGTCAATATATAATATAAATTTATTAAATTACTTAATTCAAGAATATAAAAATAAATCTTAAATTAAAATTAATTGAATATATAAACACAAATAAAAAAAATTACTTCACATAATTACATAAAATATTATTTTAATATTATAATATATTATAATTTCAATTAATTTTTACATCACTTTATTAAATATAATATAAGTATAATGATAATAATTAATAATAAATATAATCTATATTATGAAAATTATATTAAAAAAATGTTTATAAATTAATATTATTAGAAAATGATAAAATTAATTATAAATAACTTTTAAAAAATAGGAAATTATATTTAAATATTTTATTAAAAAATATTTAGCCTCTACTTTACCAAAGTAGAGGTACCCCATTTTGGGAAGTTGCTAAAAAAATAACCTTATTTTAGGAATAATCTCAAAATTTACATTATTTTGGGAATAAACCCGATAATTTTGTACTTAGACTGACGAAATGTTCATCTAATATATATATATATATATATATATATATTATTTTACCTAAAAACAAATCCATAAATAGTTTTTCCATTTTTAGAAAAAAAAATCTATTTCAATCCTTAACTATTTTAAATAAATTCATCATTATGTATTTTAAATTTTTTTTTAAAATTGATTATTCTAATTAAAATTAATAAATATGTGATTACTTTTTAGCTCGATTAAATTTAAATTTGTTTTATAATTTTATGTTTATTCATAATTAAAAATATTTATTTTATTAAATTTTGAATTCAAGAAGTTGTAAAAAAAAAATTAAATATTGATTAATTTTAATTGAAAGATGAATTTTGAAAAAAATAAAAAAATAGAAAGGATCAATATGTTTAAAATAAAAGATTTATGACCCATTTTAAAAAAGACTAAATAGTTGGAGGACTTATTTAGAAATTTTGGGCTCGTTTCTTGTTAAGCATTAACTGCTGCTTAATATTTCTGTCATATAAAATCACTTTTTTACATATATCTCAAATTCTTCGAGACAGGACAAAGGGGGTCCCACTGTATTAGTAGTAATCCTTATTATTATTTTTTCTTTCTGTTTTTTTTTATATTATTTTTTATTTCTTAATGCTTATCGGTCTCTGTCTTTGCATTTTTTTTTCTTCTGTCCATTAGAAAATTAAAAGTCAAATTATAATGTTAATTGTGATTAGGATGTAAGTCTAATTATTTAATTTTTAATAATGTCTTGTAATAATTTTTTGGTTTTTTTTAAAATAAATTCTTAAATATAAAATTAAAAATAATGAAAGCACTTTAATGTTAAATTATTTAGAATTTTAAATATATTTTTAAGAATAATGGGTGAGTTTGGTCACAAATAAATTTACTTTTAACAATTTTAGTTCCAAAATATTTTTTTTAACATTTAAAGTCTCAAATTTTTTTATTAGAGAAAAATAATCTTTTTTAATTAAATTCATCAGAACACTTAAAAAGTTAACTGTTTATATTATTTAACTAATTAAAAAAATAGTAAAAATGTCATTAATGTGAGAAAAAAGGAAAAAAAAAAAAACTTACCAAGGACCTGAGATAAGATAGCATTCACAGATCCTTTCTCAAAAAAAATATAAGTTTATAGATTCTGGGTAGAAGATGAGGATGGAGATGTTCCTCTTGATTGCCAAAACGGATACAACCTCCATAACTTCCCTTCGAAGTGGTGTGATTTGTGACTGCTATGGTCAGCGATCGCCATGCAAGAAGATTTTCGTCGGAGTATGACGTAATTTCCTGGTGACTACTCACCACATCAAAGTCAACGACGGCGTTGACTGTAAATTTTGGAGGAAAAAACCAGAGGAAGACAGGCACAACTTTTCTTCACATTAAAAAAAAATTAATTAAAGGAATTTGTTAGGCTATTTATATATAATAGGGTAAACTATCCTACTGACATCTCTTAGATGTCAAAATCCAGGTTTAACACCTCAAAATGTTTTTGTTAACAAAGTGTCTCCAAGATTTAAAACGTTTCACTACATGCCCTTCCGTCAAGTTTGACCGTTAGGTCAGATTTTTTTACTGTTAGTCAACTATTTTTACTGTTTTGGGTAGGGACATTTTTATCCATTAATTTAAAAAATTAACTATAATTTTTTATAAAGGGTAATTTTGTAATTTAAATAAAATAAAACCTAAAAGCCCTAAAATTTCTCTATGTTCTTCCTTTTCTCCTTCCATGACTGCACTAATAATTACTATTTTAATTAATTTAGATTCAATTTTAGTTACACTAGAATATGTATTTATAACTATTGTATAACCCTAAGGCGTGGATGAATTAGTAATGAACTTTTTTGACTTAATAAGGTTGAAAGTTTGAACCTCGACTCATTTATGCAGTTTTTTAAAATTTGAGGCCAAAGTTTCCTCTCACAAGGACCAACTCGGTTCAAATGAGATTAGTATAGACGTGAATTAGATTAAAAATATCTCTCAGATTCATTTATAGTATGCATAAAAAAGAAATGTTGGCGCGTTAGCGGGAATTTGGGGATCAAACTGTTTATTCGTTTCTAGAGTTGTAAAAAAATCAAACTGTTCGCGAAAAAAGCTCGTTTATACTCGATTCGAGCTCGTTAATTTATTAAACAAATAAACTCAAACAATTTTTTATGTTTGATTAATTTTCAAGCATACTCGAATAGTGTATGCGAACATAATCAAGTGTTTCGAACAAATTATAAATATTTATATATTATTAAAAAAAACTCTTAATATTTAAATTATGGTATATATATTAGTTTTTTCTCCCCTTTTCCCTAAACTATAGTAACGATTCCCCTTTCTTTACTTTCTCTATAGTCCAAACTCAACTCCCCTTCTACCTTTTTGACAAATTTTAAAAAAGTGGCGGTTCTTCTTCCCTTACTTTCTCCTAGAGCTACAAACAAACAAAACTGTTCGTGAACCAAACTCAAACAAATTTTTAAGCTCGATTAATTTTCAAACCTACTCGAAGCTCGTTTGAAAATTAAACAAACCAAAATCAAACTTCCGATGTTCGGATCGACTCGAATCCATCTGTCTTTACTTTTTTTTCCAGTTCATTAGAAAATTCAAAGGGAAATTATAATGTTAATTGTGATTAGGATGTAAGTCAATTATTATATTTTTAATAATGTGTTGTAATAAATTTTTTGTTTTGTTTTTTTAAAAAATGAAAGCACTTTAATGATATATATTTCAATATATATATATGAAATAATAACCTATGTAAATGTCTATTTATAAAAACTTTTATATTCATTCATTTTATTTCTAAAATCTCAAATTAAATCTTGACAAATTCTAATTTTTTTTAGTAATTTACCAATTTTAATTATATATATAATTTTTTTAGTAATTGATCAATTATAATTACACAATATTATAAAAAAATTTAAAATTAAAGACTTTAAGTCAAAGAATCTTTTAAAATATTATAACTTTTAAAAATAATAATAATAAAACAATTTTACTAATAATTTTAAATTATTATTATATCAATATCATTTATATTTCTTCTCAAAAAAAATATAATTTATATATAATAATTAAAATAGTATATATTTTAAGTTTAATTATAAATACAATATATATTATTTTCCTCAAATCTTGTGCACAATTATAATATATATAATATCATTCGATTTTTGTTTTTCTTTTTGGTAATTGGCAAATTATAATTAAAGACTTTTAAATCAAAGAATTTTTTAAAAAATATATGAAGTAATAACACATTTGAATGTCTAATTATAAACTTTTTTAAAAAAATTATATTTTAAAATTAAAAAATATTATATTCACTCATTTTATTTGTAAAATCTCAAATCAAATATTGTATGATTCTAATTATTATTTTCTTTTTTAAGTAATAGACAAATTATAATTACATAGTATTATAAAGAACTTCTAAAAGTGAACACTTTTAAATGAAAGAATTTCTTAAAATATTATAACTTTTAGAAAAATAATAATAAAATAATTTTTATTTATGAGATGATAATAAAAAATTTAAATTATTATTAAATATAATACTAATATCATTTATATTTAAAATTAAAATAATAATATTTTTTAATTATAATTATAAATATAATATAATATATATTGAAATACTCGAAAATGGTGCATTTTTTTCTCTTTTTATTACACATTTATAATATATATATATATATATATATAATTTCCACAAAAATTACCATGGTTCAATTTACTCATGCAATTTACCAAAAGAAAAATGGTTTATAAATTGTGAGTCACCACTCACAGGACCCAAGAATTTTTTTTAAAAAAAATTATATAAAAAAAATTATATAATATATATGCAGTACTTTTTCTCTTTCATCCTTTCACCTCTTTCTTTTTTCTTCTTTTTCTTCTTCTTGTGGTTCTTCTTCTTCTTCATTTTCTTCCATGGTTGATCTTCTTGTAAGTGACTCGGCTTTAACTCGGCTGAGTCAAGCCGAGTCATAACCGAGTCATAACCGAGTCAAGACCAAATCGGACCGAGTTATTATTATTTTGTTTTTTTTGTCTCTTTGTATCGGAAAGGTTCGATCCAAAGACAATTCGGCTGAGACTTTGAACCTTCCGTATCCTCACGCTAGAGTTCCTTCTAATGTTAAGGCAAGCTCCGTTAAGAAAGGAATCTTTACACTTGATGATACTACTCCAAAACCATGAGCAAGACTTGTATTTAGGTAATTCATCCACAAAATTCAGCCCCAACAAATATTTGCTTCTGAGAAGCCTCACCCAAAGCTTAACTTCTCTAGTGTTCAACTGTCACACCAATTTGGTAATGAAGATAAAGATTGAATTCCAAGCTTTAAGATAAAGACATTTGTCCTTCTCCTCCGATTTTCCCCATCAAAAATCTCTAATCAAACCATCAATTTTGTTGCACAGCTTAGGAGGCAGAAGATGAATCTGCATGGCGTAAATTGGCACTGTAATAGTAGTAATGCTCATTATTATTTTTTCTTTGTTAATGTCTCTGTCTTTACACACACACACACAGATATACACACATATATATATATATTTTTTTTTTTTTCTGTTCATTAGAAAATTCAAAGGCAAATTATAATGTTAATTGTGATTAGGATGTAAGTCCAATTATTATATTTTTAATAATGTGTTATAATAAATATGTTGTTTTTTTTTAAAAAAAATAAAATATTAAATATAAAATTTTTAAAAAAATGAAAGCACTTTAATGATAAATTAATTAAAATTTTAATTATTTTAATTACATTATTTTTAATTGTAAAGATACAATTTTTATTTAATTATTTATTAATTCTTTAACGCATAGAGTTATATATTTAATCTATTTTGATATTATTGTGTTTTAATTTTATTTTTATAAAATATATAAGGGTTGTATGCAATGGTTGGTAAAACAATCTTAAATTTATAATATAAATTTTTTTGTTTGTTAAAATATGATTTATAATATATTGATAGACAAACTAATACAAATACATCTTTGAAAGAACAAAAGAAAACATAAAGTAACCTTACATATATGGATTGAACATATAATAAAAATCCAAAGGAAATAGTCTCAATTTCAAATGGATTTTAACCGAAATTTGTGTACAAAGATTAGGGATTTTAAATTATCAAATGATGTATATGGTCATAAGTACTCCAAAAACTCAAAAAATTCAGTCACTAGTTTCATTTTTTAAAAAAAACTCCTCCACAGAATATCAGCTGAATATATATGATATATCTTTTTACTATAAATAATATAATTTTTTTTAGCATATAAAAATATACATTAATTATTACTAAAATTTATAACCTAATAAATTTGTCCATATTCTACTCGATTTGAATGAATAGAGTTAGTAGAAAGATAGTAAAGTGACTTTTTTGCAATTTCATACATTTTCTTTTCTTTTTGAAAATTTCATTCCTTATCTTTATAATTTTGGTCAATTTCCTCCTTCCGTTAATTTTTTTTGGTCAATCGTTAGTCAACGGTTATATTTCATAAAAATCATTTTCTCAATGGTAAAAATGTCAATTCATTGTTAAAAAATTGATTAAATCTTTTTTTTAAAAAAAATCCTAACTTCTATTATGTCTCCAACTCATAATCTTCCATGTCATAAGTGAGGACACTACCAACTAGCTATACCTTCTTGAAAAAAAAGAATTGATTAATTAAATTTTATTTAATATCTATAAAATAAAATAAAAAAAGGTTAAATGAGTTCAATTTTTTTTCTTTATTATAAAATTTATCAAATCATTTTGACTATAAAAATATTATAAATAATTTTAACATTAAAAAGACTATTAAATAAATCAATTATTTAAAACTAATTTATTAATCCACCTTTATACAATTTAAAAATAAATTTTAATTCAGTTTTTGTTTTTTTAAATTTAAAAATTAATACTTCACTCAAATATATTCGAATAATCAAACCATCCTCATATGTGGATGCAATAATTATTTATTTGAAATTAATTCACAATTTACTAATATTTTCTAATAAAAAATACAGATTAATCAAATCTAGTCTAATTATATATAAAATTTGAAAACCAAAGGAACTTCATTCATATTTAGGTTGGTAAAACAGCCAATCAGTTGGTAAAACATCTAAAATCTGAGGATGACCAAGAAATCAGACTGAAATCCCATTTTAGGTTGTTTTACAATGATGCCTTCTTATTCCAAAAATCTTTATGAGATTCTTATCAATTTGCCAACTAAAATAGTTCCACCACCGTCTCCAAACCAGAAGAGGGATTAAAGTGATCCCTAAACCAAAGAAAAAACCAGCTTCAACGCTCACGAGAACAACTCCCCATTTAATCTTCACACCGGAGTCATCTGGCGACCCTGAAACTGAAGATTCATCGTCTCTTCTGCAGCTAACATTTAAAGGAAAACCACATAAATCTCTGTTACCCTTAAAACATTGTTCTGAGAATGTCTGAAATTGATGTCCACTTGGGATTGCACCCTCCAGATCATTAAAAGAAAGGTTCAAATATGAGAGAAATGTCAATTCTCCAAGTTCTTTGGGGATATAACCAGTAAGCTTGTTTTGGGACAAATCCATTGATTCCAGATGTTTCAGATTCCCAATAGAAGATGGAATTTTGCCTGTAAGAGCATTGTTCGATATGTTAAGATTGTAAAGAGCAGTCAACTGTCCTATCTCACTTGGGATAACACCTAGGAACATGTTACTTGACAAGTCAATTGAAGTGAAAATTGTTAATATCTTCACCAGCTCCAACTCCTGACCTTTGATTATGACTTCCACTTTATCCACGTAGAATGAATTTTGTAAAACCAAAAACATTTCATATCCCAGGAAAGTGGATGAGAAAGAACCTGTCAACATTGCCTTCCAACTTGAAACATATTCAAAGGGAAGATCGCCAGAGAAGTTGTTATAAGCAAGATCAAAAATTTGGATGCTCTTCCACATATTTGTTGAGTTTAAGCAACTAATAACTGGTCCATGAAACTTGTTCGATCTCAAGACAAGAACTTTCAAGTTAGAAAAACTTGTCAGCCAGCAAGGGAACTTGTCATTGATATGATTTCTTCCCAAGTTTAGAACCTCTAAACCAGTACAGTTCATTAAAGAACTTGGTACATGTCCTTCAAATAAGTTATTGTTCAAATCAAGTGTCTTCAGGGAACACTCACTCGAGAAGCTTTCAGGAATATAGCCCTTCAGTTTGTTTCCACTTAAATTTAACACCCCAAGCTCAAAGCTCATGTTGAACAGACACGAAGGAATTTCTCCCTCCAGGGTGTTATAAGATAGATCCAGTACATAAAGATCAAAGCAATTGCAAATTGACAGAGGTAGACCTCCGACAAGCTCATTGTGAGAAAGAGAGAAGAAGATGGAAAAAGAAAGGTAATCCCCAATGTCAGCTGGAATGGTAGAGTTGAAATTGTTGTATGAGTAATCTATATAAATGGTTGACGAGGGCGGGAGAGAAATTGGCCCTGCTAGCATATTAGAATGAAGGTCAATTGAACGAAATATGTTAAAATTTTGTTTAGGAAGAGGCATTTCAAAAGTGCTCAGGTGGTTCTGTGACAAGTTTACATCATAAACATTCCAAATCCAATTGGGAATTTCCCCTTGAATTCGATTGTTGGATAGATCTAATCTATCCATACTCTTGTGGTTTCTTAGATTGGGAAACACTGTTAAATTGCAAGATGCCAGTTTCAAATAGTTAATGCCAAGTGGTAACAATGTAAAATTGCTTGTGCTAGGAAGAAATGACAGACTGTTGTATGAAAGACCAAGGCCTTTCAGCATTTTTAGCCTTTGAAGGTTAGTCACCTCTACATTGCCATTGAAATTATTGAAAGAGAGGTGAAGGAAACTGAGATTCTGGAGTTTATAGATTGACATGGGTATCGGCCCTTCTAATTTGTTGTCAGTCAAAACAAATGTGGCTAAGGGAGAGGAAGATGCATTTGGAAATTCGTGTAACAAACCAGAGAATTGATTGGAAGAAAGCACTAATCTTTTTAGGAATGGCAGTGCAAACAAAGATGGTGGTAGCGTACCCGCCAAAGAATTATATGAGAGATCCAAATTTTGAAGTTGTTTAAGATTTTCAATTGAAAATGGCAAGTTTCCGGACATATTTGTGCCTTTAAGGACCAATGTCTGGAGAGACATATTCTTGGGGAAGTCAGGTAATGTTCCCTGAAGTAGAGGATTAGAGGAAAGTTCCAATCGAACGAGTGACTGTAAATGGAATAACTTCTCTGGAAGTTTTCCATGAATTTCACAACCAACAAGTATCAGTGATTTAAGGTTTGCAAAATGAAGAAAGAAATCAGGGAAGGGGGCAGAAAAGTTGTTCCCTGTAAGTGTAATTTCTGAGAGATACTTGAGTCTCATAAGGGAAACATCAGGAGGACCAAAAAGATAGCAGTATGATAAGCTTAGTATTCTCAGATTTGGCAATGAAGAAGACAATACATTAGACCACTCCCTTCCATGATACGAAATATTTACACGGTCAAGTCGTAACACTTGAAGTTGTGAAAGATTACTTACCAACACAGTCAAGTTGGGCAGCTGAAGTTAGGGATCCTAGACTCGATAGAACCAAGGTCAACAGTTTATTCATGTGTGATATCTCGACTGGTACTTGACCATGGAAATCCGAGTAGGACAAGTCAAGGTGCTCAAGATTGACAAGCCTACTAATGGAAGTAGGTATGGGTGCCTGAAAACTGTTATTGGATAGGTTGAGATTCTTTAGGTACTGAAGATCAAATAGGCTGCTTGAGTTATCAAAACCTCCATAGATACCTTCTCCATTCAAGTCCAGACCAATTATGCTACCGTTTTTGTTGCAGGTTACACCTCTCCAGAAACAACAATCTGTGGTTATGCTCCCATTATTCCATGATATAAGTTTTGAAGATGGAAGCGGATCGAACTTGAGAGTTTGCTTCAGATGCAGGAGTGCTGAACTTTGATCTTCCTTACAGTACTGACCATATATAGTATCAGTTGCATACAAGAAAAAGAAGAAGAAGAGAATGTGGATGAATGATGGCCCGAGAAAGCATGGTTTCCCCATTGATTATATTAGCGCAAAAAAAAAAAAAAAAAAAAGGTTGTTGCCTTCTTTTGAGGTCTCAATTTTCTTATATAAAGAGTAAATTTTGTTGGAGGTCTTGTTTTGGGTGTTTACTTTGAAAATTAAGCTTGACTAAGATAGAACTACTAATAACATGACAAAATAATTGGAATCTTTTTCATATTCGATTGAATTTATCATATATATATATATATATATATATATTATAAACATTATATATAAAATAATGTGTAGAAAATCACTAAATAAATAAATATACTTATTATCTATCATAAATATACTTATAATAAAAAACTAAATAATTGTACACTTAGCTGACGAAATATTCATACATTATATAATAATTTTGTACTTGGCTGACGAAATGCTCATCTAATATATATTATTTTTACCTAAAAACAAATTCAAAATAAGTTTTTTCATTTAAAAAAAAAATTCTATTTCAATCCTTAACTATTTTATATTTTTCAAATTAGTTTTAAATCTTTTAATTTAAATAAATTGATGATTTATCTATTTCATAAAAAATAAAGGTAGAGAACTTATCCGTAGTTTCCAGGGTAACAAAACAGCGACTTTACAAATATCTCAAATTCTTCGAGACAGGACGAAGGGGCACTATAACAGTAGCAATCCTCATTATTATTTTTTCTTTTTTCTTTTTTTTTTTTTTATTTTTTCTTTCTTAATGCTTATCCGTCTGACCGTCTCTGTCTTTACATTTTTTTTTCTGTTCATTAGAAAATTCAAAGGGAAATTATAATGTTAATTGTGATTAGGATGTAAGTCAATTATTATATTTTTAATAATGTGTTTAATAATTTTTTTAAAAAATAAAATAAAATCTTAAATATAAAATTTAAAAAATGAAAGCACTTTAATGATAAACTAATTAAAATTTTAATTATTTTAATTACATTATTTTTAATTGTAAAGATACAATTTTTTATTTAATTATTTATTAATTCTTTAACTCATAGAGTTATATATTTAATCTATTTTGATATTATTAGTGTTTTAATTTTATTTTCATAAAATATATAAGGGTTGTTTGCAATGGTTAGTAAAACAATCTTAAATTCATAATATGAATTTTTTTATTGACAAGTACATCTTTGAAGGAACAAAATAAAAAATAAATTAACGTTGCAGATAGACTTATATGTTTGAAGGAACAAAATAAAAATTAAATTAACTTTGCAAATAGACTTACATATATGGACTATTTTTTTATAATTAAATCGGAGAAAATACCAGAGAATTCACACATCAAGAGCCGGACTAAACATATAATAAAACTTCAAATGAAATTACCTAAATTCAAAGACATGATATTCATTTTTGATAAATCTAGTTATACTAGTAAAATAAATTCAGTATTTCATTTAGAAATTTTTTTTCCATAGTATCTATCGGTTGAATATATAATATATCTTTTTAATGTAAATAATATAAGTTTTTTTTACAAGATAAATATAAACATTTATCCTTATTAAATTTTATAACCCAATATATTTTCTCATACTCAACTCAATTTCAAATTGATTTAGTAAAAAAATAGCAAATTAATTTAATTTAAAATTTGAGTTAAGAAAAAATAAAAAAAAAAATTTAAAGTAAGAGATACGAGTGTAGACACCTAAAATTTTATTTATATATTTAAATAAATATTGAAAATATTGAAAGATTTTGCTCTTGGATGAGTGACACATGGCAAACTAATAGTCATTGATTGTCACTCTCTTCATCTATAAATAGAGACCAAGAGAAGCATTCAAATAAGGTGAAAATCGGAGGTAAAATCAGTGGTGGCAGAGAAGAAAAGAAACTCCGACGAATCCTCCCTTTGAGATCAAGCTCAAGGCTCTCGAAAAGGCCCTCGATGTTCAAATCCATTCCGAAATCCAGCTAAAAACGCCTCTCGGAAGAAATCAAAATTCATTGGATCGAGACAAGCCCAAAATGCCCTCGGATCCACGACGAAAAGAATCGGCGGAGAAATATAAAGATTCGAGCCCAACATTAAAATATATATTATCTTGTGACATTTATATTTTTTATTATTTATTTTGCAGATGATAATAATAGAAAAGAAAAATTTTATTGTTCACAAATTTGGCACGCCCAGTGGGACCATCTTTACCGTCCATCCATTTTCCGTCAAATATCATGGAGCAGAAGGAAGGAAAAAAAAAAAAAGGACCAGCGAATCAACCTTCAAATGAAAAAAAAAATTCAAACTCAAGGGGACAGATCAACATTGGTATTGCGACCTTGTCAAAAACTCCTTGACAATATTGAAAAATGTCCATATTGATACAAAAACTCATTGATACGAGTATAAAATGTCTACAAAGAAGACACGAGTATAAAATGTCTATATATATCAAAGAAGACTCCTTGATACTGAACTACGTTAGACTTGATTCCTAAAAGGTAAGGGATACGTAGGAAGCTTAGAACATAAAATTTTAAGTTCAGTCTTGAAAAAAAAAAGTCAAAAATAAAGAAAAAAAAATGACAAAAAATTGAAGGAAAAAAAAAGAGCAGAAATAAAAAAAGTCAAAAAAAAAAAAAAAAAAAAAAGTCAAAAAGAAAATTGTATTTATCTAGGAGTCAAATTGACTCAATTCGATTTTATTTTAAAAAAAAATTATATTTATCCCTTAAATTCAAATTTGAATCGTATTTATCTGCGAGTCAAATTCAAGATAGACTCAAATACGATTTGATATTTATGAGATACTTTGAAACTTGTTCACGTAATAATTCTTCAAATTAACCCTGAACAAGTTTCAGGGGGCAATTTGTAAACACTGAAATTTTATTTATATATTTAAAAAGATATTGAAAGATTTTGCTCTTGGATGAGTGACACATGACAAACTAATAGTCATTGATTGTCACTCTCTTCATCTATAAATAGAGACCAAGAGAAGCATTCAAGTGAGGTTTATCGGAGGTAAAATCGGTGGTGGCAGAGAAGAAAAGAAACTCCGACGATTCCCTTCGGGGATCGTCCATAGTTTCTGCGCATCCTCCCTTTGAGATCAAGTTCAAGGCTCTCGAGAAGTCAAATCCATTTGAGATCAAGCCCAAAGGCCCTCGATGTTCAAATCCATTTCCAAAACGCCTCTTGGAAGAAATCAAAATCCATTGGATCGAGACAAGCCCAAAATGCCCTCGGATCCACGACGAAAAGAATCGGCGGAAAAATATAAAGATTCGAGCTCAACATCAAAATATATATTATCTTGTGACATTTATATTTTTGATTATTTATTTTGCAGATGATAATAATCGGAAAGAAAAATTTTATTGTTCACAAAGAGTGCATATTAAACTTTGAATAAATTTCTTTTAAAAAAAAATGTTAAACGTTATAAAAATTATATTTAAATCTTAGTATTAATTTTAATAACTATTGAAATTATCTAAAATTTAATAAAACTATTTAAAATTATATAAAAATTTGAGTATCTTAAAAAAATCTTAATATTAAAATATCAAACTAATTTTTTTGAAAGGAATATCAAACTAATTATTTTAAAATATATATTACTTGCATTTAAACTTAACTAATTAAATTTTATTTAATATGATCTATAAAATATAGGTTAAATGAATTAACTTTTCTTCTTTATTATAAAATTTATCAAATTATTTTGACTGTAAAATTATTATAAATAAATAATTTTAACATAAAAAAGACTATTAAATAAATCAATTATTTAAAAATAAAATTTATTAATCCACCTCTATGCAATTTAAAATTAAATTGGAATAAATTTATATCACTTTTTATTTTTTAAGAAAAAATAAATAATACTTCACTCAAATATATTTGAATAATCAAACCATCATCATATATGATGCAATACTTATTTATTTAAAATCAATTCACATTTTAAAATTATTTCCAATTACTTTTTAATAAAAATATAAATTAATCAAAATTAGTCTAATTATATTAGATGTCATTTTTTTATAAAATATAAAAAATCATTTATTCTTTCATCGCAACGGGACAAATTTTTGCGTAAAATTAATTTTTATTTTTATTTTAAAAAATCTAAATAAGAAATATTATATAGATATTGTCCAAGATATTGTCCACTACCTCCACTTACACTACTTTCACTACCTCCACTACCTCATGTAATAACTTATGTAACTTATATATAATTATGAAGAGTTATGTTTGTGTGTATATGTGTATATATGTTACACATATATCATCTTTATAAATAGAAAGATGTTTATATGATTTGGAGGAGATATATGAAATATGCAAGAAGATGAATACTCTCTTCTTTTTTATCTTTATCTTACATTTTGTTCTAATTTCTTTTTGTTAACTATAGTTTTATAACAATATATGTATTATTTTGACCTAAAAAACCAATCCAAAAATAGTTTTTCCTTTTTTTTTTGATTCAATCCTTAATTATTTCAAAATTTTAAATTAGTCCTATATCTTTTTATTTTAAATGAATTGGTCATTTATCTATTTTTAATTTAATCACTTTTTATCGGGTGCAAAACTCAGAATTTTCAAAAGTTCGAGTGCAGTTGAGATGATTTACCCTAATCACTAATGTGTTGTAATAAATTTTTTGTTTTTTTAAAAAAAAATGAAAGCACTTTAATGATAAATTAATTAAAATTTTAATTATACATTATTTTTAATTGTAAAGATACAATTTTATTTAATTATTTATTAATTCTTTAACGCATAGAGTTATATATTTAATCTATTTTGATATTATTGTATTTTAATTTTATTTTCATAAAATATATAAGGGTTGTTTTCAATGGTTAGTAAAACAATCTTAAATTCATAATGTGAATTTTTTTATTGACAAACTATTACAGTACATCTTTGAAGAAAAAAAAATAAAAAATTAACCTATATATGAAATTACCTATATATGGACTAAACATATAATAAAACTTCGAATGAAATTACCTCAATTCTTTTTTTTTTTGCTGGGTATAAATTACCTCAATTCAAATCAAGTAAAAGACATGATATTCATTTTAGATAAATCTGGTTATACTAGTAAAATAACTTCAGTATTTCATTTAGAAATTTTTTTTCCATAGTATTGGTTGAATATATAATATATCTTTTTAATGTAAATAATATTTTTTTTTTTACAAGATAAATATGAACATTTATCCTTATTAAATTTTATAACCCAATATATTTTCTCATACTCTAATCAATTTCAAATATATTTAATAGAAAAATAGAAAATTAATTTAATTTAAAATTTGAGTTAAGAAAAAATAAAATAAAAAATTTAAAGTAAGAGATATAAGTGTATGTATATATACTAAAAAATATTAGAAGCATATTAAAGTTTGAATAAATTTGTTTTTTTTAAAAAAAAAAATGTTAAACGTTGAACAAGTGTAGGCCTGAAATAAATATAAAAATTATATTTAAATCTTAGTATTAATTTTAATAACTATTGAAATTATCTAAAATTTAATAAAACTATTTAAAATTATATAAAAAAATTTGAGTATCTTAATTTATTTTCAAAAAAAAAACTTAATATTAAAATATCAAACTAATTTTTTTGAAAGGAATATCAAACTAATTATTTTAAAATATATATTACTTGCATTTAAACTTAACTAATTAAATTTTATTTATTATCATCCATAAAATATAGGTTAAATGAATTAACTTTTCTTCTTTATTATAAAATTTATCAAATTATTTTGACTATAAAATTATTAGGCAAATTGGTCAAAAAGGTCTCTTACATTATAATTTTTTTGCGAATTTCATCCATTTTCTTTTTTTTTGGAAAATTTCATCTCTTATATTATAAATTTTGGCAAATTTCATCCTTTCCGTTAATTTTTTTTTGTCAATAGTTAGTCAACTGTTATATTGAAAAAAAATTATTTTTTCGGATGTAAAAATGTCATGTCAAATTTTGTCATTTCACCGACAAAATTTTGCGTAAAATTAATTTTTATTTTAAAAAAAAAATCTAAATAAGAAATATTATATAGAAATGGTATATTACATAAAGTGTTGCAATAAATTTGAATTATTTCGTAACAAACTCATATACACACATATATATACATATATGTATTATTTTGACCTAGAAAACCAATCCAAAAATAGTTTTTCCTTTTTTTTTTTTGATTCAATCCTTAATTATTTCAAAATTTTAAATTAGTCCTATATCTTTTTATTTTAAATTAGTCCTATATCTTTTTATTTTAAATGAATTGGTCATTTATCTATTTTTAATTTAATCACTTTTTGACATGTGATTGGTACATCCATTAAATTTAAAACTCCTTTTATAATTTTATGTTTATTCCGCCACAGTTATTATAATTAAAAATATTTATTTTGTTAAATTTTAAATTCGAGAGATATACGTAAAAAAAAAAGGTTAAATATTCACTAATTTTAATTGAAATGATTATTTTTTAAAAAATGGAAAGATCAATTTATTTAAAATAAAAGATTTAAGACCATTTTAAAAAATCTAAATAGTTGGAGGACTTTTTTAGAAAATTTGGGCTTTTTTTTTGTTAAGCATTAACTGCTGCTTAATATTTCTGTCATCTCAAATCACTCTTTATCATCTCTTCCAGAACCCTCACCGGGAACCCTTTGCAACCTCCATTTCTTCGCCGTTTGGAACAGTGTAAAAAAGGTGTGAATCTTTATGATGAATGGTATTTCTTCGTTATTTGTTCTCTATTTACTGGTTGACTGCTGTTGTTTCATCTCTTTTGAATTAGGATTTTTTTTTTTTTTTTTAATTTTAATCTTTCTTGAGATATCATTTGAGATAATTTGGTTTGAGGTTCCTATATCTGTTTCTTTGATTGAAAAATTGAGTTCTTGACATGATTCTCTGTTAGTAATGATTAAATTGTATAGTTAATTATCTCTTTGGTAGGACTGAAAATAGTTTTGGTTGGTTTTGTTATTTTGTTGATGACAAAGATTTTTGATCGGTATGGAATATGTGATATTTTGAGTTTTGTAAGTGGTGAATCTTGATTTTCGAAAACCTTGATTGTTAAAATAATTTTTTGGTATTCTTCTTCACTTTCTTTGTTATGCTTTCATTCACAGCTTCAAAAAGTATGGTTGCTTGAGGTTGTAATCAGTTTCTTGATAATTTATGGTTCATTTGGAATTTTGATCTTTCTAACTGGTTAAATTTTTGCATTTGTTGATTAAAGGTGTGCTACAGGACTCGCTTAAATGGACAGGATGGGAGACTCTCTACGGTTACCTAATTCTAGTAGAAATTTGGAGAAGAGAGTTATTTGTCATAAAAAGCAACCCATAAGTTTATTAGTTTCATCAGCCTCAAAGGGGTTGTCGCAAACGGCATTCAAATGTGTTACTGCAGTGAAACAACACATACAGGGTAACCCAACTGCTTGTGAAATAGTGGTTTTCTTGTTAAAGACAGCTGCACTGGAGGTTGTGAGAAGGTTTTCAAAGGCTAGGTGTACGTTTGTGTGGCGTGCTCTTCAGGCATTGCAGATTTTCTCGTATCCACCTTTTAAGTGGATAGAGAGATGGGGTCTTTTCAAGGGATTCGTCAAACATACAAAGGTTGTTAGCGCTGCTTTATATGTTGCCTTCGTAATTTTTTAGTCAAAATCGCTTATGGATGATATCGATTTGCAGTTATTTGTTAGTACCTTCTTCATCTGCCCATATTATTTTGAATTAGGACAATTTTTTTTTGGTTATGCACTTGTTATTTTTGATATAAAGAGAAGAGCTGTATGTCTGATAGGTTATATGCTCATCTTAGCAATGCTTTTAAACATTGAAAGTTCTGAACATTGAAAATGAATTTAAAAGCATATTCCTCATGGTCCTTCTGGAGAGACAAACATAGAAAGATTTTTAGTGAGATAAAGCTTTTAGTAGAGTCTTTTTTCTACGATGATTTGCACTCTCTTCCCTATCAAAGGATATGATATTTGATTATGTTTTCATTTTTACTCTGTTCTTTCAATGGTTTCTTATCAAAAGCATTTCCAAGATCTTCTATGGTATTTGAATTTTGTCATTTTTTCCAACTGTGTTTTCACGTGGAAGTAATACCCTATTTATTTTTTCTACTAGAAATTGTCCAGGCCAATGCTAGTTCTTTCTATTGCTACGGTGTTCTCTGATCAATCTACATGGGACATGGATACCTCGCATGTACCTGATGGAACTCCAGAATCCTCGGTTCCAAGCTCGGATCTATCGTCCAATATGTCAAACGCTAACAAAAGGTAACTGCACTTTCTTTTGTGAGTTTGGTGATACAGATGTATATCTAAACATTGTCCCGACATTGCATATTGATGTCATACACTTTTCACCAAGAGCTTTTCTGTCATTTAGTGTACATGAGTAAAGAGATTTTGATACATTGAGTAGAAAAGCAAGTTTCTGTAAATTTATTCTTGTTGAAATTGTTACAAGAAAAGTACTTCCATACTTAGTAATTAGCCTTGAAAAGAACCTGTTCTTCTGATTTGACTTATGTAGGATCATGACATGTTGCAGTAGTACGTGTCTCCTACATCTGCTGTGTACTGTGCCTTTCTGGGCTTTACATCCTACACTAACCTAACCCGTCCACCATCTTCCTGTGGTCTTGTTCCTCAGCCCCAGTGTAGTCTGCTTCCATGGGACTAAGCTCTTACTTTATTGGAAAACTAAATTTTGAGTCCATTTCACTCAACTCATTTCTCTTTCAAGTAGTGATCATTAACTATGTGCTTCTTTTCAGGTACCATGATGAAGTTCCTGAAGCTGGAACTTCTGAACAATGGCTACTAGACCTACATATGGAGCTCAAAAGGCAGGGTATTACACTTCCTGAGAGGTAAGGCAACGTTACTTATAGTTGACTCTTCTCTCATCTTTTGGCAAAATTACTTTACCTTTTTTGTTAATAGTCTCTTTATCATTACCTTCAGGGGTGAAGAATGATTATTAACCATATTTCATGGTTTTTTTATTCTATTTTGTTATAATTTTTAGTTGATTTTTTGATATCTTACCTACATTGTGTATATATATTGTGATGACCTCTAAACAGGCTTAGTGATGATGAACTCTGTCGGTTTCATTGTGCTGTAAAAGGTGATTTTCCTAAGTTGCTTTCATCCATAAAGAAGGCAGTTACCTGGAGGCAGAATTATAAGCTGTTATCACGACAAGAACTTGATTCTTGGTCCCATTTAGTATTTTGGCATGGACATGATGTGAACCATAGACCCTGCCTCATTATCCGTCTTGGACTTGCTTGTTCAAATCTGGGTTCTAATGACAGAAATATCTTCATGAAAGCTGTTGGTATGTATTTCCTATTTACAACATACCTTTGAACATCGTTTTAAAAAGCTAGTACCTGTAGCAGATGTCTCTTTGTTGAGAGTTTTCTTTGCTATAAATTTGGAACAAAGTTAATATTGAACCCTGAAAAGGGAGGAAAAAAGAGGAAAGGCATACTTCTTCACTGGTATCAATGCCCAAAAAACAGCAAGAAGTAGTTAAGCTTGTTGTATATTTGTTTTGTAAATCAATTAACTTTGGTCTCTAATTTGTTTTGTAAATCAATTAGCTTGTTTGTTTTTTTACCTTATTATTCGTTTAACACAAATATGTTTTCTGTCAAATGATCAGTTTCCCAGATAGAACATGGTGTTTTAAACCTGCTAAAGGTGGACCAACACCAAATTATGGTGCTGATGGACTGTGATGGACTTTCTCCCTTCGGGTTTCCATTACAAACAATGAGATCTTGTGCTATGCTTCTTCAAGATTATTACCCAAACCGCCTCAGCTGTTTGATTATAACGCGACTACCTCAAATAGCCAGAGTGATTACACAAGCCCTGTTTCAAGTAAGGGTCTTTTCTTTCATCTGACTGTTCACTTTTCCAACATTTCTCCTTACGTATGATGTGAAATTAAGTTGGATCAAGTTTTTTGCATTTTCTGTTGCTCTATTTGTAGTGCTCTGCTGTTCCTCACTCTTCTTTAGAATAAGTATGGCATTTAGATTCATGTGGACTAACAAAAATGGGTGAGTCAACTCCAAAGCCACATCTGGCATTGAATTTCAGAGATAACTTGTGTATGTTCTGTTTTGAGGAGTTGATAGTAATTGTTATTTACTGTCTTCTGTCTGCATTGCTGAACATGTTAAAGAGTATTCAAATGCTTGGTACAAACTTCATATGTTGTTTCATTTTTTCCCTTAGATTTAGTCCTGAGAGGAGTTTGCTTCTTCTACACATGCCAAATTGGCTTGTTCTCTCTTTGTAGCACATTTTCATTGTCTATTATTTGCTGATTATTTAATCTGTCAATTTTCTGCAGGTTCTAAAACCAGCAACACAACGTAAAGTGAAAATTGTAGGACGAAGGAACTATCATAAGTATCTAAGTGAATGCCTCGAGTCAATTCCTTCATTTCTAGGCGGCGATTGCTCATGCTCCAAGTGTTCAAACAATGACACCACTGAACCCCCTGTCGTTGAAGAATTTGATTCAGTTTTGCCGAGCAAAAATTCTATGGAACTGGAACATGCACCACCAGCTGCTTACACAAGTGAGGATTGGGAACGATTAAAGAGGGTTACTGTGGTTGGTTTTCTTTTGTTTTGTATCTTTATAATGTTTATGCGGGGAGTGCTACATCGTGACAAACTTCTCCATCTATACAGTAAATTCACGGTTGGATAGTTATTCCGGGAAGTTTGTGATACATTTTGTTTTTTGCACGTATAATGCTAATAATCACAAGCGTTCTAGTTTCCAGCATATTTTGAATCGGCCACAAACACAATACAGCAGGTTCCGAAAAAAGATTTAAAAGAATCCCCAATTCCCGGATCATTCTTCACCTGTTGAAAAGAGAATTTTTTCAGTACTGAGATTTTGTTCAGAAAATATTGAACATTATCAAATTATTCTCCAAATTTCATGCTTTGTGTCATCCTTTCATTTTCTATTCCTTCTAGTTATTCATCACGAAGAATAGAAAAATGGAAAAAATAAAAAATAAAAAAAATCCGAATTTTGTTTATTTTTAAACATTAAAGTTATGTATATGTCTATATATAATATAATTTACTAAACTTGCAACATTTAATTGATTGTTACAATTCAAAAATCAGATTACACATATTGACAATCATAATCATGATTCAAATTCTTTACCTTTAGATAAAAAATTATCAATATCAACGTCAAGATTCTTAAAGAAAATGTTATTAAAGGGAAATCCATAAGGGCATTTCTTGCCAAACTCCAAGGATAGTAAAGCAATAACAGAGCATATAGCCATTTACCCGAAAAAGGGGTAAAAAAAAAAAAAAACAGAGCATATAGCCATTTTGCATTCAAGCAGTCACAAAACTACCTCAAGTGTTTCCTGACAAAGAACTAAGCCAATCAATAAGCTAAATAACATAAGCTTTATAATAATGGTCCATTCAACAAGTACCATCTACGAATCATACAAAAGCTACATCTACACCGCCCTCATGAAGATGGATGGTCATTGTAGTAGTACTAACGTGCAACATGAAGGCTAGTCATGGACCTTCTTCCCCTGGTGCCAAATCTAACTGCTACCCCATATATGAAACCTAATTATCTTAATAAACCATGAATCCTCAATCTCTGCTTCTTCATGGTAGTCTGAAAAATATTACTTCTTCAGGGGAAACTGAATACCTAATTACATGCATACTCCATGCACCAATATCTATATCAGGATAAATTTTGAAAATAATTTAGGTTAAAAAAAAACGATCGCAGTGGGATTCGAACCCACGACCTTTAGATCCGGAGTCTAACGCGATATCCACTCCGCTATGCGATCTGCCTATGATTCAGTTCCCCAAATTTCTACCCATCAATGATTCAGCACTTGAATCCAAATACAGAAAAGAACAAATGAACACTTGAATCCAAATCCAGAAACAAACAATGCATAACCATACTCTGTCTAGTCTTAATTCGTATCCGATCCCAATCATCAATCAAAGCAAGACCAAAGACAAGTACAAAAATCTCAGATGAAAATTAAAATTAAAAAATAAATAAAATTCAACTATTGAATCAATCCATTAGCTTACGGGGGAAAAAAATCCAATTTTACCGGCATCACTTCTAATAGAAAAGAAACATTGATAAACGAAACAGATCCGAGAAAGTAAGGAGTGAACAAAAAAAAAATTAAAGTTAAAATACCATAGAACTCTAAAATAAAAATGGAGAAAGAAGACAGGAAACGTACATCGGGTGATCGGAACTCAAAAATCAATATCAAACGTGTTGGTTTGGCACGGTGGCAGATCGAAAGGAGAATCGTTATTCTTTGAGCAACCGGGTGGCGACGAAATCGGGAATGGCTTCTTACATGGGAATTTTTTTACTTGTTTGAGTCCGTTTTTAATGTGAAATGCAAATTAGTCCCTCAAAAATATCTTAATTTACAATATGCCAATTTATTTCTTTCCATCTTGAATTTCCCCTCAGATTTGGTTATTATATCTAATTAAATGTAATTGATTCCAATTGATAATTTTAAAATCTAATTGAAATTTTTTTATAATTCTTTTAATATTTTAATAAAATGTCTGGTATGATACATAAATTAATATAAAAAATTTTCATTTATGTTTAGTTAGTCTTAACATTATTATTATTATTATTATTATTATTTTGTTTTGCTTATTTAGATGAGTTTTTACTATAGATAGTATCTTTAAGCTCTTTCAAATTGGTAATCCATAATGGTTTTCTGGTGATCCGAATGAAGATGAGTTCTACTAGGTTGCTAAGTAATCTGCAAAAAGTCACGTGTCGAGATAGTGTTCCCGACTTTGGCCCTCCAATAATTAAGTTAGTAAATACTTATGAAATTCTCTTTAGAGTATGAGAAACCAATAAAATAACTCTTAAAGGTTCTCTTAAATGTTATGAGAGTGAATAATATACTCTCAAACTCAAGCTTTGCAAGAATGTAAAAATTGATAACTTAATTGTATGTTATGCATGTTACTATATATATTCGTGGGGGAGTAGCCAATAGCGTAGATACACCTAGAAAGTAGATATTGTGCATCAATTTACTTTGTGGGTGTACAGTGTCTTTTATCAACCATATGTTGGAGTCAATTTAATGTTTTTAATACTTGGGAGTACGAGTCTATCAGTAGCTTACTTGCATGACTCTTCAAACCACTAGTCGTTGATCGAGTAGATCAAAGTGGACATAGTCTAACCAACGTATCATGTTCAACCTTGAACTATCTTATCTACGTGATAGTTGTGTCACTTCAAACCTTTCAATAAATGTGAGTTTTTTTTTTTTAAATAAAAAAGTGATGTATATTTTGATTTAAAAAAATCCTTTAAATTATTACATAAAAATAATTAATGAATATTAATGATAAAAAATTCATCCAAAGAGAATTAAAGGAAAAAATAAATAAATAAATAAATCAATATGGGTTTTTGGTTGGCAGTAAAATTATTGAAACCAACTGGACCAACCCGTATGGGATTGACTAAATCTCGGTTTAATTGGATAACTATTAATGTCGAGATCAATCCAAAAATTTACCACCCCACCGTTTCGTTTCGTATCGTATTTCACTTCAGCTGAGCTGGTTTATATAAATATAAGGAGGATTTCGAGAAATCGGGTTCATTGGCAGAGGTAAATTTGGAGAGGTTGATTATCATCTCTACATTCTTCTTTTTCGATTTTTTTTTTATATTTTTTTTTTTTTTTTGGTTTATTGAATCTGTTTCTCATGAGAAAATGATAACGTTTTCGACAAATTTGGTTTGATTTAGATCTGAGAGCGAGAGTTAGTAATGGAGATTTTTCTTTTTGTTTTTTTTAATTGAAGCTTTCTTCGATCACACTCATAAATCACTGTCTCTCTGTCCCTCTGTTCTTTTCGTGATCTTAAAGACTCTTCTGTCTTTGGCTGAAACCGTTTGGTGTGAACTTAATTATTCCTACGTTGCTTTTCATGTTTGCGATTTTGAGGATTTCCCCTGCTTATATATATATAAGTATGAAGTCTGAGTCTGTGCTACTTGGGGTGTCAGTGTTTCGTGTGTGTGTGATTTTTTTTTTTTTTGAGAATTTACATCTCAGGTGATGAAAGCTTGAATTTTTTTTATTTCTTCAGTTTGTTTTTGGGCAAAAATTTAGAATCTTTACCGCCTAAATTTGCAATGGAATTGTGGGAGAATTCTCAATTGTTTTCTGTATTATTGTTTTTCTTTTGCATATCTGAAGGAAAAATGAAGATCGGGTTTTTGAAGTTTATCTGAAGTTATTTGTGTTTTTGATTTTTCAGAGATCCCATTTCACTTATCTCAATTAGTTGTATTTGGTGCACATTTCATATTCATGTGAAATTGATCGCAGGATTGTTGCTTAAAGATGAATTTGCTGCAATTATTATTGTTTTCACTTTGGTTGGAAACTGATGTAATCCATTTTTTCTGATCATTGGTTTAGAAACTAGATAATAGTGAACATGGCTTCAAATGGTGACAACCATGGCAGCTCAAAACCACCACCAGAACCATCACCATTGCGGAATGCCAAATTTTTTCAGGTCAAAAGTTGATCCCTTGACATTCTGCAGAATATTGAGAATCTTGATATTTAAACATGCCTTTTGGATTTCTACTTTCTAACTTTATTTAGAACATTTTCTTTACATTTGAGATTTCTTCCCCCCCCCCCCCCCCCCCCCGGTTTTTAAATTTTACAAAAGGTAAGTTCTTTTGCAACAGGCAAACATGAGAATTTTGATTACTGGTGGAGCTGGATTCATTGGCTCTCACCTAGTTGATAGATTGATGCAAAATGAGAAGAATGAGGTAAGTTACTATTTATGCTATCATTTTGTGTTATAGTGAATAACAGAAGATGATGGCTTTATGATATCATTGGATATTTTGTGTATATAGGTAATATGTTCTAATGAGTTAATTTTGTTTTCTGAAGGTAATTGTTGTAGATAACTACTTTACTGGCTCAAAGGACAACTTGAAGCAGTGGATTGGTCATCCAAGATTTGAGCTTATTCGGCATGGTATGATCATATAGTGTTTGTAAAAGATTTGTGAGGCTTGCTTGTCTGTTATTTTTTCATGCCAATGAGCTTTACCATTTCCCAGACTCTGCTCTAAAGAATTTCAAAGGGAGCCAAAGAAGGATTGCATTACTAATTTGTTCCTAATTTCAGTTTGTAATTGCAATTTGAAGATTTTTTTTTATCCCATCTTTCTTTTATGCGATCATATAGAGTTATCCATCCTTGGGTGTAGCTCGTTTCTTGTCTTAATTTATTATGGTCATTTACTCAACGTGTAGTAATGAGAATTCATTGTTACTTAACTACTTTCTGCAGATGTCACTGAGCCATTGCTTGTTGAAGTTGATCAAATATACCATCTTGCCTGTCCGGCTTCCCCAATATTTTACAAGTACAACCCTGTGAAGGTATGTGGTCAATATATGGATGGTTTCTATCAAACATACATATATATATATATATATATATATATATATATGTTGTTATCTATAATATGAGTTCTGCAATAAAACTCCACTTACCGAGTGCTAAATATTCTTTGCGTTATAACTGTTCATTTTTTGGATCCTGACAGACCATAAAGACTAATGTGATTGGGACACTAAATATGTTGGGGCTTGCTAAGCGTGTTGGAGCAAGGTACATACTGACTTTTCTATGTAATATGAAAGGTGTAATTTTGTATTCTCGGATTTTCCATCTTATTATCTTTCCTGTGCCATAGGATTTTGCTGACATCAACTTCTGAGGTTTATGGAGACCCTCTGGTGCATCCTCAGAATGAGAGCTACTGGGGCAATGTTAATCCTATTGGTATAGTCTTACACCAATAATTTGAATTCAGAATTGATTCATTTGTTCTGATGAATGGGACTAATTGGAACATTAGTACTCCTTGTGATCATATATGACAGAATTTGTGTTAATTCTGAATTCTCAAGAACTTAAGTTTGTTAGTTATTCTACTAAATTGTTCTAACCCTTCCATATGAAGCAAACACTTTAGATTCTATGGCCTGATCTGGAAATCTTTTTTCCTGCTTCAGTCAATACCTCTTTAGCAGGAAGCTGTAACATGATTTTATCATGTTTTAGATAGTTTGGATGCTTGCACTTCATTTTACCCACATAATATATATAATGCATTTTACTTTCTTATCCCCTTTCCATGAATTTGCAGGAGTAAGGAGTTGTTATGATGAAGGTAAAAGAGTAGCTGAAACTTTGATGTTTGACTATCATAGACAACATGGAATAGGTAGGACTCTTCTCACTTTTTCTGCATGGGTATATCAAAGTTCTACAATGTTGTGTGGTTTCTATACAAAGGTGCATTTCCTGACAAGTTTAAGATCATGATTCATAACAGAGATACGGATTGCTAGAATTTTCAATACCTATGGACCTCGTATGAACATTGATGATGGTCGTGTGGTCAGCAATTTTATAGCTCAAGCAATTCGGTAATTCAAACACCAATCTCTCACCTCCTGTGAACTAGCACCACTGTTGCAAGTTTAACCATTTGGATTCTTTATCATTTCATTCTCTCCCTTTCGTATATAGTGTATATTCAGGGTCCCTATTTGGTTTCTTGTTTGCTTTATGTTGAAATTTGCCTCATGCTGATGTTGTACATTTGTGCAGCGATGAACCCTTGACAGTCCAGTTGCCTGGTACTCAAACTCGAAGCTTTTGTTACGTCTCTGACATGGTATGTATGCCCCTGTAATTGCTGATCCACTCGTAGAAATTGTTTGACCCGAGTTAGTTCATTAGCTAAACTTACTTCGTCTTGGTTTTGTCTTGACTGATGAAGGTTGATGGTCTGATTCGACTCATGGAGGGTGATAACACTGGTCCAATCAACATTGGAAATCCAGGTTACTGATTTTCTCTGATCCAGAAATCAAAATAAGATGCCTGTTTAATTTGCATTTCTTTTCTTTTCTTGCTAGTTCTGACATTTGTTGTATAAATAGGTGAATTTACTATGCTTGAACTTGCTGAGACTGTGAAAGAGGTACCATCCAAACCACCCTATGCTTAATTTTCTTGATGTGCATAATATATGTGTATATATGTGTGTGTGAGTGAGCCTGAAGGCTGATTTTAATGAGTTTTCTGGCATGGATGATTGGGGGTTTTGCAGCTTATCAATCCAGAGGTGAAAATAATAACAGTGGAGAATACACCTGACGATCCGCGGCAAAGAAAACCAGACATTACAAAGGCAAAGGAATTATTAGGGTGGGAACCAAAGGTTAAGCTACGTGATGGCCTTCCTCTCATGGAAGAAGATTTCCGCAAGAGGCTTGAAATTCCTAAGCCTTGAATCTCCTCCTCCAGTTGTGTCAAAACACCCTCCATTTACTATATCATACTTTTCTATATTATTTTTTCTTCTTGCTGTTTTAATCTTTTAAATAATACTGTCAGAAGAGATATTTTCTCAAATTTTTGTTTTAAAAAGAAAGAAAGTAAAAAGAACAGTGAATAGATAAAAAGTTTGTATCCTGCTGTTTTTATTATAAAGAAAAAAAATATCTGCATCTATAAATTAGAAGACAATTTCTCAAGATCCATTTTGATGTACTATGGATGATCACTTTGTGGGGAAAGTAGCTCTTCTAGGCTTCAACTGCTCTCTTGATTTGAGGTGTGTTTCCCTTTGTTGTCTCAACTCCATTATCCAGTTCAGATGGGTTTTCCATTCTGGAAAAGACAGGTTTTGGCTGATCCATGACTTGACCGGCCATTAATCCACCCCATTTGGTGTCATCCTGAAAGAAAATTGTTAGAACCAGCAATTAGCCATATATGCAACTAAGAGAGAAAACAATATAAGAGTCAGGATTTAAGGTGAGGGGTACCATGTAAGAGTTAAGAGGGATTTTTTTCCAAGTAAGGGTGAAAATTTCTTTTGAATTGGACTTTACAAGCATAACTTGAATTGAATCTGAATTAATTGAAACTGTAATAGCTTCACATACTAAATGATTTAAAAAAGTGTGGGAAAGAGAGACTTACCCAGGTAGTGGCACTGAACTGGTCTTCAGAGTAGCCAAGCTGAGTGTATATTCTCAAACTTAAGCGTGGAGTAACAGGAGATAATGCAATTGCTATGATTCTCATTGCTTCTAGAACAATTACAAGGTCCTGTACAACCAACAGGAAGAGATCATATATAAGTGAGGATCTTGAAAAAGCTGAGATTCCCAGGAAACTAATATGTGGTTTATGGGTCAGAATATTTTGAGTAAAAGGCATTTGAAGAAGATAAGGAAAGGAAAGGGAACCTTGGCTGCAGTTTCAGATGCAGTTCCTCCTTGCTTGAAAAGTGACCATGGCGCTTGTTCATTAATGTATAAGTTTCCAGCATTTCCAATCTCTAGAACAGCCTCACAAGCTGATGACAGTGCAAGGTTTTCAAAATGAGCTTGGGCTTTTTCGACCTACGAAGAAAAATACAGAAAAAGTTCACACTAAACCTGAAAATGGAATCACTGATCAAAAGGTTCTGAAACAATAAAACATCCCTGTTTTTCATTTTGCATAATGAACAAAAATGCTAGGCTCTGAATTAAGCACCAAGTAATGAACAAAACTGTAACCGTCCATTTAGATCCAAATGTCTGATTCTAGGCATAATTTTACAGCTTCTACAAACTTTTATACTTTTTATCGGAAATTTTTTCCCCCTAACTATTTAGGTTTCATCAAATAGCTCCTTAAATATAATTAATCTTTTATCTATTTTTTATTTTTTCGAATTGGTCCTTTTGATCAAAATTGGGTAATATCTAATCAATTTTTTATCAGTTTATATCCTTTCCGCCTCAACACAATTATTTTTATATCTTTTTCGAAAATCTTAAATTAAAAATTCAACAAAATAAATATCTTTAATTATAATTAATAAAAAAGCAAAATGATAAAATGGCCCAATGTACTAGTCAAATACAAAAAAGTAGTCAGATATTGGCCAATTTTAATTGAAACTAATTTAAAAAAACAAAAAAGAGATAAAATGATCAATTTGTTTAAAATAAAAGATTAAGAATTATCTCAAAGAAACATAACTAGTTCAGAAAAATTTTTCCTTTTTTATATCAGAAGATATGCGTTATGTGCAAGAAATAATGGAATTCAGATGATTATCCTAAGGGGGAAAAAAAAAAAAAAAAACAGCAACAAATCACATGTGAACTTTACCAGGTGCTCTACAGTGTCCCTGAATACGCTTCCCTCAGCAGCAATAGCTGAATCAAAACTCAAAGTCGATTTGCAATTTTTCTTCAAAAGTCCAAGTGTACGGTTAAGAAGATTTCCTGCCACAAGCAACAATTAAAGGTCAAAAAATTACACATTCCATTTCCTTGAGTTGAACACAATATATTTAGTAACTACTGAAAATACCTATGGTGTTAGCAAGATGTGCATTGACAGTATTGATGAAACGGCTCTCTGAATAATCGCCATCGTTTCCAAAATCTATCTCCTTTAGGAAAAAGTACCTGACTGCATCCGATCCAAATCTGTGCACTAAATCAGTTGGCTCAAGTGTATTCCCCAGTGACTTCCCCATCTTCGTACCATCCTAAAATTTTAACAATAAAACCATTGCTGCATGAAATAAAAGTAGGTACATGAGATGAAAGGGTGAAATCGATGTTCATTCTTATTATATTTTAGTTGAAGTGAAGATATTTTGTTCGCATTAGATATTTTGTTCATTCTTCTAAGTTTAGTTTGACATGCTCCAAGAAAGGAATTGAAAGATTCCAAGAAATCATTAACTCACAAGCAAATACCAAAGTAGAATATAGTAGAATTAATTGTTAAATAAATACCTTTGTCAAAAACCCATGGCCAAAAACCATCTTTGGTAGGTGGAGTCCAGCTGACATGAGCATTGCTGGCCAATAAACAGCATGGAACCGCAATATATCCTGCATATTTGATCACAATTTATCATTTTGGAAAAGCCTAAAATATCAGACCAAAGTAAAGAATTCAAATTCCCTAAACAATAGAGTTCCAAAAATAAGAAGTTGGAAGTTGAGTTATGAGAAGTTTGAACCTGAATGAATACCCCAGACTCATTTTCTACAGAATTGAGATAAAAAGGTTCATATTTTTAATATTTCCATCCAAAAGGGAAAAGGGGATATTTTTAAGCTAATCCAATCCTCAACCAATTGAAAAAAACGTACATTCTCAATTAGAAGCATCACTAGTATCATCATGTAGAAGTTGCTAAAAAAAAGGGTATTAGAAACAATGCCAACAAGAGCATGAAGAACTCAACGAAGTTAATTTGATCCAACATTTTTTATTCTTTTCTAGATTGAGTCATCAACAATAAGATAATGTTATTTGTAAAGTTAACAGAACTTTTAGAACAGTATTTGTGAATACAAGGTAAAAGTTACACTACACCTTGCCAATTATGTGTAGGGAGGCTGGCCATCCTGACAAGACTGCTGTCTGCAAGTTAGGCTGCTCCTCCTCGTCCAAAAGAGCAGAGATATAACTGTTTACGTTGTCAAAGTGTAGAATGAGAGAGAAGATAGTAATGAAAAGGAAGAAAAGACACACTAAACTGTTTCTAAGGCAACCGTCATAATAAGTGGCTGCCACCAGTTCCTTTGACACTATCAAGTATCAAAGACAAAGACATGTTTAGTATCCCTTTGTCTACTAAACATTATTTTCTTTATTCAAATATCATATAAACTCTACCAAATAAACAATATGGCTTCTTGGCAGACATATTTAAGACTAGCCCTCAAGTTTTTAGATTTCCACTTTCCTCTCATGTAGATTGGAATAGAGACCAAGACAAAGCCCTTGTAGAGATTGAATTCAGAGAAGTTAAAGGTGCATGATTAAAGAAAATACCATTTCTAATGGAGTGGAAGACATTCAACTTCATCAATTTTAAGACTCTACATGTTGATTCACATAATACAAAATGGAGAATTTTTCATCTAAGGAGGACAAATCATAATATAAGGATCCTTTGGATGTGCAGGATCTAAAAGGCTAAGGGTACCCAAAAAAAACCCCGGAAGGTTTTCTTCCTATGGTAGTTGTTACTGAAGTTACAGGACAAACTGCTATCACTGATGTACAAGGAAGAAGATGATGTACAAATCAAAAGGCTTTTAGTGCATTATCATGTAATGAAGAGAAAGAGAAGTGCTGCATTTACCCTAGTAAAGCATCAAACCAAACATATATTGTCTGCTTAGCATCGTTGGGAACTGCAATACCCCAATCAACTGATGCTCGGGAAATGGAAAAGTCTCGCAGGCCACTTTTGATCCAACTTTGCACCTAGACAAGAATTATATAAGAAATTACCACTTGAAATACAGGGTAGATATAAAGAATGAATCGAAACATGAAAAATGAAAGGAAATATAAAGTTCCTCATAGCAAGTTTGCAGAGATTCCAATTTTAAATTTTAGTTACTTCATCTTTTTTCTTTTAAAAGGATTCCAATTTGCACAAACCACAGAGTTCTTTTTTTCTTTCCCTTTTTTTTTTTCCCTTCTCTTTTAGCAGTGTAAAATGCTCAAGAGAGTTACACTAACAAAATGGCATAACTTTATTAACGAATTTCCATATCTGATAAGATCTATGTGATACAGGAAGACATCATATCATTAAATGTAATTAACACATATTTATAGCATTGTATCAGATAATTTGTACGATTATCAAATTTTGAAGACACATAAGATTTTCTTGATCTTACCTCATTCAAGCGAAAAGAAGGCTGCACAAAATTTGGATTTTCATTTAACATCTTCTGCAAGTGTGTTTCATATTTTGAAAGCGCAAAGAAATAATTATCTTCTTTCCTTGCAACACATGGCTTCAGATGCATCGGGCAACAGTTGTTCTCCATAAGTTCCTTCTCATCCTGAGATTACATGAGGCTATGTTAGACAACTACAGAACAAATAAATAATATCATCATTTATTTACACTATGGCAATGAAACTATTGTAATTGAGAATTCCAACTTCAGGGCTAACAGGAAAAGAATTACTATCTAAAACTCCAAACCAAGGCTCCATGTCACGTTTGCTGCAATTTCAGAACTCTGAGCCTAAACATACTCTACTAAGTATTAACATCAGCTTATCCGAGTAGCTATTACTTATATGTCCTAATTCATATCCAAAATTAAGCATAAGATGGTTCATTTTACACCAATTACTTTAGGTAGTTTTGTAATTTTCATGTGAATATGAAACAAATAAAGTAAGATACAAAATTAAGCATCACCTTATATTCCTCACAATTGACACAATATAGTCCCTCATAATCAGCACGATAGATGTCACCACTGGCCAACACCTTTGCGTAGAATTCCTTCACAATTGCTTCGTGCTTCATATCAGTTGTCCGAATAAATTTGTCATAGGATATGTCTAACTACACTCAGAAATAAACAAAATAGCGAAACAAGAATAAGATACCATCTGAATCACATCCTAATAGGAAAATTACAATTAAAAGACAGTTTGATAGAAAGAAGCATACATCTTCCCAGAGTGCCTTATAAGCTTGTGAAACCAAATCACAGTGTTCAGCTGGGCTAGAACCGCCGGCAGCGGCAGCAGTGGCAATCTTTTCTCCATGCTCATCTGTTCCAGTAATAAATATAACCTTCTTTCCGAGAAGCCTCTGCAATTAAAATGGCTAATTTATGAGGTTAAAGCTGACAATGGAACAAAAATTACTAATGATTAACATCAGCGCGTCAAATTAAGCAATAAAGACAACAAAATTCCAGAAAAATGACGAATTTGAAGCCATTGGTAAATAGTACCTGAAAACGAGCAACGGCATCAGCAGCAATAGTAGTGTAAGCACTACCCATGTGAGGAGGAGCATTTACATAATAAAGTGGAGTTGTTAGGACAAAAGGGTCAGCAGCTTGGCTACCATTGTTGCTGCTACTGCAAGAACAGTTGAGAGCTCCATTGAAGGACGAAGACAAGAATATTTTCTGAAAGTGGGTTCGATTCCTTAAGCGAGCCCTTCCGAAACTGATGGAATTACTTGAAGAAGATGATCTATTTGTCGATGATAAGAACCACAAGCTATTCTGCATCGAGTTTTGAACTCCACAAGCCATTGTACAATGGGAAGAAATCGCAATTACTTTTTTTTTCTTTGATTCAATCCGTTTCCCGTTGGAGTCAAAGAGAAATAAAATGGTTATAGAGATTAAAGGATAGGCAAATTTGAGCAACTGCGCACCGGAAGGAAGGATAAGGTTGTGCGGCAAATCAAGCGTTCACATGCAACAGATATACCCAATAATTATTATTATTATTTCCTTCCCAGTTTCAATAATTTTACCTTACAGATTAAAAGTTACACTTAACCTGTTTGTTTGATACATATATGCATAAAATAATATTTTTGATTGATTGAATGAAAATTTTCAGTGTAACAAATGATATTGGAGGGAATGTTTTAGAATTTTAAGTTTTATTGGAATTCTTGGGCTGTTTGCATCAGAAATGTACTGAAACAATTGCATTAAATTATCAACTTTGTTTTTTTTTCTGCAAATATGTGAACCACATCCAACAAATAAAAGCTTAGTGTAAATTCAATTCAGACAATAAATGCATTTAACCAAAGCTTTAAAGTCAAGGGTTCGTCAAAGGCCAAAAAGTTCTGCTGGCCTTTCTTATGAAATCAGAACATCATTGTTCTAATATAGGAAAAATCTGAGGTAAAAAGATACAAAGATGAACAACTTCCTTCCAACATCTTGGTGAGGCTCTCCATTTATCCAAAAAAGTTAAGCATAAAAAAATTCACCTGCAAATGCATAAGGAAAGCCAATTAGGATTAAATCCAATATCGGTTGTGTAAGAGTACATAGGCAAACAGCAAAACATGAGTAACATTGAAGATTATTAGAGAGTATGAACAAAGTTATATCTATTTATATGAACAAAGTGTGAAGGAGTAACTCTTGATTATAATTATGGAGCTGTTAACAAATCTTCCAATATCAATATTGTCTTAAATAAAAAAAACAAGAACAGTCACCAGAAAAATCAAGCATGTTTCTGTAAGTAAGTCTTGTTTCTTTTGCACAAAGAAATATCTAAAACTCGAAGATTTCTAGTTGATAACAGTGAGTGAGTAAACACTGAGCTGATATAAGAAGAGACAGATACACCCAATCTAATTGCAGTATATAGACAGTAGTCTGTTGGTATGCCACTGGCCAAAAAGGTATGTTTAAATTTCTAAATCCAACAAGTGCCCATTATCCATAAAATCAGAAGTACTCTTTGGAAGGTCTATGCTAAAACAATCCCATTAAAGGGCTTTTTTAACAATAATCTATTTATAAAACTGGAAATGAAAGCTGGAAAATAACATTTTCCATGGATTATAATTACTAGTTTCTCAACTCCCAGCAGTAAGAATGCTCACCCAGTTATTGTCACAAGTCAATAATTCAGAGAGAATTTCTAAAAGGATCACCAGAAGTGTACTCATTGCAACCAGTAATATATTTTATTTTATTGTATTCAATGACCAGATACTGTGTTACTTGGTATTGCTATGCGAAATTGCTGTCCTAAGATGACTTTAGGGTTATGAACACTTTAGCATAATCCCGTGGAATCTTTTTATAAAAAGTTCAGGACAATATCCTGGGGATTAATCACAAATCCATGATTTCATAAATCCAGTTGGAACTCTCTCCCTGCACATTAAATGGCCTAAACAATAACTTCATGATGAGCCTGTTTTCTCTAAATCTGAAGATTGCAAACAAGAAATAATCCCAAACCACCTTCTTTTTAGATTGCCGGTGATCCTCACAGACATCTCATAACACCAACCCAACTAATAAAACAACCTATAAAAAATACCCATTTCCGAGTTCTAAGTTCTCTTGTGAACAAAAATGAAAGAGCATAGCCGAAAACAGAAGTTTCAGATTCCCAAACACATTCCACGAAGTCACCACAATCATCCACTGTCAAACGATCATCACATCACTACCCACAAAACTGGAAAGCGAATATAAATTCAACCTCAGATCTAGAACATGTAATTACATTTAGGGTTTCTTATTGAAGTGCAAACTTACACCCTTCAGTGCTTCTTGTGCCTCTGTGCAAATGGTGAATTCTTGGCGTCCTCCTCTGATGATCGATCATCAAATCAAACAGAAACATTAGAAAATCTATATAACAATCGCACAGAGATAAAACATAAGAAGATGAATCTCAAAGCTACGGACCAGTGAGGCCTAAAGAGAATTTGGTGATGATGGTTCCAGTAATAGCGAAACCGACGAGAAATGGCCAGTTCCTATTCCATTCTCTCTTGAAAAACACCGGCCATGGATCGAATTTCCTCATTCTTGCCCTTTGCTTATCTCTCTGCGCGCTTCCTTCTTCACTCGAGACGATGATAGTTCAATGGAATACTGCACAAAGTCAGACCTCCTTTTGATAGACAAAGGGCCAAATGGGTTGGAAAATATGGGCCGATAATAACATGGCCCAATTTCTCAAAAATACACAGTCAAGAAGTAAAGTGAAGAGTTCAATTCAGTCCCCCAATTATTTATTCGTTTTTAATTGGTCCTAAATCTTTAATTTCATATAAATTTACCATTTATCTATTTTTTATTTTTCTAAATTTGTCATTTTCATTTAAATTGGGTAATATGGAGCTTTTTTTCTTTCTTTTTTTTTACATGATTGGTACACAATTTTAAAAATAATCATTTCATGGCTCAAAGACATAAAAAAGACATAATTACTTTTATGTCTTTTTTCTAATAATTTAAATTTAAAATTCAATCAAATAAATATGTTTAATTATAATAATCTAAACACAAATTTCTTTTTTTAAGAATATTAATCCAATTTACGTCCTATCTCTATTGATCTCAAAATATAAATGAATCAATATAATTAGACTTAAGGTATTGAGGCTTGAACTCGATCTGTATGCCTAAGAAATTTGATACTTCTTCAAATATTTTTCAGTAGGTGTGTATCTTTTTTGAAGTAGATGAAGAGGGTTCGGTTGAGAGTCTGACCACATGTTATCTAGTGATTTGCCAATATATCAATAATGATATTGATTTTCATTCAAAATTAACAATATATATATAAAATATACATTTGAGGTGGTGGAGAAAAGAGAGTGATGATCTCTCTCCCTTAAATTCGTTGGCTACAATTAGAGCTGTAAATGAGTCGAGTCGAACCGAACATCGGAAATTTGAGCTCGTTCGATTAAGTGTTTAAACATTGTTCGAGTTCGTTCGATTATTTGTTTATAAAGCTGTATTGGCTCGAGTTCGCTCGTTTAACTTTCAAGCATACTCGAGCTCAAGTTCGATTTTTGATTTTTTATTTATAAAGCTCGAATTAATATATATTTTTTTTTTTTTTTTATTTAAATAATATATATATATATATTATAATAAAAAAAATTAATAATATGTTCGCGAACGCTAGATTATGTTCGCGAACAGTGTTCGAGTAAGCTCGAAAATTAATCGAGTCTAAAAATTTGTTCGAATTCGGTTCGATTAATAAACGAACAAGCTCAAATCGAGCATAAACGAGCTCGAACGAACTTTGTTCGCGAACAACTTGGTTCACGAACAGCTCTAGCTACAACTTCTTTCTCTTCAAAGTTATAGTTATTTTCATTTGAGAATGTGACTAATTTGTTAGATAAGTATTTTTTTCACTATTTCTTTGCAATTTTTTTAGACGTAAGCTTGGTTTATGAGTTCAAGCAATCCACACAAGCGATACAAAAATTCAACAATCAATAATGATAGGCAATATTTTCATGTTTTTGGACGATCCACTTATTGAAGATGACTTTTTGAGTTCTTAAACTTTTCTAACTTTCTATTATACTTATATTTAGGATATATAGTTTCTATCATATTTATGTTTCTATCTTTTGGGTCTAATTTTGCATTGGTTTCTTATTGAAGATCAAATTCAGACAAAAATAGCATTTATCACTCCCTTATTAGTGATAGTTAGACTCCACTTTAAGTTTCTTTTCAATAAAAATATTTGTATCTACAGTGTCGAAAAAATATATTAAACAATAAAAAAATCTTTAAATTTAATAGATATTTCGATCATGTATTTAAAAAATAAAATTATGATCGAAATGATTAAGTTTTAAAAATATAAATAATTATATATATATTTTTTTTAAGAATAATTCATTAATGATAAATAGTTATAAAACTGAACCCGTAAAAATATCTTGAAATGAAAATTTCATATTAATATTTTACCCTACAAGAAAAAAAAAATCACTGATATTACCGCATCATTCAACCGGAACCAAACCAAATCTGCTACCCCGCGAACTTCAAATCCCGCCATACGCTCATTATAAATACCCAATGCCGTCGATACTCATTACTCAAACAATAGCAACGAAGAAATTCATAAGAAATTAACCTCCTTGAATTGAATTCATCTTTTCTATACTAAGTCCTCTGATAACTGATAATCTTTCAAAAATGTCTGGCCCTGTCAAGGGCGCTATGGCTTTGGGCAAGGGAGGAGCAAAGCGCCACCGTAAAATTTACAGGGATCATATCATCGGTATCACGAAGCCGGCAATCCGGAGACTCGCGAGAAGAGGTGGTGTGAAGCGTATCAGTGGACTGATCTATGAGGAAACCAGAGGTGTTCTCCGGATTTTCTTATCGAATGTGATTCGCGATTCTGTTACTTACACAATGCATGCCAGAAGAAAAACTGTTTTTGCCATTGATGTCGTTTATGCTTTGAAGAGGCAAGGCAGGACTATATACGGTTTTGGTGGCTAGTTAAGATCTGGTTGTCGTTTGGTGGCTAGTAATTTTGAAGAGGTCTGTGTACAGGTTTGATGGTAAATATCTGAATTTAGGTTTACCTTACTCTGTTTGATCATTGATTTGGTCGCTGCTGTTAGGTTTCCGGCCATTTTGCAAAATTCTACTGTTATATTCACTTGAATTGGTGTAGCGGACTCGAAAATTGTAATGTTGAGATTTTTTTTACTGTAAAGGAAATAAATTCCTGGTTCTATTGCTCAAATTTTATGGTCTATTCAATTCCTTCTACTCCAGAAGTAAAAGTTCATAATAAATCGAACTGTTCTACTGCGAGATTTTTTAGACCGATTATTATTATTATTTCCATTATAAGCTTGATCACGTCATTTCTATGATAATTTTAACTCTTAGCAGTTAGCACATAAATTACAGTTCTTCGCATTATCACGCGGCGAAAATGATCTGGTAGAATTGTATGAATATATGTTGAAACCTTATGGTCTATTCAATTTCTCTGTTTTATCAGTAGCTTCTTTAGTTGAATTGTGTCCGAATTTTTCTTAAAAGAAATTCTCACTAAATTTGAGACATTGTTTAAGAATAACACTTTTTACACCTGTCCACAATTTTATTTTATTTTTTAAAGTTTTCCGAGTAATTTGTGAATTTGGTCATAAACAAATTTATGTTTGACAAACTTAGTCCTAAAATATATATATATATTTTTACTTTTAAAGTCTCAAATTTTTTAATTTATGACAACTAAGGTCACTTTTTACAAATTTCATTAAATTCTTTTAAAATTCAACCATTTGTATGATTTTAGTCGATTAAAGAAAATATTTTCGAAAGGGCAAAACGATATATATAAAAATATATTTCATGTAAAATGAGTTTATTACCCTTTTATTTTATTCAATAAACCACATAAACTGTTAAATTTTAAAAAATTTTGATGAAATTTTTGAAAAATAACCTTAATTTTCTAAGGTAAAAAAATTTATGACTTTAAAAGTAAAAAAAAAAATTTAGGACTAAACTTATATTTTTAAAAAAATTTATCACTCAATTTTTGCTTTTGATTTTTACATGCACCCGTTGGAGGACTTCTGGCAGATGTGGATATTTCGTTGAAGCCCAAGATATTTTTGTTTTGGGCAACCAGCAATAATTGGGTTGTCTAACTTAGGGATTAGTAGAAGCATAGATGTGGAGATTTAATCTAAGCCCATGATATTTTATTTTGGGCCTCCCGTCTTCATTGGATTTTCTAACTCAGGGAGCAAGAGCATCCCTGCCACGTCATCGATCCGAATCTGCCAGAAAGAATCGATTATAAACCGTCGATATTATTGTGCGATTGACGTACCAAATTCAACCAGGATATTTCACAAGGATCATCCTTTTCGGGCATCCCGCGAGCCACTCCCGCCAATGGGGAGATTCTCAATTTTCAATTTTCAATTTTCACAATCTATATATATAGTTCCTCCGAAACCCCCCCCAATTAACAAACACCAACAAGTTTCAAAATCATACCCCAATTTCATCCTCTTTTCGTCTGCAAATCAAACCCTAGAAGATGTCAGGACGTGGAAAGGGAGGCAAGGGACTGGGCAAAGGAGGAGCAAAGCGTCACCGCAAGGTTCTCCGGGATAACATTCAAGGTATCACGAAGCCTGCTATTCGTAGATTGGCTAGAAGAGGCGGAGTCAAGAGAATCAGTGGGTTGATTTATGAAGAGACCAGAGGGGTTCTTAAGATTTTCCTTGAAAACGTGATCCGCGATGCCGTGACTTACACTGAGCACGCCAGACGAAAGACCGTCACCGCCATGGATGTGGTCTACGCCTTGAAGAGGCAGGGCAGAACCCTCTACGGCTTCGGCGGTTAAGAGATTTGTTACTTCTCTGCTATAATTATCGCAACTGTTTACTTAATTTACGATTCTAGAGAGATCCATGTAACTGAATGCTTTATCTTCATGGAATATTTAGTTTCAAAACTATTAGATATTTATTGAGGATGATGAGTTGGAGGCTACAGTTCAATATTAGTTTAGTAGATATTTGTTGTTTGTTAGATATAAAGATATTATTACTTTATTCTTTATTTCGTGTATATATATATATAAGCACTGAAAGTCTTGATATACATCATTATATACAGAAGTTCAGAAATAAAAATCAATCTCTCTCACTTTCTCTCTTTTTCTCCGCCTCTCTACTTTACTTTCTCATAATTTTCCTTTTCTGATTTTTCCAAAGTTCTTGATCTTTCTCACAAAATTATCATGGTATCAGAGCTTGGAACTGAATTCCTTGCTTAGTTTCTCTGAATTTTTACACACAAATTGCTGATTTACTTTTGTTCTCGAAGAATAGCCGAAGTTGTTTCAAGATTTCTCTGTTGAATTTCAATGGCGGATAGAAGCTTTGCGGTTCACAGAGATGCCATCGTACTGCCTTTAAATCAAGATCCTTCCAGTATTTTCTACATCCACCCATCAGATGCACATGCAGTACAATTGGTATCTTATAAATTCAATGGTGAAGGTTTCACAGGATGGAAAAGATCAATGTTGCTTACGCTTTCTGCTAAGAATAAACTCGGTTTTGTAGATGGAACCATAGCCAAACCAGATGTTTCAGCTGTTGAATACAAAGCTTGGGAGAGATGCAATGATTTGGTATGTTCATTATTGTTGTTCAATTTAGATGATGTAATTGCCAAAAGTGTGATGTTTCTAAAATCTGCAAAAGAAATTTGGACTGATTTAGAAGAAAGGTTTGGTTATGCTTCTATGGCACGGGATCTCATTCACTTGCAAATAGAAATTGGTAGATATTATTCAGGGAAATAAACTGCTTCTGAATTTTCACTGAAATCAAAACAATTTGGGATGCAATTGAAGAAGCACATCCATTACCCCGCTGCGCATGTAATAATTGTACATGCAACTTGACTAAGAAGGTTTATCAAAGACAACAAGAAAAAATGGTATTACGTTCATGATGAAATTGTCCGATCATTATGCAACGATAAGAGGAAATATCCTAATGATGCAAACACTTCCTAAGGTGATTGAGGTTTTGATTGTTTGCTCGGGGGGGGGGGGCCCGGGGGATTGTCAGGGGGGAATACTGACCTCATTGGCATTTGAGAGGGAGTAAAAGGTTCAATAATGGGTACACGAATAACGGATCATATAAACCTCGGAGGTATGGTATTCGGAGGTCAAATAACATTTCTACGGGAGTTTTTCAATCAAATTCAGGACACAAGAAGCCTAAGCCGAGAGCAAATTATTTTTGTACACATTGTCAAATACCGGGACATAGTATTGACGATGCTTCAAAATACATGGTTATCCACCGGTTTTAAAGGTTTTAAAGATGGTAGGGTAGCGCTCTTTCTTTTGGTGATAGTTCGATGGTGATAGTGGGAGTGTCCAAGACAATATTAAGGATACTACGGCTTCAATTTCTCCGGATCAATATCGGCAATTAATGGATTTGTTGGCCAAGCAACAACAAAATTCACTAGTCACGACATCCCATCGGCAGACAAGTTCAGCCGTGATGGCGGGTACACTATGTCTATTTTCACATACCAATTCAAAATGGTTGTTAGGCGGTGGCTTGCTTCGGATCATTTTTTTGTGATTTGACGCAATTTTTCGATTTATGAATCTATAGCAAATTCTGAGTAGTTATATCACCATTCCAAATGGTAGTAAAATAGCTATTAAACACATTGGTTCGGTGTGGCTAAATGATTCTATTACTCGCATAATGTTCCATGTTCCGGACTTTAAATATAATCGATTTCGGTTCATAAGTTGTGTAAGGATCCGAATTGTGAACTACATTTCACTCATGATAAGTGTTTTATCTACTCGTGTAAAGGGAAATTGATTCTTCTTGGTAGTTTGAGATCCGGTTTATACAATGTGGGAGATAAGCATTGTGGTGATTTCAAGGGTTTGCAAAAACATCACCGCAGATTGCTTGTTTATCAACGATGAGATAATGCAAAGCTTTGGCATCTTAGACTGGGGGACATTTACCTTTTGGTCAAATAAAGTACATCAAACCGATTGTGAAATACATTCTTGTATACGGGATACAATCAAGTCTCTGTCCTATGGCGGCATTAGGGCTTAGGTTTTCCCCATAGTAGTATTAAGACTTCTCTGTTTTTGAGTTGATACATATTGATGTATGAGGTCCTCATGATGTTAAAACACCCTCCGTGTTGTAATCAATTCTTGACTATAGTAGATGATTACAGCGAGGTTTACTTGGATACACTTATTGAGAAATAAAACGAAGTTGTTTTGGTTATGAATGATTTCTTGCTTATGGTCGAACTCGGGTTTTAATCTTTCTTAAATGTATAAGATCCGATAATGCTAAAGAGCTTTGTGTTGGCGATATGAAAAGGTTGTGTCAAAATTTGGAATTTTAAGCCAAACTAGCCGTAGTTATACACCCCAACAAAATGGAGTTGTTGAAAGGGAAAACACATAAACACTTTTATTGGAATCGAAGAACCTCGTACATACGATCCAGTAGACGATAAATTTTGGGGGTGATTGTGTGTTGTGTGCGCCTACTTGATAAACGGGATGCCTTTAAAGGTCCTTAATCCGAATACTCCCTATTTCGGGTCAAAAAAAAACCCGATATAACTCATTTAAGAGTTTTGGATGTTTATGTTATGTTTCTACTCGCAATCGGGAGAAATAAGTTGAATAGCGAGCTAAACCGTGTGTTTTCATTGGATATTCAAACTCTCAAAAGGGTTACAAGGTCTTGGACATAGATACACGGAAGGTGTATGTATCCGGAGATGTTCATTTCCATGAAAGACACTTTCCTTTTCACCTCTATAACAAACATAAAACACCTTCTTCAAACTATACTAATGTCATATACCTACCAATTTCTTCTTCTCCTAAATTTTTGACATTCAGTTTACTCTTTTCCTCAAGAAGTGTTTCCTTCACATGATACTTCTCATCCTGTTTCTCCTATTCCCGGTTCTTCTTCTCCTTCTTTTTTTAATTCTGTCTGACATTTCACTTCTACCGGAGATCGATCGGACTTATCAATCTTAGTAAACCGCGACATTCCAAATCTTCCACGTAGATCCACAAGATTGCATAGACCGCCCGCCTATCTACATAATTACAAATGTAACAATGCTTCTACTATCGTTGCATTCTTCTAAATAACCACGGTGCAATCTTGTATCTTCTCATTCTTTTCCTACTCCATTCAAAGCCTTTTTGTCTCGGGCTGTGCTGCTATCAAAGAACCTCCGAATTATGCGGAGGGCCTCGGGGGATCCATTGTGGGTCGAGGCAATGGACAAGGAAGTTCAAGCACTTAAAGACAATCATCACATGGGATTTAGTTGATCCGCCCAAAGGAAAGAAGTCCATAGGGGGCAAGTGGGTGTATAAGGTAAAATTAAAAGAGATGGGACTTTGGAAAGGTGCCAAGCAAGGTTAGTAGCTAAAGGTTTTAATCAAAAATATGGAATTGATTATGAAGAAACCTTTAGTCCCGTGGTTAAGATGAGTACACTTAGATGTTTAATTGCGGTGGAGCTAGCAAACAATGGCCTTTGTTTCAACTAGATGTAAACAATGCCTTCTTACATGGGGATTTGAAAGAAGAAGTGTACATGAATGTTTCTGAAGGTGTCCTTAATCCCGCTAAAAAGGTTTGTAAGCTTATCAAGTCCATTTATGGTCTCAAGCGGGCATCTAGGCCGGGGGTATGAAAAATTGGTTCATTCATTGGAAAGACAAGGTTTCATTCAATCCAAGAATGATTACGGCTTGTTCATACGAGAAGAAGGATCACACATCAACTTTGTCGGTTTATGTTGATGATGTTATTCTAACCGGACTCGATGTTTGTAAGTTGGAAGAACTTAAAACACATCTTCATCGGGAATTCGGATTAAGGATTTGGGACATCTTCATTACTTCCTTGGAATTGAAGTTGGTTACACTTCACGGGAATTCTTCTTAGTCGGAAGAAATTTACTAAAGAACTTTTACAAAATTGTGGTTTTGATGTTACTAAGAAGGTCGTTACCCCTCTTCCTTTAAACATCAAATTTCGCTTGAGGGTGATATATTTCCGGATGTGAGGGGGTATAGCTCGTGGGTTGGCAAATTAAACTTTTAACACATACCGCGCATCGTGATCTTTTTGTGGTCGGTTTTTAGTGAACCTCATGTGCCTCTCCGCATCATACGTTAAGGTATCTTGCACATACACTTGGACAAGGAGTTCTACTTAAAGCATCCGATCGGTTGAGTTTGCGGGCATTTTCATTCGATTGGGCGTCTTGTCCCGATTCTAGGCGCTCCATAACTGGTTTTGTTTTGCTTCTTGGTGGTTCCCCTATTTCTTGGAAATCTAAGAAACAAGGCACAATCTCTAGATCATCTGCGGAAAGGCGAATACGGGGGCTATGGCGGCGGCGGCTGAGGTCACTTGGATAGTTCGGTTATTGGAAGAAATGGGAGTAACCCGATTTGCAACCAATCACTTTACATTGTGATAATCGCCGCACTACACATAGCTAGAAATCCAGTTTTCATGAGGCGAACCAAACATATAGAAATTGATTGTCACTTTACTAGAGATAAAGTTTTGGAAGGATTGTTGCAACTCACTTATCCGCCCACTCAACATCAATTGGCGGATATTTTCACCAAGACATTACCTTCAGACACAATTTGAAATTCTTTTGTCCAAGTTGGGATTATACAAAGATGGTACAATCCCACCTTGAGGGGGCTATTGAGGATGATGAGTTGGAGGCTACAGTTCAATATTAGTTTAGTAGATATTTGTTGTTTGTTAGATATAAAGATATTATTACTTTATTCTTTATTTCGTGTATATATATATATATAAGCACTGAAAGTCTTGATATACATCATTATATACAGAAGTTCAGAAATAAAAATCAATCTCTCTCACTTTCTCTCTTTTTCTCCGCCTCTCTACTTTACTTTCTCATAATTTTCCTTTTCTGATTTTTCCAAAGTTCTTGATCTTTCTCACAAAATTATCAATCTTTGAAGACAAAGATCCTATTATATATTAACTTTAGGTTATGTGATTTTCAGTTCTATATTTTTGAGTTTTGGTGCAATGGTGAATTTAATAACGTTGATTTGTTGATATGGGTATGGTGGGGGTGGGTAATTGCATAATTTCATTGTTGCAGGGAAATACGGAATTTCAGTCTCATATACTTATCACATTTAGTCTAATTGTCTTGTCGAGGCAGATAGTTTTCTGTGCTTCTTTTTAATTATAAAGTTGCACGAAATTCTTAAAAATATTATGGAGTTCTATCAATCAATGGCCATTGGCAGACATGTTTGCTCCTTTTTAAAAGATAGTGTTTTCCCCTCTTTTTTCCCTAATATGGACAATCCCCTTTCTTTTCATATATATAAATATATGCTTTATCAAAAAAATAAATAAATATATGCTTTAAAAAATTTCTAGTTAGGTAGCATTTCATATTTGCTTGTTGGATTATTATTATTATTATCCTTTTTTTTTGAGGAATATTATTATCCTTTTTAAAAGCATACCAATCTCTTATTGGCTATTTTGAGCTTTATACACTATAAAATCCCTCTATTTGTTTGTGATGATTTGATTTGACCTTTTATATTCTTTTTATTTATTTATTTCAAGAAAATGTGAATTTTTTTTTTTTTTTTTTTTTTTGGATGATTGTGTTTTATTGTGATTCACTTATTGAGTTTGAAAAGAGTACAAATAAACAAATAATCAATAACATACAAATAACTTATTGATTTTTTTTTTTAAACCTAAATTTGATTGCCACATATAATATTCTCATTAACTTATCCAATTATTCAATGGTTCCCACATACTTTATATTTGTACTTACTCTATATGTATAGGGTTTGGCAAAGATTCAGGTACTTGTACTATTTCCATTTTCTTGCAATGCTTAACTTTGCCTTTTCCTTTAAATGTGCTGTAATTTGTTTTCCAAGATATAAAAATGAGATGGTAATTTTGAATAACATTAATTAGGTGTATATTAATGATTTTATTTTATTTTATTTTGGTATCTTTCTTATTCGTCTCATGGCATGTCAAGTCAAAGTGGTGACAAAGAAGCCACCACTCAGCATAATCAACAGGAACAAGTTTTCTGGTGTCCAAAATGCTGTGGTTCAGGATTGAGTCTATATGGCTACAAACAATTAAATTATTCATAAAAGTTAGGCTTTTGTTTATCTTAATCATGTAAATACGTACAGGAAAAAAAAAAATTTGTTTCTATTTATCGTAAATTAATTTACGTGATCATGGTGGCTTTTGTTTTCCACTCTCGATGGACTTATCTGCAAGCTGGCCTGGAGCTTTTGCTACCAGACATTTTCTGAGAGCTGTACAGTTTATGGCCCCCCTCTCTCTCTCTCTAAACCACAATTGGACCGCCTAACCCCATTATTATTTTTAATTTATTTTTACGGTGACTTCGAATTTTATATATTATTTGAAGATATTTATCGTAAATATATGACTTTTACACTGATGCTTAAAAATGAATTTCAATTAATTATATTCTTTTTTAATGTAATCGAACCTTCTTATTTCTATGATTTGCATGATAAATTATATATACATATTTAAAGGTAATTTTAATCAGATGAACTTGGATAAAAGTATTTAATTAATTGAGTGGATTAGAGATAGAATATTTAATTTCCATTCACTTCAATAATTCCTTCCTTCCTGCTTCTTAATAATACTTTTTTTTTTTTTTTTTTTTTTTTTCAAAGAGAAATTTCCTTGAACCAACTAGTACCCGTGCCCTACTTGTTAATTTAAATTACCATTAAAAGTTAAGCAATGATTAGATTATTGTATCAAAATTGACCAGAAAAAATTAAAAAAAAAAAAAATATATTTGAAAGGGAGAGGTTGCTTTGGGTTCTTCTTCTTTCCTCCCTCAGGAAATTGCAAGTTGCACAGGAGAAAGAGAAAGAGAATAAAAATGGCGGAAAACAACAGTACGAGTACAAATAAATACAAACAAAAAATAATAAAAAAAAAAAAAAACACTGCCCGCTGATTCATAGTATAACACAGTGCCGCAATTATACTCCAATTAAGCCGTCTTAATAACCTTTTATTTTAAACACGTGCTTATTCTTTCCTTCCTCTCCTTCTCCGTAATTCTTCATCTGTTTTGCCCCCACTTTAATCCGCATACTATTTGTTATATTTTAAATATATAATTTTTTGTTTTACTAATTATGTAGGGGAAAAAAAAAAAGTTTTAGTTAAATTTCTTTAATAATATTACTAAGATTTTTATATTTTTATTCGAGTAATTAATATAAATTCAAAAGAAAAAGATTAGGTAAAATATTAGCACAAAAATGTTTTGGAAGGCTAACGATTAGTTACAAGCTCCCAAGATAATTATAAAAAAATAAAAATAATTTTTTTTTTTCCTTTAAAAACATATTTTCTAATCTAGACATACATATGTTGGTAAAAAAGTTCTTGTAGCATAAGCAAATTTATTTGTTCAAATTTGTATCCAAAATAACTATGAACTTATTTAAAATTTAAGGTCAAAATTTATTTTTCATCGGCTAAGAAATTAAAACCATAATTAGTTTCAATATTCTCCCATAATTTCTAATTATTATTATTATTATTTTTTTATAACTAAAATTTATGATTAAAAAAAAAATTATTTTTATATTATATTAAATTCATAATCTCTTAAATATAATATTGAGAATATTAACAATTGTTTTATGTTTTATCAAGAATCTCTATTTAATCCACAGAATCTCTATTTAATATTTAATATAATTAAGAATCATATTAAATAAAAGAAAAGGCCCTACATGGGCCCCACATGCACCTCGCTGATGTGGATATGCGAAGGATAGGGACCCACACCTCTCTATAAACAACGAGGAAACCCAAGGCCAAGCCGATTTCTGTTTCCTCCACAGATAGAAACACCAAAAGGAAGCAAAAAAAAGGCTGTACTTCCTTTTCTCTCTCTCTCTCTCTCTCTCTCTCCCCTCTATCTCCATTATTTAGGCGGAGAATTTTGTGTTTTGAGATTGAAGATTCAGCAGCAGGTTTCGGTTCTCCGCATCTTGTTTTCTTTTGGTGTTTTTTTTTTTTTTTAATAATCTTAGAAGAAAATTTTACAGCTCCGGGAAAGCTACAATGGGAATTCCTTCTTGGGATGACATCGTTGTCATTGAACATGCTAAGAATTCAGGCGATCCAACCGTCATCACCGTCAACTGTCCCGATAAGACTGGTCTAGGTTGTGACATAGTTCGGATTATTCTCGAATTCGGCCTCTACGTCAGCCGTGCAGGTCAGCATTTGTTTTAAAGTTCTGTTTCTATCCTTTTCTTCAATCCGTTCTTCTTTTTTTTATTATTATTTTTATTATTATTATTGGATTGGAAATAGGTTGTTTTGTAATTATAACGTTGAAGGCGGCGTTATGGAATTGATTGTTTTGGTTTTGTTTGCATTGTTGTGTATATGTTTCGCTTTACAGATATGTTCGTCTCAACTTAAGTAGCTTAGATAGGTAAAAGGAATAATTTTCGCTTAGGTTTTCTTACTTTTACGTACTTTATAATCTGTAACCTTTGAGAATTTTACTAGTTAAAAGTCAAGTATTCTTCCTAATTTTACATACATACATATATGTATATTTTTTTTTTGGAATTCTAAAAGCCATTCTTTTAAAAACTACTAAACTTATATTATATAAAAAAAAAAAAACTGTATAATTGTATATCTTAGTCCCCTGCATTTTTTCTTTTTTAACTTGTCATAACACTTTGAAGTAAAGGGCTATTTTTTCCATGATGCTAATTAATTATTCTATAGAACAATAGGAAAGTCTTTTAATCAATTTTAGAATGGATGCATAAGTTTGTCTGATGAAAAGTAAAAAAGAATAAAGGCGGAAGAATTATATATAAAGCTTTTCTGATATATGCTTTACTAGAATTGTTGTAATCTCATGTTTCTTTATAGGATTAGAAGAATGTTTATAGTTCAATTTTGGAAAAGAATAAGTCTATCTCTACTTTTTGGAAATCAATTAGTATTTTCTTATTTTGTGCATTATTTTGTAATCTAAATAGATCTTCCAGTATTTAACTGAACATCAGTTAGTAGGACCACAAGAAAAACTAAAGATGCGTCAGTTAGTTGTCTCTGACTTCTTTCCTGGAATTTGTGTAAATGTACAAAAGAATGCATTTGACCTTTGTTCAGAGGGAGTAGATGGAACTTGTTCCCACAACTTTATGATGAAGTTGAATCCAACATTTTGTGCCACTGAAGGCAATCCTCTCTTTACATGCTTCTTCTTGATTATTTTCGGCAGTACAAATTTGTAATAGTGAATTACCATATGAATAGTATTGCTAAACTAATCGGACAAAAACTATTTGGTACCCCCCAAGTGGCAGTTCTTGCACACCAATGTAGCTGAATTCATTATCCCACACTGGATTCTTCCGGTCCCAGTTATAGTATTAGTTCAGGCAGAGATTCCTGGCCTTTTAGAGTATGCAATAAAGTTCTTAGATCTGGATCTGCTGCTCTTGCACCAACCATAGTTCTTAGAAATGCCATATCTCATTTTCCAAGAATAAATTATTATGCCAGTCTTACTATTGTTTATCTTTAGCTTCTTTTTAGCACACTGAGAATTTTATGAGTTAAAGAGATCAAGTTATCTTCAAACGCAATTGATAACTCTGATGAGAAGATATGTTTTTGCATGTTTTGCTTTTTTTTTTTTTTATGTCATTGATTAAGTTTATCCTCTTATTGTTCTTGAATACAGATTTCTCTACTGATGGGAAATGGTGTTACATTGTACTGTGGGTTGTTCCCCGTCCAAGGTCTTTGACAATTGATTGGCAAAGTTTGAAAAGCCGGATTTTATCTGTTTGTCCTTCATGTATGATTTCATTCTACTTTAGTCAGCAGTCCAATGGTACTCCGGCTTCTCCATTGTACCTGCTGAAGGTTTTTTGCCTGGATAGGAAGGGACTTTTGCATGGTAAGCCTAAATTTCTCATACATTCTGCATTTATCCTTGTGAATCATTAACAAACTTTCAAATTTGATATAGATGTTACTAAGGTCCTCTGTGAGCATGAGCTTACCATTCAAAGAGTTAAAGTTATGACAACTCCAGATGGCAAAGTCTTGGACTTTTTCTTCATCACAGATGACCTGTAAGTTATCAGGTTGCTTGTTCAGTCAATGATTATTTTTTATCTGCTATCTTTCTAGCAGTAGTTCCTCTTGCTTTCCAAAATTATACATCTAGCTCTTTATTTAAAGAAACATTAAATGACAGCCTGGTACCATACCTGAAATTCGCTATGTGATCCATTAGGACTTGTCAAAGTGCTGGGTGCATCTTGAAAATTGTTTTGTTGAGTTGTGTTAATTTGAGATGTTTTCAATCTTTATGCTCGGGAGCAACGCTCTTCCTCACATTCTTTTTCCTACCATTCATCGTCCTTTTTCCTCTAAAAAAAAAAAATTGGAAAAACAGATTTACAACTCTATCTGTTCCTTCATTTGTCAATAGCTGAGGATTATCATGCAGAGTCTTTTATAGATAAAACTTGCTAGAAGATACATCCTTTTTTCTTTCACTTTTGTAAATACGCATTCATACTATATGTATATATGTGTGTATATATTTTTCTTCAGTAATATTAACAGAATCCATCAATCCTACTTTGCACATTTCTTTTTTCTAAAAATAAAGTTTCTGAATACTTCATACATGAGTATGCGGTACATTCTCAGTGTTCCATTGTTTTATTTTCTCCTGTTATCTCACTTGGTACTGCTTGATGTCAGGAACTTATTACACACGAAGGAAAGACGAAATAACACTTGTGAACATCTCGACCTTGTTCTTGGGGAATATTGTATCAGTTCTGAAATAGAGTTGGCAGGGCCCGAGTATGAAGGTCAGAATGACTTCTCTTCTCTTCCAGAAGCAGTTGCTGAGGACTTGTTTAGTTGTGAATTGTCTAACAAGGAAGCTCATTCACATTCTGTTACTTCAAATGCAACAAATGTTAAGAAGGCCACCATAACAGTGGATAATTTAATGAGTCCAGCTCACACATTGCTTCAAATAAAATGCATTGATCAAAAAGGACTTATCTATGACATCTTAAGGACATCCAAGGATTGTGATATAAAGGTATTATTGCAAATTATTTATTGATTAAGATTTGAATTCTCCACATCTAAGATTCTGTAAGAACTTATCAGAAAGTACTTGTCTTGGGTATTTTCTTTACAAGTCCAGACAATACAATTAATTTCTCCACATTTTTGTTCATCATCTAGATTGCTTATGGGAGAATTGGTAATACTGCCGAGGGATATCGGAATGTGGACCTTTTTATTCAGAAAACAGATGGAAAAAAGATTGTAGATCATGAGAGTCAAGATACTCTATGTTCTCGTCTGAAGGAGGAGATGCTTCATCCATTGCGCTTGACAATTACAACCCGTGGCCCTGATACAGAACTCTTGGTTGCTAATCCTGTTGAGTTATCTGGAAAGGGGAGGCCACGTGTTTTTTATGATGCTACATTAGCCTTGAAAACTCTTGGGATCTGTGTGTTCACGGTATGTTATTCAGTATTTGAAATGTCTTTGTGCCAGTAACTTTCCATACCCACCCTCTCTCCCCCCATGGAACGGTGTGTTAAAACTTTATTAAATTATTCTTTGTTGCTTTTTGCAGGCTGAGATTGCTAGGCATTCAACATCAGATCGTCAGTGGGAACTGTATAGATTCCGTTTGGATGAAAGCCGAGAATTTCCATTATCTAGCAGACGAGCTCAACATGAGATCGTCGAGAGAGTTAAACGAACTTTGATGGGCTGGTGAGTATTCAGTAGTTATTTCGACATCAAGGAGAATCAACTTGTCTCAAGATGGTGTGAATTTGCAGTCCTCTGAGAGATAAGATGATGAGTGATCCTATATATCTTGGAAATCTGGCATTGATTGAGTCTTCTTCATATTTGCTATACCAGGCAAAGGATAAAAGTTCATCAGCTGAAATACTTGCTGAATCTTACCCCTATCTATGCTTGTTTTGCTTTCTTAGGATAATTTAGCTGACACTTTTCGTTAAATGTTTCTTTTATGTTTCCATTACTCCCCATTATTGAACCCTCAAATTTCTAGAATTGTATTCTTGTATAACCAAGAGCAGGATCCATAGATGTAATCAGGCATTTGACCTCAGTTTGAAGTAGCCAACATTAGTGAAGAAAGTGGAATTGCTATCTGAGGAAAGGAAAAGTCTGTCTAAGAGCTTGCTGGTAAACTGGTACTTGAATTTGCAAGTAAGGTTACTCGGGGGCATTGTGAGAGATGACGGAAGAGGTATTGTACGGAAGCTTCCACATCAAAACAGACAAGCTGCAACGTTAATGCCTGGAACACAGGGAGGGGCACAGGGTAGCTGGTAACAGTGACTCTTGCTTGATGAACCTCAGCAGCAATTTCTGGAAAGTTTCTGAAGCTGAAAAGAAGCTCCACAGCTAAGGCATTAAGCAGCGGTTACTTGATGGTGCACCACAAGGAATTTTATTTTGGGAAAAGGGCAATGGAAACTTATTTTACTGTCATTTTGGCTTTTGTACAGTTTGATCTAACGAATACAATAAATTTATCAACAAGTGTTAATTCTCATAGCCCATTTATTTTTTTTTTTTGTAAGTTATAGCATATTAACATAGCATATTAACACTTGTCCCTGCTAAGATAATGTCAATATTGAGAGGAAAGTTCAATATAAAAAAAAAAAAAAAAAAATAAAAAAATAATAATAAAAAAAAAGGATGACAAAGAAGAGGTACATGTTAAACAGACAACACTAGAATGTAGCTTCCGCTTGTAATACTCCTGAAGAAATTCCAAAATAGGAATATCAAAGCTAAAAAGCTCATATTCTAGAGAGCAAATCTAGAGTGAATTTGAGATAGAAAAATCCACAGTAACTTCTGGAATCTTGGGAATATCTTGTAAAGTTCACAGCTCATTTAAATCTATGATGAACTTTGAACTAAAACTTTACCAACCATCATAGATCAAGACTAGCAACAAAATAAGATATATATATATATATATATATATATATTTATATATATTTATATATATGCATATATATTAAACAGGGGAGCCAGTAAATCATTCCTAGGTAGACCAACCTACAGCATGATTTTGCAAGAATTAAGAAGACAAAAGTAAGAGCCTTTGGCAGTTCTAAGTAAAACTAAGGTTCTCAAAACTTAATAAAACAGAACCTACCATGTCTGACAAGACATACAAGACAGTAGCAACAAGTAAAACCTTCTCACTGAAGAAGAAGCTTCCAAATAACCGGTTAGTTTTAATCACTGGTTTGAGCAGCAAAGCTACCATCTTCTTTTTCTTCTTCATGACACTTTCAACTCATATGTGTTAAATCTGTTAAGAAGAAAACACAAGATTAGAGCATTTCTAAGTGGGAGTCTTTTATACTCACTTTCAATGTGTTATGTGATATTAAATTTCACATAGACAATGAATTATGGACCTAATGTTCCAACTTCCTGCATCTTTCTGCAAATTATGTTCTTCCAGTGTTCCAGAAATTATGACTTCAATGTGGTTTTCCAAAACAAAGCCCATGGTTGCCAATTTTGTTCAACAATCAGATTATTTGAAAGTCTTGAATCACATTATAATTTACCATCATTGTAGTGCATACCTTCAGGCGTCATCTGATTAACCCTGCTGAATTATAAACTAGACTATCAAGCTTTTTTTATCAGAAACATACGTTAGCTGCATATAATTGTCACAACACAATTGCTGGAGGTCAGAATTTCCATAAATAAGCATGTGAACAATACCACAGACGGATAAATTCAGAAATAAAAATAGCTGAACCATGTAATATGCAAGCATGGTCTGAAGAAACAGTTACATGAGACAAAATTAGCCAACTTCTCAAGGCATCTAGGAGACAAATCTCCAAGAGCAGCTCAAAAAAATCCCATAGACAATGAGCAAAGAAATGAATGATCAAGGAGTACCAGCCACATTAAGCAGTTTCTCCTAAAGGTGAATGAGAACAAGATGTGCAGTGACTGTTCACTTCCTGCACCTGCCGAGGTTCTTTTATCTGGATTCAAGGCATAAACATAAGATTACAGCAACAAATAAAAATAGAAGAATAATCAGAGATAAAAACGAAAACTTTAAATTTTGTGACCTACATGACTTTCTGTTGTATCTTTCTTTCTATTGTCACTAAACCAAACTAAAAGATACCTGGATGTAAACAGATAACATGCAACACATAGCAAATAAACAATCTTAAGGTGAGTTGCAAAAGAAAATAAAAATACAACAGAACAAATGATAAAAATTAAAACTTCAAATAGAAACTACCCAAGTAAGAATTCCTTCATATTTTCTAAAATCTCAGCAGCTTTCAAATATGGCTAAATATATTTACTTGGTATGCTTTGAACTTGTCCATCCTTTTATTGAGACTTACTTCTACGAACATTTTTTGGCAAATTACAATCTCATTTATATGGCATGCAGCATTTTAATCCAATATTACTCCAAGCCTAAATTTATTCACGATAGTTTCAAAACTATCTAGGGTAACTGACTCCAACTAGAACACCATCTCTTTTAGAGCATGATGCTTATATAATTAGCAAAGGAACAGTACCTCCAGCAGAAAAGGTAGAAAAGAAAACCTCTCAAGCATTTTGCATAATTGCTAGATGGCAAGAAATGGAAGCAGACATGGCCATGATTTGCGCAAACTAGGTCAGTTTCAGGCATTTATTCCCATGCCATGGATTGGATAAGGATTTTTGTTTTCAAAATCTGAGAGTCAATTTCACCAATAATCCCCACAGGAACAATTACCATCCCTGAAGTGATGAAAGCGGTTGGAATCTCTAACAATAATCTCCCTTTCAGTAATCTTTGATATAAATTTGGTTACATTATGGCAGTCCCCACAAACACGTAAATTCTTGTAAATTCGAATTGTACTTTTTGGCGGAGTATTAATAATTCCATAGGCAATGGCCAATCTCTCACTGTGACTCATAAGTATATTCTCCTTCTCATCATCCTCAACATCTTGTAATACAAAGCTGTAGTCTGGAATATAACCCAAATCCTTCATTTTAGAAGCCAACATCTCCAACTCTTTGTATATTTCTACAGATAATGGATGGGACCGATTTCCTGTGTAGAAGACCTCAATAATATTATTTAACTCAACCGAGCTCCATCCAGGGGTCTTCCTTAATCCCCTGTCTCGGACCAATGATCTCACTGCATTCACCCCTTCCCATCTCCCAACATTTGCATAAATATTAGACAACAAGACATAGTATCCAACATTATCAGAATCAACTTGAAACAAATTATCTGAAGCCACTTTACCCAGCTCAACATTTCCATGGGTTCTACAGGCAGCAAGAAGTGTACCCCAAACTGATGCATCAGGATGGATAGGCATGCTTTTAATAAAATCATATGCCATCTCCAGATATCCAGCCCGACCAAACAAATCTACCATACAGCCATAGTGTCTCAAACTAGGTTTGAGCCCAAACTCTTGTTGCATCAGCTTAAAGCACCACTTACCTTGATCAACCAATCCTGAATGGCTACATGCAACCAACAGAGATAGGAAGGTCACATGATCTGGCTGTACCCCCTTATCTAGCATATCTCTGAACAACTGAATACAAGTTAAACCTTCCCCGTGGATTCCTTGACAACATATAACTGCATTCCAAGGGATTGCACTTCTTCCAGGGACCTCATAGAATAGAGACATCGCATCATTCAATCTTCCACATTTTCCATACAAATCAATCAGGCAGGTACCCACAAACACATCTAAATGAAGACCCCTTTTCAAGACTTTCCCATGAGTTTTCATACCTTCTCTCAGGGCTCCTAGATGAGCATAAGCAGGTAACACACCCACCCATGTAGCATGGTTAGGAGTTACATTTTCACAACCATTCATATTGCGGTATATTTCAATAGCCTCACTTGCAAGACCGTTTTGAGCATAACCAGTGATCATTGTGTTCCAGGAAACTTCATCTTTAACGTGGATTCCTTCAAAAATTCTACGTGCAGAATCAACAAGACCCAACTTTGCATACATATCAATAACTGCATTTCCAATTTTAACATCATTATCAATCCAACATCTCCTTAAGATGTAGCCATGAACAGACTTGCTACAAAGAAAATCCCTGGTTTGAGCAAAACTAGATGCTAAGCTCACTAATGTTAACAAATCAGGCTGAAAACCATTTCTTAGCATCTCATGAAAGAATCTGATTGCGAGATCTGGATGATTATTTTGCTCATATGCAGCAATAATTGAGTTCCATGAAACTAAATCCCTAGATACTATCTGATCAAATATATGTTGCGCATGTTGTAATTCACCAAAATCAGCATACATTTTAATCAAGGCATTGGACACAAAAACATCTAAGTCCAAACCCTGCTTTATGGTGTGTGAATGAATCAGCAAACCTAGTTTACTATCACCTATCTGTGAACAAATAGGAAGAATGCTCGACACAGTCATCGAATCCATGTTCATATCATTCAATCTCATCTCATTCAAGATGGTAAGTGCCTCCTTAATATTTCCATTTTGAGAGAACCCAGAAATAACAGCATTCCAGCAACCCAAATCCCGAAATGGCATATCTTTAAAGATTTTATGTGCCAGAGTAAACTTGCCAAAGCGACAATACATATGGACCAAGGAAGCAGAGACGAACACATCCCACTGAAGCCCCAATTTCAAAACCCAACAGTGTAACCTTATTCCATCGATTAAATTAAGACAAGCTTTCAATGCAGGAGGAAAAGTATAAAAATCAGGCCGAACAGCAGAGGTCGACAACATTTCAAACACACGGATCATCGCTTTATGAAAACTACCAGTACGGACATAAGCTGACACAATCGAGTTCCAAGTGTATGTATCTTTGTTTGGCATTTGATCAAACATACTTTGTGACAAAGAAACATCACCCATATGGGCATAAAGATTAACAAGTCTTGTAGCACTGGAGATATTTTGCATCCTCCCAAACACAATAAGCAGGGCATGTATCTGCTTAGCAGTATAGATATTCGTACATGATTGAAACAAAAGCTCGAAATCAATCTCTTTCTTCGGCTTTTCAATGTCATTTGGTGGAATCTCAATGCAAACAGCAGCAGTAGAGTAAAATGAATTGCAGGATCCAAAAAAGGGCAATGAATTGAGAAACCGCCTACCTTTACAGGCTGGCAACAGTCTAAACATGCCCTATGATAACTGCTACAATCAAAAGTACAATAACTTAATTTTATTTGCTGAAAACTGAACAAAAACCCAGCGAAAATATTTTGATTGTTTTACTATTCTTCAACACGAGCAATCAGAAATCCTACTCTTTACTCTTGGTTAACCATTTGCAATAATCCTTTTGCAAAATTAGCAATCGACATAGAAGTTGAGTTCTCCAGCCCAGAAATGGCAAAGGAAAACAATAAATTTACAGGGTGGCGAAGAAGAGGAGCGAGCGTGACGTGAGAGATAAGGAGATTTGAAGTTACCTTCCTCGTGGAGTGCGTGTAGCAGGGTAAAGGGTATAGAGTAGAGAGGAACGGATTGCTTCAGAGCTCCATGGAGACAATGGAGAACTTGGTTTCCTTCAATGGTGTCCGGAGTGACCCGAACAAAATAGCCTGCGAGGCGACTTGAGATTGTAAATGGGCAAACAGATCCGGAGAATGACCCGAATTAGGTCTATAATTTTTTTTTTTTTAACTAGAATAATTTGCCCTTTTTTGATTTTTTTTTTAATTTTTATTTTTATTCTTATATTTTTAGATAAAAAAGTGATTGAATGAAATGAGTTTGATTTGTTAATAACTCTTTTTAATAGTGATGTGTTTCTATTTTATGAGTTTTTTTGCATTAATTTTATGATATTCAATATAAGTCCATGTATTAACGATTAAGTAAAAGTTTATTATTTATTTAATTAATTTAAATAATTTTCTTTCTAAAAAAATTAAATAATTTCCGATAAAAATTATAAATATTAATATTAATTTTAAAAATATTACTTTATTAATAATAATTTCATCTATATCTATAAAAAGAACTAGTGTAATAAATAATATATTAAAAGTTATTTTAAGAGATCACACAAAGCATTTAAGGAATTCATTATTCAGACATATACATCAAAATTTAAAAAATAATAATAATAATAATTATTATTATTCAGCATTTAAGTTATTTTAGACATATTTATGAGAATTAGTAAGTATAGAGTAATTAGGAACGAATTGTACGCCAACACTTGAATTTCCTTTCCTACCCTTCTTATCCTTTTTTTCTCCGCCAGACCATTTGTATAGCAGAAGGCATAACAAAAAATATCTTCAGCCAATTGAAAACTCTTACCACGAAAAAAAATGGAAGACTTCTGCAAATTGGAAAAGCGCGGTAACCTTTTCATCCTAACAATCGCCGGCAACGGCGAACACCGATTGAATCCGACGGTTATCGATTCCATCCGAGTCGCACTTCAACAAGCCAGGGATCAAGCCACTGGTCCGTCTGCACTAATCACCACTGCAGAGGGCAAATTCTTTTCTAACGGCTACGATCTCGAATGGGCCGGTACAAACGTCGGCCGGCAACAGCTCATGTCTGCAAAGCTCCGGGCTCTGATTTCCGAGCTTATTACCTTCCCAATGCCGACCATCGCAGCATCACCGGCCACGCCTCGGCTGCTGGCTTCGTCTTAGCCATGGCTCATGACTACTTATTGATGCGAAAGGACAGAGGGTTTTTGTTCATGAACGAGCTGGAAATTGGATTGCAGGTTCCACTTTGGTTCTTAGCTTTGATGAAGTAAAGCGGCTCGCCTAAGACTTGGCGCGCGATTGTCATAAGCCACTAAGCTGACTGCTGAGATGGGATTGCAAGGGGGTATTATCGACTCGGCTCACGAGTCATGGCGCTGAAGCGACTGTAGAGGCTGCCGAGACATTAGGAATGGAATTGGTACGGAGGAATTGGAAGGGACAGGTGTACGCTAATAATAGGAGGGCTTTGTTTGCTGATGTATTGACTGCTCTTGGAACCGATGAGACTGTCGGTGATTATGGAAGCGTCTTCAATAATCTTTCTAAACTCTAGTAAATTAGCAATAATTTAATATTAATATTAATGTAGAGTCTAAATATTCACTCATGTAAATTAAAAACTCAAATTTATTGAAATAATAATTTAAACTCTTTATTATTAGAAATTTTGTTGTTTTAAGTATTTATTATTGAACAATTATACGATGTAATGACTAATTTTTAAGATTTTATATAATTAACTTTTTCTCTTTATATTAATCTTATAATTTAGCTTAATTAAAGATTTTACATTATTCATACTTATATATATATAATAATTATTATTATTATTTTGTTTATAATTGTTGTTTTTGGTCAAAATTTTCAAATACAAAAGGATATGGATAAAATTATTTGTATGCTATAATAATGAAATGAGGATTAAATAGTAGGTAGAAAATTTTAAATACAGATTTAAATAATATAAATGTTTTGGTAAAATATACAGTTTTATATAAATATAAGGCACAATATCTTGTAAGATAATAAAAAATTAAGAACATATAACTTATTAGTTTAATTGACTCAAAAGAAATAACCTCATGTTCCATTAAATTAATATTTTGATTTTTTTTTATGGAGAATATTTTGAACTTACAAGGAATATTGGAGAATGATAATGACGCTTTTGTGCTATGAAATTATCTATCGAACTATTAATATGTTTGTGATAAAGGTGGACTACCAAAATATTTGGGTGTCATAAATCTGTACAAAGTCTATCGAGATGAGAGTCTCTAGAATGACCATCCGATGGTCAATTTAGAGACCGTAGAAGTGGAGTAAGGCAAAGTATGGAAGGATGTTCAAAGATAATGTAGTGAGAGTGACAACATATTAGGCATAGAATGACTTAGTCTTTAATTCCCTTCTACGTATTTGTTATAGAGAAAACCTGTTAGGGTTTTTTCCTTGTTGTCTCGTGGCGCAACCCTTTAACCGTTGAGGTTGATAGTCAGAAAAAATGAGTAATCATGATGTCTAATTCAACATTTAATGATTTCGACACCTTTTTTCTTCTAAATATTCAATAATCTCAATCACTAGTATTATTTTAGCAAAAAGTGATAAGATCATTTTCTTTTCCGTTGAAGTGCCCGATACCTCAATTGGAGCCTAGTCGCTCAAGCTTGGGGCAAGATTGAAGTGCCTCATTAGGTTGGCTATTAATCGTATTTATTATGTCCCCATAAAATATTTTATTCAAATTATCAATTTTTTTAATAAAATAATAATTATATATAAAAAATTATAAATATGATATATATATATATTTATACTTTTTATAATTGAAATTATTAAAATATTTACTTTAATGTGATTATAATTTTCTAAATATTAACTTATTAAAAATTAACTATGTTAATTTTTATAAATAATTAAACTGGTATGATCTTTTTTTTTTTTTTTGAGAAGAAACTGGTATGATCTTAATTTTACTATTATTTTAAACAATAGTTTAAAAACTTTGTTAAAACATCCCACCATAATAATATAATATAATTTTTGAGTAAAATTGAGTTGGTTGGTGTCGTTGTTTAGGTAGAGGACAAAAATATATAGTGCAACCATATTAGAAATTTTTTTTCCTTTTTCGGATCTTTCAAACAAAATAAATAAATAAATAAATCGGGAAAAAAAAGTTAAAAAGGCTGTTAAGGGCATTATCATTTTTCATTTTTCTTTTTCCGCGTCCACTTTTGCATCACCACTACCAGTGGATTACGGATTACCCCATGGAGTGACCTCTGATAGCAACATTTTTTTCCCCATTAATTATGATCCATCCATCCACTAGCAGAGCTCAAGTATTTCACAAAATATCTTTTCCGAGAATTGGTCTTAACATGGGAGATTTCTGCAAATTGGAAAAGCGAGGTAATATTTTCATCCTGACTATCACCGGCAACGACGAACACCGCCTGAATCCTACGGTTATCGACTCTATTCGTGCCGCGCTGCGACAAGTCAGGGATGAAGCTACCGGTCCGTCTGCCCTAATCACCACTGCGGAAGGCAAATTCTTCTCTAATGGCTACGACCTTAATTGGTCCCGTGCAAAGGCTGGCCGATCCAAAATCATGTCCGCGAAGCTTCGAGTTCTGGTATCCGGAGTTAATCAATTTCCCCATGCCAACAATAGCGGCTATCACCGGTCACGCCTCGGCTGCCGGCTTCGTTATCCCCCTTGCTCATGACTATCTGTTAATGCGCAAGGACAGAGGATTTGTATACATGGCCGAGTTGGATATAGAACTCACGGTTCCACTTTGGCTTGTGGCTTTAATTAAGTCCAAAGTCGGCTCGCCTAAGGCTTGGCGCGAGATGGTTTTGAAAGCAACTAAGGTGACTGCTGAGGTGGGAGTGCAAGGGGGGATTATCGACTCTGCTCATGATACCGCCGGAGAAACGGTTGAAGCTGCCGTGAAGTTAGGAGAGGAATTGGTTCGACGGAATTGGAAAGGACAGGTGTACGCTAATAATAGGAGGGCTTTGTTTACTGAGGTGTTGGGTACCCTTGCAACGGACGAGACCGTCGGCGATGACGGAAGTGTGTTTAGGGCAATCTCTAAACTGTAGTATTAATGCTATTTTATTTAATATTTTATGGTTTCTCCAGCCAGAAATAATCTGTATTAAATTCCATCTTTTATTATTATTATTGTCTACTTAGTTTTTGTTTTTGCTTTTGATTTTTCCTTTGATTAAACAAAAACTACTGGTCAAATTTGTTATTCAATGAACAGAGTCACAAAATGTTGCCGTCTTCTACTATCCCAATTCCTTTGTAAGTCTTCTATAAAATCCTGTTTTTATCTGGAAAGATTTACAGAGAAGGCAACATGTGCACGTTGGAGAAGAGAGGAAACGTCTTCGTTTTAACCATCACCGGAGACGATGAGCACAGATTGAGTCCAGCTCTCATCGATTCCATCCGGGCCGGACTGCTCCGTGCTAAGGCTGAGACCGATGGGCCTTCAGTTCTCATCACTACAGCCGACGGCAAATTCTTCTCCAATGGCTACGATCTGGCTTGGGCCAATTCTGACATAGAGCGTTTGCGTCTGATGGATTCGAAGCTCCGAAGCCTAATTTCCGAACTAATCAACTTTCCGATGCCAACTATTGCCGCCGTCACCGGCCATGCTTCCGCCGCTGGTTTTGTGCTCGCTCTAGGTCACGATTACATCTTAATGCGTGAAGACAGGGGGTTTCTATACATGAGTGAACTCGATATCGGGCTAAAAATTCCGGTTTGGTTTGTGGATTTGTTGAAAGCGAAGGCTGGAAAGCCGGCAGCATGGAGAGAAGTGGTTTTGAAAGCGGCTAAGATTACCGCTGGGAAAGGAGCGGAATTGGGGATAGTTGACTCCACAAGTGTTAACGCAGAGGAAACGGTGAAGGCTGCGGTGAGATTAGGAGAGGAACTGGTGAAGAGAAAATGGGATGGACAACTATACGGCGAAACACGGAGAATCGTGTTTGCAAGCGTATTGGCTGCTCTTGGATCCGATGAAACCCGCGATGATCATGTGAACAGCACCATCAAGAATTTGTCAAAGCTCTGAAATTTGAACTTTGCTACGTCGTTTTCTCAATTGGTAGTTGGTGAGACTTTTGAAATTACTTTTCGAGTTTTGATTGGAAAAATCGTCCTCCCAAGTACTCCATGATTGTGAGCCTTTGTATATATTCCTGAAAAATAAATAAATTCGTACTCATTTCAAATATATATTATAAGACAACCTAGTTCACAAATCTTCATTACACATATGCTTGATAATGTTAATATTTTTATATATATATATATATATATATATTTAAGGTTCATTTAAATCAAACAAATTATTGTAAAATTAAAAAATCTTTAATTGATCCGAACTAGTGATTGCATCTTTATGCCAGCTAATATGATAAAAAAGAAATCCTCATAGACCTACGCCCCAACGCAATACACAGCTAATCCCTCACTCACTCAACCCGCATACATACACACACATACGAAGAAAATACTCTTTTCATTCTCTCTCACACACAGATAAATATAATTAACACACACAGAGACGCCCATCATAAAACGCACTTCACTTTCTTCTTCGTCGTTCTTTCAAATGTAGCAGTGATGAAAGAGACAGTCACTGAGACAGACACACATTTCTCCTCAGTTAAATCTTAAACTCTCTCATCACTTACGTGTAATGTATAGTGAGAGAAACAACTGTCAATTTTTATATATATAGTTATATATATATATATGTAATTTTATTTCATCGATGTCGACGAGCTTTAATCCGTCAAGAAGTCCGGCCAGTTCCAGATTCCAATTGGCCGGAGGATGTTTTAGTGTTTCCAGATTGAGATCTTCGTCCCTTAGGAAACCACCTGAGCCCTTGCGTCGGGCTGTTGCTGATTGCCTTTCGTCCTCGGCTCCGTCACACCATGGAAGTCCATCTACGGCCGCCTCCGAAGCTTCCAGAACGCTTCGGGTTTGATTATTTTTCATTACCATGCTCAAATCTGTTTTCTGTGTGGATCTCGGGCTTTCCTTGTTCATTATTTCTTTTTGTCTCTCTATATATATATTTTTTAAAAAAATTTAGGGTTTGTTTAAACTGTCTTTCTTTGTGATTTGAATTTGCTCCAAAATTTAGATTTTTTTAATATCTGCATACAATCTTACTCTGTGCGTATTTTAAGGGAGCTACGTCGGTTTATGCTTTAACCGTTTGCTGGTTTAAGAGTATGTAAATCGTCGTTTTGTTGTAGCTTTGCTGCATTATTGTTCAAAATGTTGGATTCTTATATTTGCTCCACGTATGGAGATTGAGGTAGTATAGGTGAATTTATGGTTAGCATGCTGTTGGTGACCTTTCAATTGTGGATTTAGCTTGCACGAACTATTGTTTTTGGACACAAGAAAAATGGAGGAAGGAAAATATTAAAAGAGGTGGAAAAATATGGGATCCAATGGAGCTTAGAAATTTGGGTTTGTTGTTTCTTGTCCTGTGATAGACTAACTGGGAAATATTTTTTTTTTTTTTTTTTTTTGTTTAAAGATATATATATTTTTATTTGAACCGTACATGTAGAATGCTTGTTATGTCGCCGCTAATTATAATGGCATCTACTAATGCTTATGGAACTTTCTTATACATTCTTATAAATTTAGAAGGGAAAGGATTGGTAGAATTGATGTCAATATTGGCTGAAATTTCTATTGGCTACTATGATAGGGTTGAAAATTTGCAGGTGGAGTTCAATAAATGTTTCTTATGTTAGGCTGACTATGCACTATGAAAATAGTGACGTCAAATTAATTGTGTTTCTATTTTGTTGTATAGAGTTGTGTCAAAGAGAATAATTACCAATTGTAGAACTTTGATTTTGTGCTAATACTCTATTATTCAACTTTTTATAGGCTGCTATCATTTGTCTCACCAATTAAGTATTATTTAAATGCAATTGTGTGGTTTAAATGGTATCTCATTGTTCTAGCGATACAGACTGCCATAAACAATGTCTTGTTTATGCTGAAGTACCTCAAGAACAAGTGCAAAATGGGGACTTCAATTTTTAATCTTCACGTCACCCCTCTCTATGCTCAGGAGTAGCAGAATAGGATTGTCCAAAGTTGCATTCAACAAACTTACTGCTTCCTATACCATGTCCATGCTATTTACATTGACAACTACTATCTGGGAGTTTGATAAATTTGTGTACCTTCTTTTGCAAATTGATTCTTGATTACATGTTTATTTCTAAACAATACTTATCATTTTTAAATAATAGATGAGGCAGAGTTTTTGCTATATTACTAACGTTTATCTGCTGTGTACGTGTGATGTACATAATACCTACCTATTATATTAGCAGTGGGATGCAATCTTGTTTACTAAAGACAAAATCTGCTGGAAATCTCATATTTGTTTACTTGTTCTTTTATGTTTTAAAAACTTGCAGGATTATTTGGCAGCTTCTTCAACTATTGACTTGGCATATGTGGTGCTTTTAGAGCATACACTGGCAGAACGAGAGCGCAGGTATTCATGCTATATGTGCATATTGCATATCTGTGGATCTTTTAACTTTATTTATATTCAACTTTTCTAAATACAAAGAAGTTAATTGATATAACTGTTGAATGTGGACAAGAATAACATGAAATATATGCCCTTTTCCTTTGTTTGCTACAATGCCCATTATTACTTATGATATTCTGTCTATGAATTAACATATCATGAGTTGTCAAATGAAGCAAGACACATTTCTTATTGTGTTTTTCTATTCAATAACATGGATTCTTTCCTAATTCTTGCATGTCAAAGTTCTTTCAAGGTGTTGACCTTCTTGTAGCATGTGGATAGAAAATTAACCATGTAATTGCTCCTCAAGGTCTTGCCGTCCTGTGCTTAGTTGCTTCTTTCTGAATCCTATTTATGCCAAATTTCATAGTTATATAGTGAAGTGGGCTTCTCAAGATTATATATGGAAAGCTATTTGAAAACCTTATGCTCAGGCTGAGAGGTTGAGTTGCTATTTTTTTCTTTATGCTTATTTCTATATCTATCAATGTGAAGTGAATTTTTTGCGGCATGTTTCTCCCTGCATGTTCAGATGCATATTATGCACAAATAGATGGAAAATGAAATTGATCACATTTTGTATATAGGAGAAATTAGAAATAATAAAAGTAGTGAAGGAGAAAATTTGATACAAAAGACACGGGTACTTATTCTTTCCCCCTCTGATGTGATCTAATAGGATTGAATGTTCTCTTATGGCATCATGAGCATACTATTGGATACTTTGGAGCAAAGTCCCATGTTCATGTTTTAATTTTAAGGGGCAAGTTGATGATCTCTAGATTTATTTATTTATTTTTTTCCTCTATATTTTGGGATTTACTCTCTCTTAATTGAAACAATGCAAAGTTTGTAGTGTTGTTGCTCACTATCTGTTCTTTCAGGTTTTCCTGCCTAATAAAGCTCTAATGCCCTAATATTTGCATAGTTCAGATTTTATTTTGAGAAATTTGCAATTCAATATTCTTTTGTCCATGCTGTAATTTGGCCTGTTAATTTCAATTTTTTGGCTTTGTAGTCCAGCTGTAGTTGCAAGGTGTGTTGGGATTTTGAAGCGATACCTATTACGGTCAGTTTCTCTATATTCTAAGTTCTCTCTTTTATTTCCCCAGAGTATGAAAGGTTAGAGGTTAGCCCTTTATTCCTTGATTGTCATGATTGTTTTTTGTCTTGGGAATTAAAGCATGAGCTACATTCCATATTGTAATGGTGCAGATGTCATTATTCAGTTTTTGATTCTTGCTGTGATTCTTCATAGGGTTCAATATTCCTTCTGTTATACATATTTAATTCCCCAAGTATCTTCAAGAACTATATCTTGCTTATATTTTATTATGCTTGGAATATTCGACCTTGTCTATACCTGAAAGCTGCAAATGTTTTGCATCATTGAACATTGGACTGGTTTTGTTACTCCTCTGATGTAGAAGTGAGTAGTGTTACATGTAAATGAAATAGTGAAAATTCAACTGAAATATGTATGGAAAAATCTTGTGTAATTATTTTAGCAAAGTATGTTCTACCAGTTTTGTTAAAGACTGGTTCATTGTATTCTCACAGTCAGTTGGAATTTTATTTTACCTGGCTCTTCTGCTACTTTTAACTTCCCATCATGGACATGACCACCAGTGGTGGGAGTATATCAATTTTTTTTTTCCCTCTTTGGCACTTGATTTGATAGTTAGCAGACTTTTATTTTATATGATATCTCAAACTACGAGAGTCTAAGATATAAACCTAAATGGGTGTCTTTGATTGATGCATTAAATGCAGATCAGAAAAGTCAGTTTGTCATTATTGAGATCCCATGAATTTGAAGTAAGGAGTTGGAAATTCTTATTCATATTAAAACAATGTCATGTTCATTTCCTTGTACAGGATATACAAATGGTTCTGCTATAATCTTTCTTTTGTCAGCAATAGCTGTCAGAAAATAATATTTTTTATTTTTATTTTTTGCAGATATAGACCTAGTGAAGAGACATTGCAGCAGATAGATCGTTTTTGTGTAAGCATAATTTCTGAGTGTGATCTTAACGCAAACAATAAATTGGCTCAACGGTCACGTTCTTTGAAGAGTCAGTCATCCGTAGCTCCAAAGGTGTCGAATAATGTACCTCCCCTGCCTGTATCAAATGTCATATCTGGAGCACTTGTGAAGTCCTTGAATTATGTACGTTCATTAGTAGCCCAATACATTCCAAGACGATCTTTTCAGCCAGCAGCTTTTGCTGGAGCACCTTCTGTGTCAAGACAGTCACTTCCAACATTGTCAACTTTATTGAGCCGATCATTCAATTCCCAACTATCCCCAGCAAGTACCCAAGAAACTTTGGAAAATAAAGAGGCAAATACATTATCTGTTTCAGAATCATCAATTGCTGAAGAAGTTAATGGAGTTGAAGACTCTGAGTACCTAGCCATTGATCTTTGTAAATGGCGTTGGTGCAGAGATCATCAATCATGTCTTCATTCACCTCTAAGGTAGTTCACTGATTTGATTTATCCATAATTTTTTTTTTATTATTCTTTCTGTATTCAATAGTGTCTAAAATTTTCAAACTTTCAGCGACCATGTTCTAAAACCCCAGGACTTGAGTACCCATAATTTTCTGGAAGTTGGTGCAGCAGCTCTTCTGGTTGGGGATATGGAGGCTAAAATGAAAGGAAAACTTTGGCGGACTTTTGGGACTGCTGAAATGCCTTATCTTGATCAACTTTTGCAGCCTTCATTGCTTACAACTGTAACCAATTCTGCCTCCGCTCGTTCCCACTTAAGAGCAATAACTGCACTAAAACGATCCAGGCCAGGACCTCAACAGATTTGGCATGTCTACCTTCTCCTTTATTACCTCTATTTGGGTGATTCATTAATGCCTCACTCTCTATGCTTTTACAATTATTTAATGCAATGATATATGCTGTATGCTGTAACAGCTGACTTTAGTTTGCTTTCTAGCTTTTTTCTGTGCCAGTGTATTTTTGGTGTCAAGTTATCTGAGAGTTGATGCATATTAATGGTTTTTAATATTTCTTCAGATGTTTCTCATTAATCATCAGGATGCCTTACTTTTGCATAGCACATATATAAGTTGAAACTTTATTAAGTTTCAAAAGCCAAACTGGAGTAGCTGTTTCTTGAACAGAAAGTAACTGAACATCTCCTATTAGGTTTTCAAAAGGAATGTCATAATTGGGGAGTTAAAACTGTTATTCTATGTTGAATTTTCCTGTTGTGTTACTCACTTTACTCTTCTTCCATGCTTTGCCTATTGTGACGCTCTACCTTGTATGAATTCAAGACATTAATTATCCTTTAGTTGGATGTGGACATGATGTTTGGCTTATCACAACTACGTAGGCAGACTTCTTTTCGAGGTCGCTTATGTTCTTTTTGCTGAGTTTTGATGCTTTAAAGATGCAATTTTACAATTTTCCTTTTACTTTCTCTTCATGTTGCGCAATAGAAATGGTGGAAGTATGTTTGCGTTGATGATGAAGTTTCATAAAAGTTGTTTTACTTTCTTGAGTTTCATATGCCATCATTATTGCCTTGTCGATTGGATGGTCTCCATAGATTGATTTGCAAATCTATTTGATACTTGGTGATAACCATACTTGTTTCTCAGGGATGATTCTCCAATGAGTACCTTCCGTCCACGAGCAAAACCACTTTTTCAGTATCGACATTACAGGTACTAGATGTGCACTTCTAAATATGAATATTACATCTTTGCCTATTATTACGCATCTCTATGCACCCAATTTAAGCCCTCACCCCCAGGGGTTATTGAAAGTGGCTCATAGTTGGGTCAGATTTAGTTACTGTCATGAATTAAATATGTTGTTTTATGCTCTTTTCCTGTCCTGGATTTCTTCAGATCTATCTGTGTACATTTTTCTCCTGCACTCTTTGCCAATCAACCAATCTTACACTGAGCATTTGATTATGTACCAGTGAACAACAACCTCTGCGTCTGAATCCTGCTGAAGTTTCTGAGGTCATCGCTGCCGTTTGCTCAGAGACACCACCCGCAAATGTTAATTTCATGACAGTCTCATCTAAATTAAGTAATAACAGTGGAAAGCCGTCAATGGATGTGGCAGTTAGCGTTCTTGTCAAATTAGTAATTGATATGTATGTTTCCACTAGTTTGATTGAGAAGTTATTTGTCCCTCTTTTGATCTGCAAAATACTGTTTCTTTTATTCCTTTAACCGATCGCTCTCATGTTTCTTCTGGCTATGCTTCTACATCTGACCTATGGGGAATTATTTTCCTTGAGATCACTGCTTATTTTGATATCCAAGAGCAAGTGAACTTGTTGAGTTCATATCCCACTGCATGATTTTTTTGGGCTTCTGCACAGATTGTGTAATTAATTGAATGGATGCTTCTGTTGCTAATGAATATTTTTTCTTTGGATAATGTACTTGTTTACCATGACTATCTGTTAACGTCCAGGATTTTCTGTTTCTGATACATTTATTATCTATTTCTGTAAAATTGGTAAAACCAATGAGCTTGACTTATTAGTCTCTGTGCATGATTCTATCCTTCCCTTTCTTCTTGATTGGGAGTTGGGGATGGAGGCTGTTTGGGTGGAAGAAGTAGCTCGATAGTGGAATGGGTTATGCTTTAAGTTCAATATTTTACCATGCCTGTGTAAGCTATTTTTTTTGTTTGTAATTCTTAAGTGATCATAGTTGGTTTTTATTTTTGTAGGTATGTTTTAGATTCTGAGACTGCTGGTCCTCTCACTTTATTTATGCTTGAGGTACTGTATACTTTACGTACAGATTTTCTCTATCTATTTATTTATGGAAGAAGGTATGTGATGCTAATAAATCTGCTTGGCAGGAAATGCTTAATACACCAAGACTGGTATCAAAGGCTCGGGCTTTTGATTTAGTTTTGAACCTGGGTGTCCATGCACATTTATTGGAGCCCTCAGCACAGGATGATACCTCCACAATTGAGGAAGACTACTCTCAAGAACCTTCTTTGGACAATGGAGTTCCACTTCCCACACAAGAAAAAGAAAAGACAGATCAACTGAAGAAACTGGGAAATTCGTCAGCTGTTGACAAATTCGAGTGCTGGATTTTAGGCATTCTCTCTGAGGTCCTTCTTCATCTTGTTCAGGTACATGTGTATGATTTAGTGGATCTCAATGTTCAAATAACACCAGTTAGCAGTCACTTCTTACATGTGCAATTGAAAGTAATGAGGCTTACAGGAATAAAGTCATTGAGGTTTAGGGTATCTGAGTATCAATGTTGGAGCTTTGACCTGGCCTAGGGAATTCTGTTTAAGATCTTAGATTAATTCTCAACCATGATTTTAATAGCTGATACAGATCATTTGAAGCTTCTTGAGTTCAATTTTTCTTGTTTTTATTTCTTTGCCTTCTCATTTGCATAAATTTTTCATTTTTCCTGTGGATATGTGGGTTTGTTCTTTATGTTTTATTCTTCTGTAATTCTTAAGAGTGCTTCAAGGTTTTATGTTTACCTTTGTTTTTCTTGATTTAATTTTTTCTTGGGGGAAGACAGAAATGCAATGGTATAAGAATTCTTTGGGACAGTCCAGCTTTCTTATTGCCTGTGATCTTCATTTGAAATGGAAATCATGGTTCTTATTGATATACTGTATTCTCTCGAAAATATTGTTTGCATTGTATGTTCTTCCACAGGGGAATATTACCTTGGAGCTTTGGATGGGGTCCTTGAAAATGATCCACGTAATCAATCAAATAAATCCCTACTGATATGATTCCCCTGCATTATTCATTTTTTTATTCCAGTTTAGGTGCATTAATGTCCTCAAGACATCAACTCTTATAAAAATACTTAGGCAGATAAATGAGGTTCTGACTCTTGCAACTATGTGTTTCTTCTTATTGCATCTTGTTTGGACTATTGTTAACCGAAAATGGATAAAATTTACAGCAATAGCGACATTAATCTGTTATCTGCTCCCTGTTCATTTAAATTACTGTCCAAGTAAAGGTAACTGGCAAATTTGGTTGGGAAAACATGTTTATTCTAAAACAGTGGGGTTTTGTACATCTAAAAAGGAATTTAAGATGTTCACTCTTCAAATGAATTAAGAATAATTTTAAATGTTTTGCGACCTGGTTCTTCTTTCCATGGATTTATTTGAGCTTCTCTTAAGATAGATGGTTAAATGGGAAAACAATTTGTACAAAGAAACTGAAAGCTACCTAACTTTGGATGCCATGTCATTGATTGTTACTATTAACCCTTTAAAATGCTGATTGTAGATTGGATTTGGCCTTCTGGTTGGAACTTTAAATTTCTTCTTTTCTTTTCCAAGTTTTCCTAAATGATGATGTTACTTCACAGACAGAAGAAAAGGAAGAGTCTATATGGGCTTCAGCTCTTAGCTGTTTGCTTTATTTTGTCTGTGATAGAGGCAAAATCCGGAGGAGCAGACTGAAAGGACTTGATATAAGAGTGAGTATCTCGGCTCATGGTGGTCATATCCCTGAATACTTCTCTCCTTTCAGATATTTAGCATTAATATGATACCTTAACAGAAGTCTCCTGTTTTCCTCTCTCGTGTGTACAAAAGCAAGAGTTAGGCAACTATGATAATTTTTTATTCTTTTTATTCTTAAGATCCATGCTGTTATAAGATAAGATTATGATGTCAGATTTTGGAATAAGGTTCTTGTGAGCGAAGAAGCATCAGCTGTTTCCTGGTTGTCTGATTCAAAAATAGTAATCATCATTGATTGCTTGTGTTGGGGAATTTTTTCTGAGTTAAGCATATAAGATATCTCTACAATCAACATGTCAGGCATTGAAACTTTACCTTTTCTTTCTCTTTTTTTTTTTTTTTTTTTTTTTTTTTTTTTTTTTTTCATTTCTTTCCATTATCATGTATCGCATCTGAAGATAATTCATTTGTTGGTACATTGATAGAAAATTAAATTGTGTTCTTCTGTGTGCTTTCATGTAAATGCGACCTAGGAATTGAACATCATATGTTCCTTTGTTTGCAGGTTGTTAAGGCATTCATGGTTATTAGTAGACGAAATTCTTGGGCGGATATAGTTCATCACAAGCTGATATGTATGCTTACGAATATGTTTTATCAAGTTCCTGACGGACCTAATAAAGCTGTTTCCGCTACGCCTGTATTTCTTGTTGAGCAGGTTGATTTGATTGGAGGAATTGAATTCATTTTTAATGAGGTATTTCCTGATGACTTTTCAAAACTTATATAATTGTCTCAGATTCTATGATGCTTGAATTCAAAAACCGCAAGAACTCTGGCAATTGAGTTCTAGCACTAGGTGAATTCAATGAACGAATTCTATGATGATCTTGTGATTTATTTCTAATGATGAGTGAGAACACTAAAGTAGAGCATACTTGTCAGCTCAAGCCTTTAGGTTTCAGTGGGAGGCTCATCTGCTCTACGAATGGACTGTTTCTGGAGTGACAGTATAATCTTTAGGGTTGGAGCATCTTCTGGAGCTAAGCATTGATATGCTATTATGAGAGCATTAGCCATAGTGAAGGTCTTGATTTTTCCTTCCAGTTTCACGCTGCAGACCTAATTAGGCTGTACTATGTGGTTCTGTTGATCATATTATTTTGGATTACAAATGGAAATAAATCAGTTTAAATTGCCATATATCAGTGAAATTGTTCAAATAGGTACTTTGCCTAGTTTTCATAGAGAACTCCATAATTCAGACAATATTCATTCATTGGATGCATTGTTTTTATGAAGAACTCTTTGCATGAATATGGTCTCTCAAGGACACATCCATAGGAGCATGTTCAGTAAATGTGTTGAATGCAAATCGTAAGTTGGTCTCTCAATGATTGTATTCAATATTTTCTTGAACAGCCATCTTTTAGTTTCTATAAATTGGGTTAGATTGATAAAAACCCAAATGCCAGAGATTGTACTTATGCTTAAATGCAAGAGCCTTGTTTGCTTGTTTTCTTTTTCTGTGGGGTGGGGGAATTACTGCCTATATTTGTCTAGTTAGCTTAAATAATCCAGACTGAGAGGCACTTTTGACTCACTTCCATCTGTATGAATGTAGTACTGTTCAAGAATAAGAGATTACCCTGTCAAAATCACATGATAAACCAGTTATTTTTCTTATGGATAAGTTATTTAAGTGGATCTGCTGCTATTATTGCATATTTAAACATTCATATTTGTATATGTATTCTTATCATCATTAGCCCATTAGAAATGGACTATATTTTTCACTGGCTTGTTTCTATATCCTTTCAAATTTGCATTTCAACGTGTGTTGGAACATTTTATTTTGGGTAAAGCTCATTTCGGATGTTGTATGGGCCTGTAAAAATGCAGTTAGTGCTTTCAAATTCAAGGGAAGAGAGGAGGAACCTTTTCCTGGTGCTGTTTGATTTTGTTTTGCATCAAATAAATGATACTTGCATTGCTGCTGGAGTTTCTGAATATAGTGATGAAGAGATTCAACCTATTGCTACATGTCTGATGCTTGCAAATGCCTCTGAAGCTCTGTATATTTCTGTCAAGCTTGGAGTTGAAGGCATTATACAACTCTTAAGGAGATCAGTTTCTACTGCATTGTCAAGATACGCTAATAGTGATCGTCTTACTGTGGTAATTTCAAAATCTTGTGTTTAAGCTATACTGAACAATTAACTACAAGTTGTTTTACAATTAATTATTTCAAATGCTGTGAGATGCAATTAATGGTCGTTCTTGCCAAGAAATAGCATTTTATTCCAAATATGGTTATGGGGATCAGGTAGATATCCTCTCACTATATGGTTCACTTTGATTCCAATAGCAGTAAAATGTTCCTTAAATAGAAGCTTACACTTGTTTCATTGTGGTAATTGCCACATGGATGACTTTGAACTTCACATTTTTTATTCCAAATGGCTTGATCTGTAGAAGATGTTTGGGCTCATATATAAACCTTGGACAGAATGTCATTTTGTTTAGTTTCCCTTATACAATAGAAAACCAAAAAGAAAGTGAGGGCATGCATTGAATATACCAGTAATTTGTACAGTGGTCCTTTAGCTTTCTGTATATTATTCTCTCCCTCATTTCTTCTTTTTCTTTGTGCGTTCTGAGAGGCTTTCTAGGTTTTCTTTGTTCAAACTCTCAGTTCCTCCCTAATGCATTATAGAATAATATATTTCCAACTAGCTGTAATAATTGTTTTCTCCTAATGTGGGGTACTATCCTCCTTATGAGGTGAGAGAGACTATATGATTGTTTCTTGGGCTTATGGACTGATTGCTTGTTTGTTTCTTGGGGGTGCAGGGGAATCCAATGAATCAGATATTCACTGATATTTATTATAAAGAAAAGTGTGTCTTGTTGGTGCTTTAGATTGTTTTACTTTATCCAGAACAATACTATGGATTGTGGATTTTTGCATTTTGAAAAGTTTTCAATTAATTTTATATCCCGACTGATATTGGAAAGAAGTCCTGATAACTGGATAGAATTCTAAAACAGTCAATGTATATTCCTTGAAAATTATTATTATCTTCTTATGAAGAGATCAAGCAAGGCAGTACACTGACCAAAGTCAGGTATATGTTTGACAAATGTTCTTGTGTAAATTTCTTTATTTATTAAATACATAACTTTTATTACTTAGTTTTTGGTATTTGTTTGGTCAGTCCTTTATAATTAGTAGAAATTGTATGGCAATCTAAATACATAAGAAATACTAGTCAACCACAAAAGATTTGAAAATTTGTTCCACATCCAAGTTTCTTGAAAATTTGGGGAGCTTCAAGAAGATCTGCCCTTCAATTGGAGTCTTTTGTAGTATAATCCATGTTGGTTACATTTCTGGATCCATCTTTAAATGTTATCCCAGCTGGCTTATTTTGAAGGATTGCATCATCATGAACTTTTATTGATAAAAAGTACTTGTTTGAAATCAAATGGCATGTGTAACTTAAACTTTTATCTGTGCTACATACCTGCCTTTGTTTAGTTTATGGAACTATAGTTTCTTGGTAATCCTGCTGTTTGTCCTTGTTTTCCATTTTGCACATGTATACTTTGACTATACTGAGTGTTGCGTTTGTAAAAGAAAATATTGTTTTCCTTTGATTTTTTAGCCGAAATTATTTCTTGCATAATACTTTCTTGATTAATTAAACATGTAAACGTGGAATTCAGTTGATTCTTCTTATTTCTTTTTGGAAGAGTAAGATGTCAACATATCAGAAGATGTGCATATTGTGGATATATTATTTTGAAGTTTTTATAGCCTATTATTTTTGTTTTTCTTGTAGCTCATGGACAGAATTGTTGAAAAGCTTGATGCACTTATTAGATCCTTTATTCATTTGGACCAAGAGTTTTCCAATGCAATACAGATAACCAAATCTTGTAAGTTTTTGGATGGTATTGATGGACATGTGGGAAACAGCATAAGTATGAAAGCAAAGCTTTCTTGGGCAACCTTACATTCTCTGCTTCATTCGCGAAAATCTGCTTCTCGTCACCATGGATATTTGTGGTTAGGAGATTTACTAATGACAGAAATTAGTGAAGAAGGTGATGAAAGTATTTGGTCAAGCATCAAGAACTTGCAGAAGAAAATTGCACTTGCTGGTCTTAATGATTACTCGGCTGGTTCGGAAATCCCTTTGCACATTTGGCTTTTATGTGGCCTTCTAAAGTCAAGAAGCAACTATGTCAGATGGGGCTTTCTTTATGTTCTTGAGAGGCTTCTTGTGCGATGCAAATTTCTTTTAGATGAAAGTGAAGTTCATCATGCAATTACTGGTGAAACTCTTAGACGTCTAAATGATAAAAGTCGCCTTGAAAAAGCAAATGCAGTGATAGACATAATGAGCAATGCCTTGTCCTTGATGGCGCAGAATGAGACAGACCGTCTGAACATATTGAAGGTAATCCTCCCTTTTTCTGATTTATTTTTTATTTTAAATTTTGAACCATATAAAACCCACTCGTGGTCCTCTCCGTTGCAGTTTTTTAGTTTTTCGGATGAAGCACCTTTTAGCTAACTTGAAAAATGTAAATAAAGGCACTTCCACTAATGACCATTGCATTAATAAACTCCAACAGGCACTGAATTAGCATGCTTTATAGTTTCTGTTCAGTGACAAAAGGTGCAGAGAGTGCTCTTTATAATTTTCAATTTTCCAAAGTAATCATTTGGCTAATATACCATAATATGGAGTTCATCTAGTTGAATTGCAGCTACTTATCTTAAAGTGGACAAATGGAATCTCTTGTTAGAATGCTTACTAGACCAAAAGTCTTAATCTGACAGAGGTGGATGGATGGCCAGCCAATAATCTTACAGAAAAGAAGCCATTTCATCCTTTAGGTGGTAGACACATGAGGAGACTTTTTTTTTTTCAAATTTTGTTGTTACTGTTTAGCATTCACAGTCATGAGATGTTTCAGTGTAAGTTTGATTCGGTGTTGGATCTTTATTTCAGTGGTCATGTTCTATTAACTTTGCATTCTTTTTCCTGGGTTAATGATTATAGATGGCAAACATAATACTCTATGAATTCTATTGTGTATCCTTTTAACGAAACTGTTTTTAGTCACTAAGTTCTAACATAAATAGTTTCTTAGTTGGAGGTTGGAACCTCTGAACAAGAAACTCGTTGTGCTTTTGAGGAAAACAGGATCACTGGTGTAGTTACATAATTTAATTTAGAATTCATACAAGAGAAATGGAAGAGTTACTACGATAGTTTAAACAACGAACATTTTTTCTTTCATATTGTAGCTTCCAAATTTTACATGGAAAACTAATAATTTGCCTGAAAATTAAGCTTTTAAGGTTGCTTGGAGTTCACAATATACTCATCCAGTTGCTTTCTCAGTATCTTAGTTTCTTTCTCCATGACACTAGGGGAAGACCATAGGGTACTGTCTTCCCAGCTTTTGCCTTCAATTAAGAACCAGGTGCAAGTAAAAGCCCATGGATGCATGTCTAGAGATTGGAAAGACAACCATAGCATGACCCAAATGAATAAACTGACATACAAGCCTCTCATACTGAGAGGATAAATGTATTCTCAGATGTATACAGCCTCTTACAAGCAGCTAGAATTCTGACTCATGCATAAAGCACCTTCTCTGTTGGAAATTTTATGGAGGTTGTAGGCAAACAAAGATAATTGTTGTTTGATTATTTATCAGGTTTTAATCTTTCTCACTTGTATCAGAGAAATTGTCCATAGTTGCTATGCTTCTGAGCTGCATTTATTTAATATTTTCTTTTAGCTCTTTCAAATGCTGATATTTGTGCTTTTCTCACAACCAAATTAATCTGAATATTGTGCATAATTAATTGCATTTCAGCTCTCCCAAAATTCATCTTATGATGTTCTTTCTTGACATTAATGTATTTCTTCATTGGCATTGAGCAGATGTGTGACATTTTATTTTCTCAATTATGCCTGAAAGTTCTGCCTTCAAGTTCAATGCCACTGGATATCATGCATGGTGATAAAGATTCTAGGAGTTTAGATTTGATCAAGAAGGCTGATGTAAGAGAACAATTTTCTCAAAGAGAGAACAGTTGGGAAGACTCCTCTGGTGATGCTGCTGGCAGATTTGATAAAGACCCTTTGTCAGGAAAAACTGCATCCCTTGCGGCACTTCTTCTTCGTGGACAGGCCATTGTCCCCATGCAGTTGGTTGCACGCGTTCCAGCAGCTTTATTTTATTGGCCTCTTATCCAACTTGCAGTTGCTGCAACAGACAATATTGCTCTTGGGGTTTCTGTTGGTAGCAAAGGAAGAGGAAATGTACCTGGTGCCACATCAGATATAAGAGCAACACTTCTCTTGCTTTTAATTGGGAAATGTACTGCAGATCCTGATGCTTTTAAGGAAGTTGGAGGAGAAGAGTTTTTTCGGTACTTATAAAGTTTTTTTTTTTTTTTATTTTTTATTTATATATTAAGGTTTTTTTTATTATGGGTATGATATATAACACAGTTCATTCATGGGCCTGCCTTTGTCAGGGAACTGTTGGATGATACAGATGCAAGAGTGGCATATTACTCCTCCACTTTTCTTTTAAAGGTAAGTTATTGGTTTCTTCTGCAGATCCTGGATTTCTGAATGCCATTTACGTATTAGTATTCACTAATTAATTTGCAATTTTACAGAGGATGATGACTGATGAACCAGAAAGTTACCAGAAAATGCTTCACAGTCTAGTGTCAAGAGCACAGCAGGTGGTTGTCGTTATAATCTGTCTTATTTGTTCTGTTTCCTTTAGAAGAGGGCGTTGGTAGTCTTTTATTTCACCACTCGAAAATTTTAAGTTCTTTTCCCAATGAAAATGATACCACTCACTAGCTTTCTACATTTTGGCAAAAGTTGCATCACAAATTTATTTATTTGTTTCATTCAACTCATAGCTTTACACGTCCAACTTAAAACTCCTACCCCCTGGCCAAAAGAAGAAATATCTGGTTATAGGACCTCTTTCTCAGTTACAATTATCTGGACTTTTGGACATAATTACAGATACTAGGCATATGTATCAAGTCATTGTATAACCTGAGAAGGAATGCAGAGTCATTGTCCACCATTAGTCTTGATACAACCTACAAACCTGGAAGTTGAAATATTTCCATAAAAGCTGATGCAGAAGTAGCTAAGGTGAAACCAAAAAGAGAAGCAAAGTAGTTCTAGTCTTTTACATGAAAATTATGGTCTGGCAGATCACTTGATTTCTTATTCAGTCCTCATAACTATTGTTTTCTGAAAGCATCTATGTTTGTGGATTATCCCTTTTTCTTTGTAGTATTGATTTTCAAACTACAGGTTAATTGTTTGGAAGCTAATGCTTATGATGGTTTATTCTCTTAATTGCAGAGCAACAATGAAAAACTTTTGGAAAATCCTTACCTTCAGATGCGAGGATTACTTCAGCTTTCGAATGAATGACGTGTACTATCTGCTTTGTTTGCTCAACCTGGAGAGAATATGATGGGCAGTTCATTGCTTAGTTTTGTGAAGACACCAGATGGTTCATTTTACCTTGTGCACTCAATAATGAGGATCTGCATATGTGTTTCCGTTCAGTCAGAATATCTGTTCTAACAGGGTATGAGTGTCCAGAAATTTTGTTACATACATTGGCATATTTGCTCATGTTCTTCAATAGCATCGACCATGATGCACCATGAAGTCCTGTTGTGAAAGTGATGCAGAAATCCACTTGCAACATCTTCATAAATTATGTTGCCAAATGCTAAGAGGTTAAGTTCAATCTGTAAGTCTACAAGGCTTCATGCCTGACCAAGAATAAGAATTTTAACTAAATAATATATTTGAGATTTGTCCCAGCAAAAAAGTGTCGAGGATGTCATTCAAGGCCTAGCTGCTGCTGCCTGCTTCAATACCACATAATATGGGATATTCAGGTACTAAATGTATTTTGTTGTCAGTCGGTCATTTTAATATCACGTCACTACTCTTTTTCCATTATTTTCAGTGTGTTTAATTAGCCCTTCGAAATAATCTGTATCAAGTTCCCAATAACATTAGATGACATGTTCTTGAAACCCCCATTTTGACTTGTCAGGGTTTGGTTTATTTTCTTGATTTTTCATTTTTCTGACTGTAGCTTGTGCAATGTTCTCTATTTCATGTGGATGCAGTTATTTGCAAAAATCAGGTGTAAAATACCAACTCAAGGGATGTACAGGATGGATATTATGCATCATCTTTTCTCATTCTGAGGTTAGCACCTTTATTGACCAAATTGCTAGTAGGACTTATCTGCTATCAATCTTGGAGTGCTTTCACTTGTGGATTACAAAGCAAGATCCACCTATTAAACGTGTAAGATTTGCTTCACCTTGACAAGACTACAGGGTTGAACCTCTTATAGGTTCACTTGCCAGAGTTGTTGGTATCATTTGTAGATAATATATATTCTTTCAAACATGTACATATGGGTATCTGTTTTTAAATGCCCACAATCCCACATCATTGAAAGAGTAAAAGGAGTGATGTAGCCAGTTGTAGGATAGCTGTTGGAGAGGTTTTCCACCCTGAACATGTTGACAAACTTTATTTTATAATTTTATACAAATTCTTTAGGTTATTTATAGCTCAAGAATCAAATGCAGCTGTAAGAAATAATAATAGTTTGTGTGGGCCTCTGATAAAGGCTGATTTCTGAAATATTGGTGCATGACTCAGTAAAAAACTGCAATTGTGAGCAATTACCAAGTATGTATGACAGCAGACTAACAGACATCACATAGACTTGGAATTTCGAAAGAAAAAAGGGAATAGTGAAAGGTTGACTATGTGCATAGTCTCTTCAAACTCTCTACAACTGCAAGTATACTGCAATGCAGAGTTACTGGATTTCTTTTATCCCGCGGGAGGTTTGTGTCAAGGGGATTCACTATTTTTCTATTTATTTGTTTTATGTATGGAAATTCTTCATCAAAAGATCTTTAGGGCAGTCTGAGAAAGGTGGCAGCCCACTCTCACACCTCTTCTTTGTTGTTTTTTGATTTAATTTGAACAAATCTATAAATAAGAGAAAAAGAAAAAGGGGAGAGATGTAGCTGTTGGGGAACTTGAACATCTAAATGATGTACTATACTAATCCTTTAAGGTTTTATTTGGGCAAATTGGTAAAAATAGTCCCAAACTAATAGATGTTTGGTGAAATTAGTCCTTAAATTATATTTTTGCAAAAAATTGTGAGATTGGTAAAATTCTGTTAAATAATATTAATAATCAGCAGAAGAACCCAACTTATGAATCGGTTATGGAAAATTTAAAAATTTTGGAAGAAAAATAATAATTAAGGTTTTCAAGAGATTTTTTTTTTTTTTTTAAATTTAAAGTTTATAAAATTATCCCAATCTCTTATTAAAAATTAAAGGAAAAAATAAAACTGCTGCTCAACGATGAAAATTCCAGTTTATAGTGGGACATATAGCCCAGCTCAAAAGATTAAAATAAAGCCACAGGATAAAAGAAGCGCAGGAAGAAAACCAGAGCACAAACCCCAAACAAAACAACAAGTCAAGTAAGACAAAGCATAGCCCAATCCAAACGAGTAAAAGAAAGCCACAAAGAAATACGTGAAAATACGTGAAAAAGCAAAGTAATATGAAAAATCTGTTATAAAACTATTATTAACAAAAGTAATATATAACAAAATGTAAGATTGAGATCAAAGGGAAGAAAAGTTTTCTTGAGAGAAGCTTTCTTGTATATTTCATATATCTTCTTGTATATTCTTCTCAATACAAAACTACACATTTCACCCTATTTATAGGAATGAAGAGGTAGTAGAGATAATGTAAATAATAACAATAATAGAGTTAATTAGGTATGAAGATAGTGAAAGTAATTAGGTATGGAGATAGTGAAAGTAATTAGGTATGGAAATAGTGAAAGTAATTAGGTATGGAAATAGTGAAAGTAATGGAGATAATTTAGGTATGGAGATAGTTAAGATGATGAAGATATTGAAGGTAGTTGACATACAAATATTCATAATAAAATCGACGTATTGTTTTATTCCAAATCACCATCAACTAATTTTAATTCCATGTGGCACCTTACTCGCTTTTCCGGAATCGGGATCATCCTCTTCTTCATCCGACGACTTCTTCCTCTTCTTACCTTTACCTTTGCAAGTCTCCCGTTCACTGCAAACAAAATATATAGTAGCAATAATAATAATAATATTATTACAAAGAAATAAATAAAAGATTTGCAGATGCCCATTATTAATTAGTCCAAATGCAAAACCATAAATATTATACCGGGAGAATGAACTATGAAGATATAGTTGGAGTAATAACCTAAAAGATTGCTGTGGATGGAACATTACTTAAAAGGTGGATGTGCATACCTTTCAATTTCAGATGGAGATCTATCAGTTGGAGTGTCGAGTTCAGCATGGGAAAACCGTACGTGCAAAAAGTTTAAAAGCAACGGTTCTTGGGTCTCCCTTAAGGGGCTTGTCATTGAGTTCCCAAGACTTTTCTTCGGGATAGTCGTCTATATGCAACTTCGCCATGCACAATCATGCACAAAAATAAAGTTCATGTAAGTAAATGGTGGATTTAGAGAAGTATTAATTAAGCTACACAAATCTATGAAACATACCATGAAATTTTCCCTTGTGATCATAAAAAATACAAAACTATTTGAATCGGCCGCCTCGTTTCAAGAATTTCTGCAAGATTGTATAAAACATTTATACTACTTAACATAAAATCAACAACAGTAAATGGAACCACCACCTTGTACTTGTAGAGATTTCCACAAAGAAAATTAACAGTAGTGGCGTAGTTTTTGAATTATTTACCATGATATCTTTAGGAGTGGCGTCGGTATTCACTTCAGAAACATACAAAATAATACTATCCAAATCGGTGGAGATTCTTTCTGTTCCCATTTCCACATCTTGAATACGAGACGGATGACTTTTATACACGCACAATGTATAACATACAAAAGAGAAGAAGAAAAAAAAATTAGAAAAAAAACAACAACAACACAGGGAGAGGAAAAAGAAAGTAAAACATTTAGGTTACGGTTTTGGGGACGTTCGATTCGTTCTTTTTTGGAGGGGGACGACTAGAGTGGCTGGTGATCGATTAGGACCACTCATGCCGGAGCCACCGAATCACGTCCGGAGTTGCCACCAGAATCACGGTCCGAGTTGCCACCAGAATCACGGCCGGAGCCGCCACTAGAACTGCGACGGTTACGTTTTCTATTGTGCCGATTTTCCATTTCGAGAGTAAACAAACGAATATAGAGGTTCTCTGAAGAAGGAAAAGAAAAATAGCGAAGGTTGTGTTTCTAGAAAAGAGAGAAAGATGAAGTGGAACAAATGATCACAGTTCTTATAGTCGGTGAAAATAATTAAATCTAAATTGAATCATAATTAATATCTCTGTACCATTAATCTGATTGGTTATTTACCTGTATTATATATATATATATATATATATATATATATATATATATATATATGGGTGTGTATCGGAGCAAATCAATATATTCCGTGTCGCGTAGCTCAACTTAAAAAGTTGGCGGAATCATGATCCATGCATAATATCGTATGGATAGACTGCTATTTAATTAGTATCGGCAATAAGTCTGAAAAATATCTAAAAATATTCAATTTAGATATTTGTACCTTGTCGAAATAAAGAACCATGACATATATGTTTGGAATAAATTTCATTTTGAGAGAATTGAAAAAGCAATATTTTGTTGAGAGGTTCTATACATTTGCCCTTTCTCGATGCATTTCTTTAGACAAAGACTCCGTTTTAACAATGGTGATTTTTCATTCATCAAAAAAAAAAACCCCTCTACCCTGCATTTTGAGAGCTAATTACCGTTCCCTCTTCTTGGGTAATTTGAGCCGTCTGATTTCTGAAAATTTAAAAAAAAAAGAAAAGAAAAAACTGCAATTCCAAAAGATGTGAACCAACTGGTGGTCTCTTATCAGTGCCAAAAGAAAGCAAAATTAAGTACTGAAACTCTGAAGACCAAAATCAGAAATAATCAATTTTAATATTTTATATAACAATATAATTGTTATGAAATATAATATATTACATATATATATATATATATATATATATATTGCGAGTTTCAATCATATTTATGAAAGATAACTCTATTCAATAGCTTCATTGAATCGAGATATGTTATCTCATTCCTCCCCTATCTTATGTTGTAACCTATACAATATACATTTTTAGCAAATTTTTTTTTTGCTGAATACATTTTTAGCATTTACTTTATTGTTACTATCTATATTTATTTTTTAAGACTTATTATGATTATTATTCAACTATATTAGTACTCATATATATATATATATCAATAAATTCACAACAATAATTTTTTTTTATATATTATATGGTAAAAAATTAATATTTATAATTATAAAATTGCTTCTATTATTAATTATTCAAATAAAAATTAAACATATAATATATTAAATTATTTTCCCTAAATAATATATAATTTAGTTTATAGTAATCTTAGTTCTGAAATAAAAAGTAATGACTTAGAGTTTGTCTGATGTCAAAAAGCTTAATTTTTTTTATATAATATTAGTTCAATTTTTCTTAATAAAAAATGTAAAATTTATTTTAGAATAATAGATCATTATATATATATATATATATATAAAAAAAAGAAATTAAAGTCTATCTTAATTTTTATTTTTATTTTATATTTTTTAAAAAATATAGATTGCACTTGTAAAATAAAATATATGTGTGTGTTGTATTCAAGTAATTTTTCTTTTTTTAAATACATTATAATTTTTTATTTAAAAAATTGAGCTTCTATTTTATCAAAACATGTAAACTATTGTTTTAGTATTATAATATATATTATTTTGAAGCTTTTTAACCTGATATTAATTGAGATTCAACTAAGTTATATATTATATAATACATTATATCTTTTAATTTTTATTTAAATTATTAATAATAAATATAATTTGATAATTATAAATTTATAATTTATTTGTTACATATATTATATTATAAACATTAAAATTTTTATAATAAATAATAGGATCTTCTTTTGTAAAATAAAAACTCAATATTTTATTTTAAAAAATGAGGTATATTTTGCAAAATAGATATTTATATTTTTTATAGTAAAAACTATTTTAGTAAGATATAACTATGAAGTTTTAACTTGTAACAATAAATTAAAAATAAATAAAAAAATAAATCAAATACAATGCACTTTTTTCTAATGGAGTACTTTTCGTCAATTATTCAAAATATTTTCTTTAATTTCAAATAAAAATAAAAATAAAAAACCGTAATTATTCGCTGTTTTTGTTCTTGCAAAATTTTGGAATAAAAATAATAATTAAGGTTTTAAAGTTTTTTTTATAAATATATATATATATATATATATATATATATATATATATTTTAAAATAATAATTAAGGTTTATAAAATTATCCCTCTCTTATTAGAAATTAAAGGGAAAAAAAAGAAAAGAAAAAAATCAATAGACAAAAATGCCCATTGTTTTAGAAAGAAAAAGTAGTTTGGCCAATCTTTAAGGGTTACTTAAAAAAAAAAATGTTTTCCAAATTATTCTAATGATTTGAAGACTGATTAAACTTGAAACAAGTATTTGATTTCTATAAACATCTATACTCGAGGGATCTGTCGGTTAGGAGTGAACCTAATGGATGGCGATTCCCCAAATTGGAAAGGGGTCAAGGTTGGTGGCTTAACCTTGGGGTGTCCGGGTATGAAATTAAACTAGTAGTGATGCAATTGGGGGCTCACAAAGCTCTCGGACCGGATGGACTACTAGCTGTCTTGTTTCAAAAGTAGTGGCATTGGGTAGGGGATTCAATCATCCATTTTGTGCAAGAAGTTTTCAAGACGAGGTTGAGCATGAATACTTCACTAATATGTCTAATACCTAAGCAGGAGCAGCCGAAGTATATGTCTCAATTTCGACCCATATGTTTGAGCAATGTGATTATCGGGATAATATCCAAGGTAGTGGCCAATAGGCTTAAGCCATTGATGAAGCAATTAGTGGGAGATGAACATGCAAGCTTTATTCAGGAAAGACAGACGTCATATAATATAATCATTGCACAAGAACTCATCCACACTCTCCGTAGGTGTAAGGGGAAACAGGGATATATTGTGGCCAAAATTGATCTTGAAAAAGCTTACGACAGTGTGGATTGACATTTTCTAGGAGATGTGTTGACAATGGTGGGTTTTAAGGAGGGGCTGAAATTAGTCATTCTAAATTGTATTAAATCTACCCGGCTTCTGTCATATGGAATGACGAACAACTTGAGAGCTTCCAGCCCGAGAGAGGACTCCGCCAAGGAGATCCCCTCCCGTTTTACCTCTTTGTATTGTGTATGGAAGTTCTCCACCACAAAATCACAGGGGCTGTGGAACAAAGAAGACCGTGTAGGGCGGCACGTAATGGACCCAAATATCCCATTTATTTTTCACCGATGGTTTGTTGCTTTTTGGTGAAGCCTTTGTGATAGATGCCGCAGAGAAATGGAAACACCTATACATGCGGTTAGGGACTGTATTTTACCCAGAAGGGTTGGAACACAGATGATCCCCAACAGTGGCTGATCCGGAACCTGCATAGGAGAGACAGAACAGGTAGTTGGAGTATTTGGACGTATGTCTTCAATCAAGCTGTACAAGTTCTTTGGAAGCGGATGAATATTGAGCTCTTTCAACAGAAGAAGGCGCTGTTACCTTCCTGTGTAGGTAAAATTATTTTAAAACAGACTTTGGAACAGATTAGTTATGTTAGACATGTTGACAGTTAGACAGAAACTGATGGGATCTTTTGTGTTTATATATATAACACCCATTCTTAGAAAAGAAAAATTTGAAAAGGAGGCGAAGGTCATGTTTCTTTGCTTTTCGTTCTGTAATTTAGCTACATGGAGCAGGTCAATCTACGTGCTTTCAAGATACAACATATAAATATATATATAGAAGCGGTGAATCCATAGAACCGAGGGAGTGTTCGAGGAGGGGGGACGATGCAGAGGCCAACAACATGCAAGGAAACAATGACAATGATTTCTAGGGTTGATGAGAGTTATAGGGTTCTTCCTAAACTCTATATGATTCTCGATCCGTTTCTCTATACCCGGGACCACCAACAAAAAGTTATGGGCCTATTTTACAAAGATTTTTTTTTCCTTAAAGGGGTATTGTATTAACAACACAAAAATATACACGCTACCTAAGTAGCCCGACAGATAGTTACAAAACAAAACCAAAGAGCCCCCTATCTATCTATAGTACACAAAAATTTGAAGGATCGTTTAAGAACCATTTCCGACACCCACTGGGCATCAGGTGGTTCTTTTTTCGATAGAAAATGAGGTTCCTCCAGTGCCATAAATCCACTGCTCATTGTCGGAAAATGTACTTCCATTTATCCTCCCCATAGAGCTCGTCTCGATAAGTCTTGGTGTTCGGAGTCACACATGTCTTGATCTCCATGTCTGTCAAAAAATTACTCAGAATTCTGTCGGGGATCGGAAGTTCCCAAACCTCCTTAGCCGGATGACAGTCCCTCAACGCATGGATAGTTGACTCGTAAGCTCCCCCACAGATTCGGCATCCCGGATTATCCATTATCTTTCGTTCCCATAAGAGAGAACAAGTCTTGAGGCGATCATGGGACATATGCCATAACAACAATGAGCCCCGAGATGGCCCTTTAAATCTCCAAAGACTTTTCCAATTGAAATGTTCATCAACATGATTTCCTGGTTGCACAATGTCGCAAGCCGACTTTGTTGTGAAAATACCTCTCTCCGACGGTTGCCACCATATCTCCCTGTGATCCCCAAAACCAGAATTTTGGCGAAGGCCTTGGCGAAGTAATGAAAACCCCCAAAGAATGCTTCTCCGGACTACCGACTGTTGTTGTACCTTGTCCATTGAGAACTCCTCTAACCTTCCACACTTAGCCGTTAAGAACCTTACCCATAAACTGTCTGGTGCTTTGAGTAGTCTCCAGGTAAGCTTGGCCAGCCGAACCTGGTTGGTGACAGCTGCTGGTCGAAGTCCCAAACCTCCCGAGGCCTTCGGTGTGCACACCTTTCCCCATGCCATCGGGTGTAGGGATTGTTTCACTTCGGAGTCACCCCAAAGGAAACACCTATTAGCACGTTCTAGAGCTTCTAATGTTCTAGCGGGTAGCTTGCATGAGTTCATCAAATACGCTGGGATCGTCGTGGTTATGGTTTGAATCAAAAGCAGGCGTGCTGCTTGTGACATTAGCCTACCCTTCCAGCCACATAATCTCCCATTCACCTTATCAACCATACTGCCAAAATGTCGATGTCCCATTCTCCCATGAAAAATGGGCATCCCCAAATAATTACCAGCCTCTTGACTGACAGTAACTCCGAAATTCCGAGTAACTGTCTGGCGTAGGCTGAGCGGGACTTTCGGGGAAAACCATAATCTCGATTTGCCTCCATTAAACTTCTATCTTATATGGATGCCACTCCTTCTTGTCCATTGCTTGTGTAATGCGCTGTCCTAAGACCTCCATGCATAAGACAAAGAGATACGGGGACAACGGATCTCCTTGTCTCAAGCCACGTTCCGGTTGAAATGGTTCCAGCCTATCTCCATTCCACAAAACTGACAATTGTGTCGACTCTAGGCAGCTCATAATCACCTTTATTAGCTCCTCACCAAACCCCGTAGTCCGAAGCACATTCTGTAGGAAACCCCAATCAACACGGTCATAAGCCTTTTCCAAATCAATTTTAACAATCATACCTCCTTTCTTCCCTTTATGTTTCCTCATGGAATGTATAGCCTCCTGTGTTATGATTATGTTATCGGTGGTTTGGCGACCTGGGATAAAGCTGGACTGCCACTCCTCGGACAAGTCCCCAATGATCTGTTTTAACCCTATTAGCAATAACCTTGCTCACGATTTTGATAACAACATTGCTAAGACAAATCGGGCGGAATTGAGAGATAATTTCAGGCTGGTTCTGTTTAGGGAGGAGGAAGATTACGAAATGATTCATGTCTACCGGAACAACCCCTGTCCTAAACACCTCCATAACAAAATTCGAGACTGACTCCCCCACCTAATGCTAGAATTTTTGGAAGAAACTGGCTGGAATCCCGTCGGGTCCTGGTGCTTTATGCGCTCCTAACTCAAACACTGCCAATTTAATTTCATATGCTGCTACATTTCGGTTTAACCAGTTGACTTGGCTTCGATTTAATTTAGGAAAATTCCAATCTTGTGGACAACTCGACACCGAGGCATCTCTGCTGTACAGGGCCCTATAAAACTCCATTGCCATCTCCTTAAGTTGTCCTTCTTCCGTACACCCTTCACCTTCGTAGTTTTTCAGCTGATAAATGAGGTTACATCGTTTCCTTTGTCGTGCCCAAGCATGAAAGAATTTGGTATTTCTCTCTCCCTTTGTCACTCATTGCAATCGGCTTGTTGTTTCTAGTGGGTTTCTTCCTGATTGAGAATTCCATCTAATTCCTCTAGAAGTCTTCTTTCCAAATTAAATAGGGATCTTCGGGATGTTGTGGCCAGAACCCGCTGCACCCCATCTAACCTCGCTTTACATATTTTCTTACGCCAAAAAATGTTACCGAATTGCTCCCGATTCCACTGCCAAATCCTGGTTCTAAATTGGTCCATAACCTGTAGGAGATTTCCTGGTTCCCTCTTTCGGAGTTCCTCAACTTTCCCCCGAAAATCTGGATGAGAGAACCACGCCTCCATGAATCGAAATCCCTTGAATACCTTCCCCCCGGTCGACGACGGGTCTCCCAACAACAAAGGATGATGGTCGGAAGCTACCCTCGTACGATGTTTGACTATGGTCTCTTGAAAACCTTCGTTTTAAAACCCCCGGCTCCATCGAAGGTTTCCCCAAGCCCTGTCTATCCTTTCTTTGATATTGGCCGTACCTTCCCGCCCATTACTCCGGTATAAGGTGAGCCTTGGAATCCCGGATCAATTAGTTGGCACCCGTCGATGGTACTTCGAAGCTTTGCTGCAAGCCGGTTGTTAATTAGACGTCCTCCACATTTATCCCAAGTGTCGATTGGTTGGTTAACATCCCCAATGACTACCCAGGGGATATCGACCACACTGCCTAACTCACGAACATATCTCCATAACTCATCTCTTACTACAGCTTTCGGTGAGGCATACACCACGGTTAATAACCAGTACTTGCCTCCAAATTCCTTAATCAATGCTGTAATAAATTGGTCCCCCATAGATAGTATCTCTACTGTCACCCGCTGATCATTCCACAAAAACCATATACCACCTGCAAAACCAAGAGTTTCCACCACTAACATATCCGAGAACCCCAAGTTCTCCAAAAAACCCAAGACTTGACTGCTATGTATTCTAGTTTCTAACAAAGCTAGAATAGTAGGTTGATGAGCCTTGATCATCTCTTTCGGATGTAATCTTGTATTACGAGAACCTATCCCTCTACAATTCCACACTACCGTATTAATCATAAAGAGAACAATTACATGGAGGAGGTAGTAGTTACCTCCATCGGCAATCCCCGTGTCGGGTCTCCATCATCCAATTTACCTTTCACCTTTTGCTGTTGCCCGCCCCGTGCTTTCTCTCCTTGAGACACATTATCGATTTCCATACTGGTCCCTCCTTTCTTCCCCGGTTCACCATAATTTCCTTCCGATGGCTTTGTATCTTTCTGCTTCAATAGAACAATTCCGGTGCTTATCGGTGGTTTGAGGGTGGGTCTATTATTTTCCACCAAGTTGTTTTGTGAGTTACCCGAGATATGGGTTACTTTTTCTTTCTCCTGTTCACCGGATTTGGGTATGGCCGACCCAATTAATTTATTTAAGTAGGCCCGAGATTTATTATGATGCCCCTTGGTCCCTTGGGCTTCAGTATTGTTTTGGGCTTCGGTACTTTCCTTCCGGGCTGCCTTCTTTACTCCCCCTCTCGTTTTGTTACCCCTTTCTAGTTTCACTTGGGCTTTCTCATGCCCCTTAGACACCGGCCCACCTGGTAGATTTTTGATACGTTGTTTCAACAACTCCAAATCCGGTAAACTGTCTTCCTGCTCTTCCGCCAGTACTGCAAATCTTGATTTGCCTATCCTTCCATTCGTACTGGTAGATCCCCCATAATCCTCCTTGTTAGCTGTCACATTAACCTTACCTCGGTTACTGCTTCCCGATCCGAACACAAAGGTAGTTGCCCCGTCTGGTTTCAAGTTATCTTTTTGACCCGCCTGTGATTTTTTATCAATTTCCGCATTCAATCTCCGATTGGCTTTGGAGGGTACTGCTCGCCTGTTCATCCGTTTCTGCATCAGCTGTTGTCGTCGATGTTCATACGCCGACAACATCCATGGGCCGAAAGGATTCTCGGCAGTGCTTCCAACTTCTTTGGGTTAACTGTCCGTGTTACCATTTCCCGAGTCCTCGGTGTGTTGATCCCCACAGTTCTCCATTTTATGTCCATGCCTTACACATTTAAAACAAATGCGGGGAAAACCTTCATATTCCACCTGGTTGTTTCCTTCCCCATGCCAGAATATTTGGAGGGAGTGGTTCATTCAAGTTCGGTTCCACGCACACTCTAGCGTATTTACCTTTCTTTCCATCCACCGAAAAATCATCAACTTTAATCGCTTTGCCCACTACATTCCCCAATCCCAATAGAGATTTATCATTGAACAATTCCATTGGCAATGTTGGGAATCTAACCCATGCAAGAGTAGACTAAATCAACATATCCGACGGCTTGAAGTTCGGTTTCCATTTGTTGATAGTGATATAGTGCCCTAATATAGTCCATGGACCACCAGTAAGTACTTTCACGTAATCATCTTGTGAGTAAAATCTTGCGATAACATAGCCTTTGTCTATGTCAATAAGTTCACAGCCATTCTTCAACTGTCAGGCCTTTCCCGATACGTGGCTCTAGGATCCGAAAACTAAAATTTTTCCCCAGAGGTTTTAGTATCGGTGCTCTCCTCCATTTTTGCCATGATGATTTTATAATGCTCCCATGAGAGATCCGCTATCGGGCATAGTTCTCCCTTGGTTCCGTGAGATATCTGTGAGACTCGGGTCATCCATCATATCCTCTTCACCTTCGCCGGTGTAGATTGACAGCTTCCTCCCCAGCTATCAAACCATTTCTGTGAATGAGATTCCTTGTGGGGAAGTTTTTGTCAATGTCGAACTGGCTGGTTGGCTCTCCTCTATGCATTCCGGCATGTCCTGGTCCGGTTCTTCCTCATCCCCACGCTTATGTTTCTTAACACTTCTTCGTATCTGGTCGGTCTCCTCCGTTGACAAAAGCACAAAAGCACAAAAGCACAAAGATTTTGATAGACACAAAAGCAATAGATTTGGTTTGGGCTATAGTCTTTTGTTTTATATATATATATATATATATATTTTTTTTTTCAATGTTGAAATGGGCTTGGTCTCCATAATTTTTTGTATGGTACCAAGTCCGGGATTTTTACAATATCTTTTCAATCTAATATAAAAAAAAGAAAAAAAAACCACTATTGTACCCAAAAGAAAAATAAAATAAAATAAAACTTTTGTTGATACTTGTTGGTTTGCATTCTTATGGCCGAAAAAATAAATATATATCTTAAAATATATCTCTCTATATATATAGAGAGAGAGAGAGAAAAGCTGATTACGTAGTGGGACATAAAGCCCAACCCAAAAGATTAAAATAAAGCCGCAAGATAAAACAAGTAAAGACGAAAACCAGAGCATAAAAAGCCCAAACAAAATATGTAAAAGAAAGCCACAAAGAAAACAAGAGCACAAAGCCCAAACAAAAAGACAAGAAGCAGTTCAACGATGATCCAACCGATAGAATACGGGAAAAAGCAAATTACTATGAAAAATCCGTCGTTGTTTTTTTCCAAATCACCATCAACGAATTTTAATTCCACGTAGCTGCTTCGTCGTTTTTTCGGTATCGGGATCATCCTCTTCTTCATCTGGCGACTTCTTCCTCTTCTTACCTTTACCCTTGCAGGTCTCCGGTACACTGCAAACAAAATATATATAGTAGCAATAATAATAATAATAATATTATAACAAAAAAATAAATAAAGATTTGCAGATGCCCATTATTAATTAGTCCAAATGCAAAAGAATAAATATTATACCAGGAGAATGAACTATGAAGATATGGTTGGAGTAATAACCTAAAAGATTGATATGACCGGAACATTACTTAAAAGATGGATGTGCATACCTTTCAATTTCAGTTGGAGAACTAGTAGTTGGAGTGTAATTAGTTCGAGAGGAACCTCTCTCGAGTGCAAAAACCTTCTACAACGGTTACGGTTAATGGCTTTCCCTTGAAGTCCTTGTTATGGAGTTCCCTAACAGCTTTGTGAACGTTTGAATTTCGTAGATATGCAACTTCGCTTCACCCTGCATGGTCCGTGCACAAAAAAAAAAAAAAAAGTAAATGGTGGATTTAGAAAATTATTAAACTACATAAATCTATGAAACATACATACCAGGAAATTTCCCTTCTTATCATGAAACATACAAAACCTTCGGATTCGACCGACTCCTCTAAAGAGTTCCTGTAAGATTATACAAAACAATTATGCTAATTAACATAACATCAAAAGGAAGTAAACGGAATTTAAGCTTTATAAAACTTTCTAGAACAACAATGAACATATATAATAGTTATTTTTGAATTATATACCATGATATCTTCAGGAGTAGAGTCAGTATGCACATTAGTAAAACGCGCAACGGGATATGTACGTTTTTCCTCATCTTGTATTCCAGGTGACTATATATACACACAGAAAAGCCAAAATAAATTAAATAATAAATAATAAATAGAACTGGCAAATAGGAAGAAGAAAAGAAAGTAAAACATGTAGCTTACGCCGCTTCCCGTAGATGCGGAGCCACCAGAATGACCAGAAACTCCGCCAGAATGACCAGAAGGGCCAGAAGCTCCACCTACATCCTGCCACTATCATCTCCAGCAGAATCACGGTCGGAACCACCAGAACTGTGACGGTTACGTCTTCTATTCCGCTGGATTTTCATTTCAAGAGAAAACAAACGAACACATAAGTTCTCTGAAGAAGGAAAAGAAAAATAGGGAAGGTTGTTTTTTTAGAAAAGAGAGAAAAATGAAGTGGAACAAATGATCAAGCTGTAGTTCTTATAGGCGGTGAAAAAACTGATATAATATTCCTTCTTAATTCTTACTTATTTATAAATATCTAATATATATATTATATATAAATAGAAATACTATAATGATAATGCATAATTATTAAAATTTTATAAACATCAATTAGAATAATTATTTTGTAAATATAAAATTTAATATAAATTATTAAAATAATAATTAATATCTTTGTACCATTAATCTGTTTTAAAAAAAAAAAATCTCGGTACCATTAATCTGTTTTTAAAAAAAAAAATCTCGGTACCATTAATCGATTGGTTATTTACATGTATGTGTGTGTCGGGGAAAATCAGTATATTCAGTATATTGGCAGGATCTGAACAAAACAGAGCTTTCAAAATGAAAATTAACAATGGTGATTTTTTAAACAATATTAACTCAAATTAAAAACCCACTGCCCTGCGTTTTCGAGCAATTTGAGTCGTCTGATTTAATTTGCACAAATCTATAAATAAGAGAAAAAGATATACTATACTAATTCTTTTAAGGTTTTATTTGTAAAGAGAACTAATTAATTGGTCGTTCCGATAATTGTCCTCCCCCCCAAAAAAAAAATGTTTGGTCGTTTTGATATAAAAACTGCTGATTTATGAAAATAACAAATGAAAAACTGCAATTCTTTAATACAAGCGAGCACAGTAACAGACATCCAAAAGATGTGAACCAACTGGTGGTCTCTTATCGGTGTCAAAAGAAAACAAAAAATAAGTACTGAAACTCCGAAGACCCAAAAGCACACAACGCAAGAAGTTAAAAGTTCCAAGTAGAGAACCATTGTATATTAAAACCCAAATAAAAACCATGAATTATTACAAAGAAATAAAGCTAGCATTTCTTTATGTTTTATTCTTCAAACCCGCACCGCGCGTCCGCTGCACCATAGACATTATCCGTATTATTGATGTTGCTTAGATTCAAACCCAACATCATGATGAATTTAAACACACTTTGCCACTACACAAATATTGTAAATTATATAATTTTTTACAAGATTTTTATTTATTAGCTTTAAAAATATTTATTTTATATATAAAAATTATATATTCTATATCATGAACCTCAAACCGCATGCTCTCAAATGAGCGCACTTTGCCACTGCACCAATGACCTATATTGTATTTTTTTACAAGAGTTTTATTTATTAAATAAAATCTTTTTAAATATAATAAATAACACTCCTGTAAAAATAATAGAATTTAAAACATTGGTATTGTAGAAAAGCACGTTTAGTTTCAACACGTGTTGGGTTCGAATCCTGCTAACAACAAAAATTAAATATTTTTTATAAAATAAAAATCACCTTAAAGTTAATAGATAAAATTCATGTAAAAAATAATACAGTCTAGAACATTGGTACAGTGACAAAGCTTATAAAAAAAATATTTTTAAAGATAATAAATAAAACTCTAGTAAAAAATTATATAATTTACAATATTGGTGCAGTGACAAATTGTGTTTAAATTCGTTGTGATGTTGGGTTCGAATTTTACCAATAGCAAAAATAATTATTTTTTATAGAACAAAAATCTCCTTAAAGATAATAAATAAAATTTATGTTAGAAATAATACAAATAATGTCTATGGCGTAGCGGTAAAGCATGTCCATTTTGGCTGTGTTGTGCGGTGCGGGGTGCGGGTTCAACCCGCCAGCTAAAAAATTTTTTAAAGATTTTGAGTTTGGACGGAGGTGCAAATTAGGCGATTTTTTTTAGTTGGAGTGCAAAAGCTGGAAAAAAAAAAGTTTTGGTGGAAAACCCGGAATCCCGAAAAGTTGAGGTGTTACCAGAATAATTTACCCTAATAATAATATTAAAACAAAGAAATAAATTAAAGATTTGCCGATGCTCATTACTGTTAATTAGTCCAAATGCAAAACCATTAATATTATACCAAGAGAATGAACTATGAAGATATGGTTGGAGTAATAACCTAAAAGATTGTTGTGACCGGAACATTACTTAAAAGATGGATGTGCATACCTTTCAGTTTCAACTGGAGATGTAGTAGTTGGAGTGTAATTAGTTCGAGAGGAACCTATCCGAGTGCAAAAAACTTCAACAACGGTTACGATTAATGGCTTTCCCTTGAAGTCCTTGTTATGGAGTTCCCTAACAGCTTTGTGAACGTTTGAATTTCGTACATATGCAACTTCGCTTCATGTGCATGATCCGTGCACAAAAAAAAAAAAAAAAAAAAGTAAATGGTGGATTTAGAAAATTATTAAACTACAGCAATCTATGAAACATACATACCAGGAAATTTCCCTTCCTATCATGAAACATACAAAACCTTCGATTCGACCGACTCCTCTAAAGAGTTCCTATAAGATTATACAAAACAGTTATGCTAATTAACATAACATCAAAAGGAAGTAAACGGAATTTAAGTTTTATAAAACTTTCCGGAACAACAATGAACATATATAATAGTTATTTTTGAATTATATACCTTGATATCTTCAGGAGTAGAGTCGGTATGCACATTAGTAAAACGCGCAACGAGATTTGTGCTACGCGAAACGGGATATGTACGTTTTTCCTCATCTTGTATTCCAGGTGACTATATATACACACAGAAAAGCCAAAATAAATTAAATAATAAATAATAAATACAACTGGCAAATATGAAGAAGAAAAGAAAGTAAAACATGTAGCTTACGCCGCTTCCCGTAGATGCGGAGCCACCAGAAACTCCGCCAGAATGACCAGAAGGTCCAAAAGCTCCACCTACAATCCTGCCACTATCATCTCCAGCAGAATCACGGCCGGAGCCACTAGAATTGTGACGGTTACGTCGTCTATTTGCTGGATTTTCATTTCAAGAGAAAACAAACGAACAAGTGTTCTTCGAAGAAGGAAAAGAAAAATAGGGAAGGTTTTTTTTTTTAGAAAAGAGAGAAAAATGAAGTGGAACAAATGATCAAGTTGCAGTTCTTATAGGCGGTGAAAAAACTTATATAATATTCCTTCTTAATTCTTATTTATTTATAAATATCTAATATATATATTATATATAAATAGAAATACTATAATGAGAATGCATAATTATTAAAATTTTATAAACATCAATTAGAATAATTATTTTGTAAATATAAAATTTAATATAAATTATTACAATAATAATTAATATCTCTGTACCATTAATCTGTTTAAAAAAAAAAAAATCTCGGTACCATTAATCCGATTGGTTATTTACCAATATGTGTGTGTCGGGGCAAATCAGTATATTCAGTATATTGGCGGAATCTGAACAAAACAGAGCTTTCAAAATGAAAATTAACAATGGTGATTTTTGAAACAATATTAACTCAAATTAAAAACCCTCCGCCCTGCGTTTTCAGAGCAATTTGATCCGACTGATTTAATTTGCACAAATATATAAATAAGAGAAAAAGATATACTATACTAATTCTTTTAAGGTTTTATTTGTAAAGAGAACTAATTATTTGGCCATTCCGATAATTATCCCCCCCAAAAAAAAGTTTGGCCGTTTTGATAAAAAAACCGATGATTTCCGAAAATAAAAAATGAAAATCTGCAATTCTTTAATACAAGCGAGCACAATAACAGCCATCCAAAAGATGTGAACCAACTGGGGGTCTCTTATCGGTGTCAAAAGAAAACAAAAAATAAGTACTGAAACTCCGAAGACCCAAAAGCACACAACGCAAGAAGTTAAAAGTTCCAAGTAGAGAACCATTGTATATTAAAACCCAAATAAAAACCATGAATTATTACAAAGAAAAAAAGCTAGCATTTCTTTATGTTTTATTCTTCAAACCCGCACTGCGCGTCCACACAGGAAGTGTTTTGCCACCGCACCATAGACATTATCCGTATTATTGTTGTTGGTTAGATTCGAACCCAAAGCATCATGATGAATTTAAACACACTTTGCCACTACACCAATATTGTAAATTATATAATTTTTTACAAGATTTTTATTTATTATCTTTAAAAATATTTATTTTATATATAAAAATTATATATTCTATATCATGAACCCCAAACCGCATGCTCTTAAATGAGCGCGCTTTTCCTCTGCACCAATGACCTAGATTGTATTTTTTTGCAAGAGTTTTATTTATTAAATAAAATCTTTTTAAATATAATAAATAACACTCCTGTAAAAATAATAGAATTTAAAACATTGGTATTGTAGAAAAGCACGTTTAGTTTCAACACGCGTTGGGTTCGAATCCTGCTAACAACAAAAATTAAATGTTTTTTATAAAATAAAAATCACCTTAAAGTTAATAGATAAAATTCATGTAAAAATAATACAGTCTAGAACATTGGTACAATGGCAAAGCTTATAAAAAAAATATTTTTAAAGATAATAAATAAAACACTAGTAAAAAATTATATAATTTACAATATTGGTGCAGTGACAAAGTGTGTTTAAATTCGTTGTGATGTTGGGTTCGAATTTTACCAATAGCAAAAATAATTATTTTTTATAGAACAAAAATCTCCTTAAAGATAATAAATAAAATTTATGTTAGAAATAATACAAATAATGTCTATGGCGTAGCGGTAAAGCACGTCCATTTTGGCTGTGTTGTGCGGTGTGGGGTGCGGGTTCAACCCGCCAACTGAATAATATTTAAATATTTTTTAGGAATAAAAAATATCAAAAAAAAATTTAAAAATATTGAAATAGAAGGGTGCGGGTTCGAATCCCGCCAGCTGAAAAAAAAAATTAAAGATTTTGAGTTTGGACGGAGGTGCAAATTAAACGATTTTTTTTAGTTGGAGTGCAAAAGCTGGAAAAAAAAAAGTTTTGGTGGAAAACCCAGAATCGCGAAAAGTTGAGGTGTTACCGGCATAATTTACCCTAATAATAATATTAAAACAAAGAAATAAATTAAAGATTTGTCGATGCTCATTACTGTTAATTAGTCCAAATGCAAAACCATTAATATTATACCAAGAGAATGAACTATGAAGATATGGTTGGAGTAATAACCTAAAAGATTGTTGTGACCGGAACATTACTTAAAAGATGGATGTGCATACCTTTCGGTTTCAGCTGGAGATGTAGTAGTTGGAATGTAATTAGTTCGAGAGGAACCTATCCGAGTGCAAAAAACTTCAACAACGGTTACGATTAATGGCTTTCCCTTGAAGTCCTTGTTATGGAGTTCCCTAACAGCTTTGTGAACGTTTGAATTTCGTACATATGCAACTTCGCTTCACTGTGCATGATCCGTGCACAAAAAAAAACAAAAAAAAAAAGTAAATGGTGGATTTAGAAAATTATTAAACTACAGCAATCTATGAAACATACATACCAGAAAATTTCCCTTCCTATCATGAAACATACAAAACCTTCTGATTCGACCGACTCCTCTAAAGAGTTCCTATAAGATTATACAAAACAGTTATGCTAATTAACATAACATCAAAAGGAAGTAAACGGAATTTAAGTTTTATAAAACTTTCCGGAACAACAATGAACATATATAATAGTTATTTTTGAATTATATACCCCGATATCTTCAGGAGTAGAGTCGGTATGCACATTAGTAAAACGCGCAACGAGATTTGTGCTACGCGAAACGGGATATGTACGTTTTTCCTCATCTTGTATTCCAGGTGACTATATATACACACGGAAAAGCCAAAATAAATTAAATAATAAATAATAAATACAACTGGCAAATATGAAGAAGAAAAGAAAGTAAAACATGTAGCTTACGCCGCTTCCCGTAGATGCGGAGCCACCGGAAACTCCGCCGGAATGACCAGAAGGTCCAAAAGCTCCACCTACAATCCTGCCACTATCATCTCCAGCAGAATCACGGCCGGAGCCACTAGAACTGTGACAGTTACGTCGTCTATTTGCTGGATTTTCATTTCAAGAGAAAACAAACGAACACGGAAGTTCTCTGAAGAAGGAAAAGAAAAATAGGGAAGGTTTTTTTTTTAGAAAAGAGAGAAAAATGAAGTGGAACAAATGATCAAGCTGCAGTTCTTATAGGCGGTGAAAAAACTTATATAATATTCCTTCTTAATTCTTATTTATTTATAAATATCTAATATATATATTATATATAAATAGAAATACTATAATGAGAATGCATAATTATTAAAATTTTATAAACATCAATTAGAATAATTATTTTTTAAATATAAAATTTAATATAAATTATTACAATAATAATTAATATCTCTGTACCATTAATCTGTTTTAAAAAAAAAAATATCTCGGTACCATTAATCTGATTGGTTATTTACCCGTATGTGTGTGTCGGGGCAAATCAGTATATTCATATATATTGCGGAAATCGAACAAAACAGAGATTTCAAAATGAAAATTAACAATGGTGATTTTTTAAACAATATTAACTCAAATTAAAAACCCTCTGCCATGGGTTTTCGGAGCAATTTGAGCCGTCTGATTTAATTTGCACAAATCTATAAATAAGAGAAAAAGATATACTATACTAATTCTTTTAAGGTTTTATTTGTAAAGAGAACTAATTAATTGGCCGTTCCGATAATTATCCCCCCAAAAAAAAAGTTTGGCCGTTTTGATAAAAAAACTGCTGAGTTCTGAAAATAAAAAATGAAAATCTGCAATTCTTTAATACAAGCGAGCACAATAACAGACATCCAAAAGATGTGAACCAACCGGTGGTCTCTTATCGGTGTCAAAAGAAAACAAAAAATAAGTACTGAAACTCCGAAGACCCAAAAGCACACAACGCAAGAAGTTAAAAGTTCCAAGTAGAGAACCATTGTATATTAAAACCCAAATAAAAACCATGAATTATTACAAAGAAATAAAGCTAGCATTTCTTTATGTTTTATTCTTCTGTAATTCTTAAGAGTTCTTGAAGGTTTAATGTTTACCTTTGTTTTTCTTTATTTAATTTTGGGTAAACTATCCCGGTAACACCTCAACTTTTTAGGATTCTGGGTTTTGCACCTAAACTTTTTTTTGTTCAACTTTTGCACTCCAACTAAAAAAAATCGCCTAATTTGCACATCCGTCCAAAAATTCGGTCCAAACTCAAAATCCGTCTATTTTCCTGGGGTATTTCGGTCTTTTTATATTTCAAAATTTTTAAAATTTTTTTATTCATAAAATATATTGAAGATAGCGGGATTCAAACCCGCACCGTGCGTCCACACAGGAAGTGTTTTGCGCAGCTTGTATTATTTTTAACAAAATTTTATTTATTATCTTTAAGGAGATTTTTGTTTTATAAAAAATAATTATTTTTGTTGTTGGTTAGATTCAAACCCAACATCATGATGAATTTAAAACCACTTTTCCACTGCACCAATATTGTAAATTATATAATTTTTTACAGGAGTTTTATTTATTATCTTTAAAAATATTTATTTTATATATAAAAATTATATATTCTATATTCCGAACCCAAACCGCATGCTCTCAAATGAGCGCGCTTTGCCACTGCACCAATGACCTAGATTGTATTTTTTTACAAGAGTTTTATTTATTAAAGAAAATATTTTTAAATATAATAAATAACACTCCTGTAAAAATAATAGAATTTAAAACATTGGTATTGTAGAAAAGCACGTTTAGTTTCAACACGCGTTGGGTTCGAATCCTGCTAACAACAAAAATTAAATGTTTTTTATAAAATAAAAATCACCCTAAAGTTAATAGATAAAATTCATGTAAAAAATAATACAGTCTAGAACATTGGTATAGTGGGAAAGCTTATAAAAAAAATATTTTTAAAGATAATAAATAAAACTCCAGTAAAAAACTATATAATTTACAATATTGGTGCAGTGGCAAAGTGTGTTTAAATTTGTTGTGATGTTGGGTTCGAATTTTACCAATAACAAAAATAATTTTTTTTTATAAAACAAAAATCTCCTTAAAGATAATAAATAAAATTTCTGTTAGAAATAATACAAATAATGTCTATGGCGTAGCATGTAAAACACGTCCATTTTGGTTGTGTTGTGCGGTGCGGGGTGCGGGTTCAAATCCCACCAGCTGAATAATATTTAAATTTTTTTTATGAATAAAAAATATCAAAAAAAACTTTAAAAAAATTGAAATGAAAGGGTGCGGGTTCGAATCCCGCCAGCTGAAAAAAAAAATTTAAAGATTTTGAGTTTAGACGGAGGTGCAAATTAGGTGATTTTTTTTAGTTGGAGTGCCAAAGTTGGAAAAAAAAGTTTAGGTGCAAAACCCAGAATCCCGAAAAGTTGAGGTGTTACCGGCATAATTTACCCTAATAATAATATTAAAACAAAGAAATAAATTAAAGATTTGCAGATGCCCATTACTCTTAATTAGTCCAAATGCAAAACCATTAATATTATACCAGGAGAATGAACTATGAAGATATGGTTGGAGTAATAACCTAAAAGATTGTTGTGACTGGAACATTACTTAAAAGATGGATGTGCATACCTTTCGGTTTCAGCTGGAGATCTAGTAGTTGGAGTGTAATTAGTTCGAGAGGAACCTCTCTGAGTGCAAAAAACTTCAACAACGGTTACGGTTAATGGCTTTCCCTTGAAGTCCTTGTTATGGAGTTCCCTAACAGCTTTGTGAACGTTCGAATTTCGTAGATATGCAACTTGTGCTTCACCCTGCATGATCCGTGCACAAAAAAAAAAAGTAAATGGTGGATTTAGAAAATTATTAAACTACAACAATCTATGAAACATACATACCAGGAAATTTCCCTTCCTTTCATGAAACATACAAAAACTTCCGATTCGACCGACTCCTCTAAAGAGTTCCTGTAAGATTATAAAAAACAGTTATGGTAATTAACATAACATCAAAAGGAAGTAAACGGAATTTGAGCTTTATAAAACTTTCCAGAACAACAATGAACATATATAATAGTTATTTTTTAATTATATACCCCGATATCTTCAGGAGTGGTGTCGGTATGCACATTAGTAAAACGCGCAACGGGATATGTACTACGCGAAACGGGATATGTAGGCTTTTCCTCCTCTTGTATTCCAGGTGACTATATACACACAGAAAAGCCAAAATAAATTAAATAATAAATACAACTAGCAAATAGGAAAAAGAAAAGAAAGTAAAACATGTAGCTTACGCCGCTTCCCGTATATGCAGAGCCACCGGAATGACCAGAAACTCCGCCAGAATGACCAGAAGGGCCAGAAGCTCCACCTATAGTCTTGCCACTATCATCTCCAGCAGAATCACGGCCGGAGCCACCAGAACTGCGACAGTTACGTCTTATATTCCGCTGGATTTTCATTTCAAGAGTAAACAAACGAACACATAAGTTCTCTGAAGAAGGAAAAAAAATAGGGAAGGTTGTTTTTTAGAAAAGAGAGAAAAATGAAGTGGAACAAATGATCAAGTTGCAGTTCTTATAGGCGGTGAAAAAGATAGCTTGCTTTTTCTTTTCTTTTTTATTTTTTATTTTATTTTTTTCTTTTACTACTATTTGTGTGACAAATATGAGAATGAAACTGTAGTATAAATTATTACAAAAAAAAGAATATAAATCGAATGATAATTAATATAATAATTTTAATTAACGAGTAAATTTGCAAAAAGTTGAATCTGTTAGTATTATTATGTGATGTGGCGGTCGAGCATTGGTACCTCTGTATCATTAATCCGATTGGTTATTTACCTGTATTGTATATATATATATATATATATGTGTGTGTCGGGCAAATTAGTATATTCAGTATATTGGCAGAATCCGAACAAAATAGAGCTTTCAAAATGAAAATTAAAAATGGTGATTTTTCATTCATCAAAAAAAAAAAAAAAAAAGTTTTTGAAACAATATAACTCAAATTAAAAACCCTATGCCCTGCCTTTTGAGAGCTAATTACCATATTCCCTCTTATTGGGCAATTTGATCCGACTGATTTAATTTGCACAAATCTATAAATAAGAGAAAAAGATATACTATACTAATTCTTTTAAGGTTTTATTTGTAAAGAGAACTAATTAATTGGCCGTTCCGATAATTACCCAAAAAAAAAATTTGGCCGTTCCGATAAAAAAACTGTTGATTTCTGAAAAAAAAAATGAAAAACTGCAATTCTTTAATACAAGCGAGCACAGTAACAGACATCCAAAAGATGTGAACCAACTAGTGGTCTCTTATCGGTGTCAAAAGAAAACAAAAAATAAGTACTAAAACTCCGAAGACCCAAAAGCACACAACGCAAGAAGTTAAAAGTTAAAAGTAGAGAACCATTGTATATTAAAACCCAAATAAAAACCATGAATTATTACAAAGAAATAAAGCTAGCATTTCCTTTGGCTGCTTAAGAATATGCCAAGAATTATGTGGGCTTGTTCTTTATGTTTTATTCTTCTGTAATTCTTAAAGAGTGCTTCAAGGTTTAATGTTTACCTTTGTTTTTCTTGATTTAATTTTTTCTTAGGGGAAGACGGAAATGCAATGGTATAAGAATTCTTTGGGACAGTCCAACTTTCTTATTGCCTGCGATCTTCATTTGAAATGGAAATCATGGTTCTTATAAAAATACTTAGGCAGATAAATGAGGTTCTGACTCTTGCAACTATGTGTTTCTTCTTATTGCATCTTGTCTGCTCCCTGTTCATTTAAATTACTCTCCAAGTAAAGGTAACTGGCAAATTTGGTTCTGAAAACATGTTTATTCTAAAACAGTGGGGTTTTCTACATCTAAAAAGGAATTTAAGATGTTCACTTTTCAAATGAATTAAGAATAATTTTAAATGTTTTGCGACCTGGTTCTTCTTTCCATGGATTTATTTGAGCTTCTCTTAAGATAGATGGTTAAATGGGAAAAAAATTTGTACAAAGAAACTAAAAGCTACCTAACTTTTGATGCCATGTCATTTATTGTTACTATTAACCCTTTAAATTGCTGATTGTAGATTGGATTTGGCCTTCTGGTTGAAACTTTAAATTTCTTCTTTTCTTTTCCAAGTTTTCCTAAATGATGATGTTACTTCACAGACAGAAGAAAAGGAAGAGTCTACATGGGCTTCAGCTCTTAGCTGTTTGCTTTATTTTGTCTGTGATAGAGGCAAAATCCGGGGGTTTATTCCCAAAATAGGGCAAATTTTGGGATTCTTCTCAAAATAGTGTTACTTTTTTACCATATTCCCAAAATAGGGTACCTCTACTTTGGCAAAGTAGAGGCTCATTTTTTTTAATAAAATATTCAGCCTCTATTTTGCTAAAGTAGAGACTTATTTCTTTTTTAATAAAATATTCAAAGCATCTACTTTGTCAAAGTAGAGACTCGTTTTTTTTAATAAAATATTTAAAGTATACTTTCTTCATTTTTTTAAAGTTTATTTATAAATTATATTAATTTATAAACATTTTTTTAATATAATTTTCATAATATAGATTATATTTATTATTAATTATTATCATTATACTTATATTATATTTAACAAAGTGATGTAAAAATTAATTGAAATTAAAATATATTATAATATTAAAATAATATTTTATGTAATTATGTGAAGTAATTTTTTTTATTTGTGTTTATATATTCAATTAATTTTAATTTAAGATTTATTTTTATATTCTTGAATTAAGTAATTTAATAAATTTATATTATATATTGACATAAAAAATCAAATCCAGTTGTAAGAAATAATAATAGTTTGTGTGGGCCTCTGATAAAGGCTGATTTCTGAAATATTGGTGCATGACTCAGTAAAAAACTGCAATTGTGAGCAATTACCAAGTGTGTATGACAGCAGACTAACAGACATCACATAGACTTGGATTTTCGAAAGAAAAAAGGGAACAGTGAAAGGTTGATTATGTGCATAGTCTCTTCAAACTCTCTACAACTGCAAGTATATTGCAATGCAGAGTTACTGGAGTTCTTTTATCCCGCGGGAGGTATGTGTCAAGGGGATTCACTATTTTTCTATTTATTTGTTTTATGTATGGAAATTCTTCATCAAAAGATCTTTAGGGCAGTCTGAGAAAGGTGGCAGCCCACTCTCACACCTCTTCTTTGATGTTTTTTGATTTAATTTGAACAAATCTATAAATAAGAGAAAAAGAAAAAGGGGAGAGATGTAGCAACATCTAAATGATGTACTATACTAATCCTTTAAGGTTTTATTTGGGCAAATTGGTAAAAATAGTTTCCAAACTAATAGATGTTTGGTGAAATTGGTCCTTAAATTATATTTTTGGTGGGATTGATCCAAACAATAAAAAAATTGTGAGATTGGTAAAATTCTGTTAAATAATAATAATAATCAGCCGAAGAACCCAACTTATGAATCGGTTATGGAAAATTTAAAAATTTTGGAACCAAAATAATAATTAAGGTTCTCAAGAGATTTTTTTTTTTTTTTTAATTTAAAGTTTATAAGATTATCCCAATCTCTTATTAGAAATTAAAAGAAAAAATAAAACTGCTGCTCAACGATGAAAATTTCAGTTTATAGTGGGACAGATAGCCCAGCCTAAAAGATTAAAATAAAGCCACAAGATTTGCAGATGCCCATTATTAATTAGTCCAAATGCAAAACCATAAATATTATACCAGGAGAATGAACTATGAAGATATAGTTGGAGTAATAACCTAAAAGATTGCTGTGACTGGAACATTACTTAAAAGGTGGATGTGCATACCTTTCAATTTCAGATGGAGATCTATCAGTTGGAGTGTCGAGTTCAGCATGGGAAAACCGTACGTGCAAAAAGTTTAAAAGCAACGGTTACTGGGTCTCCCTTAAGGGGCTTGTCATTGAGTTCCGCAACAGCTTTTTCAGGATAGTCGTCTATATGCAACTTCTGCTTCACCCTGCACAATCATGCACAAAAATAAAGTTCATGTAAGTAAATGGTGGATTTAGAGAAGTATTAATTAAGCTACACAAATCTATGAAACATACCATGAAATTTTCCCTTGTGATCATAAAAAATACAAAACCATTTGAATCGGCCGTCTCGTTTCAAGAATTTCTGCAAGATTGTATAAAACATTTATACTACTTAACATAAAATCAACAACAGTAAATGGAACCACCACCTTGTACTTGTAGAGATTTCCACAAAGAAAATTAATAGTAGTGGCGTAGTTTTTGAATTATTTACCATGATATCTTTAGGAGTGTCGTCAGTATTCACTTCGAAACATACAAAATAATACTATCCAAATCAGTGGAGATTCTTTCTGTTCCCATTTCCACATCTTGAATACGAGACGGATGACTTTTATGCACGCACAATGTATAACATACAAAAGAGAAGAAGAAAAAAAAATTAGAAAAAAACAACAACAACAACACAGGGAGAGGAAAAAGAAAGTAAAACATTTAGGTTACGGTTTCTGTGGATCTGCGTCTGATTCGTTCTTTTTGGAAGGACGACTAGAGTGGCCTGTTGACTGATTAGGACCACTACTGTCGGAGCCACCAGAATCACCATATATGTGTGTGTGTGTGTGTATCGGGGCAAATCAATATATTCCGTGTCGCGTAGCTCAACCTAAAAATTTGGCAGAATCATGATCCATGCATAATATCGTGAAAAATGGATAGACTGCTATTTAATTAGTATCCGCAATAAATTTGAAAAAATATCTAAAAATATAATAACTAATTTAGATATTTATACCATGTTGAAATAAAGAACTATGACATATATATTTGGAATAGATTCCATTTTGAAAGAATTGAAAAAGCAATATCTCGTTGAGAGGTTGTATACATTTGCCCTTTCTCGATGCATTTCTTTAGAGAAAGACTCCGTTTTAACAATAGTGATTTTTTATTCATCGGAAAAAAAAAAATTGAAACAATATAACTCAAATTGAAAACCCTATGCCCTGCATTTTGAGAGCTAATTACCGTTCCCTCTTCTTGGGCAATTTGAGCAGTCTGATTTCTGAAAATTAAAAAAAAAAAAAAAAAAAACTGTAATTCCAAAAGATGTGAACCAACAGCTCTCTTATCAGTGCCAAAAGAAAGCAAAATTAAGTACTGAAACTCTGAAGACCAAAATCAGAAATAATCAATTTTAATATTTTATATAACAATATAATTGTTTTGAAATATAATATATATATATTATAATAGTTTTAATCTCATTTATGAAAGATAACTCTATTCAATAGTTTCATTAAATCGAGATATGTTATCTCAATTCCCTCTCCTATCTTATGTTATAAACAATTCTCGGGAATGTATAGATATGAAATAGAGTAAGAAAAAAAAAGAAAGAAAATAAGAGAATTAAGTTATATACATATTTAGCATTTACTTTATTGTTACTATCTATATTTATTTTTTAAGTCTTATTATTATTATTCTATTATATTAGTACTCATATATATATATCCCAATAAATTCACAACATGCTCTAACCAACTAAGTTTCAATTTTTGAAATTTTCGAGCTTATAATAGTAAGTACTCATATATTATTTTATACTAATATGGCTAACCTTTACCAAACTTGAATTTATTACACTTGATATACATTAGATGATGAAATGCAATGGGTTTTGCAGACAAGTCAGGGCAGAAGGTGATATTAATAAATCCAAAATATGGTATTCGTGGAACACTCCGTTGAGTCTAGTTCACACGATGACTGGTAACTTTGGAATTCCCTCGACTTCGGATCTTGGGAAATACCTAGGGGTGCCTTTGGTCCATGGCAGAATTAGAAGTCAGTAGTTTTGGGTATTTGATGGATAGAATCCATGGTTGTCTTGGAGGGTGGAAAGGGAAGCTTTTGTCTCGGGCATCCAAACTGTGACATTGGTTGTACCATCGTGCCGTCGTGCGTTATGAATACATGTCGTTTACCAGTGAAGGTGTTAGTAGCAATTGAGCGGGCTAATAGGAGGTTTTTATGGGGTGATATTGATCAACACACATATATTCATTCTATCGCCTGGAGTACAAATTTTGTCAACCTAAAACTTGCGGAGGGTTGAGACTTAGGGCAATGGTTGATACGAATAGGGTTTTTCTGGCGAAGCTTGCTTGGAGGCACATGAAAAATTAGACCTCAGGAATTATGGTTGAAAGTCCTGTTGGCCAAGTATGGTAAAATTTGGGAATCTAGGACTGATCGATCACAGTTGGCTGGATCTGTAATATGGAGAGGCAAGATGGCTCTTGGGCACTTTGAACCGGACCCATGGTGTATGGGCCTCAACTAACAGTAGATTTACAGTAAAATCAGCCTATGAATTGCTGCTGAGTGCGACACCGGAGCATCTGGAGAGCTATCTGGAGTATGAACTATGGGGATCTACTAAGGGAGCAATGTTGTTGTGGAAAATTTGTCATGATCGCCTGAAGACTAGGGCACTGTTATGGGAGAGACAGATACCAATGGAACTAGGTTGTGTTTGGTGTGGAGCATTATGGGAATCCACATTTCATGTGGTAAGGAAATCCCCGCTGGCCAGACAAATGTGGAGCCTCGGCAATGGGTTCTCCTGAACATGTGCAAGGGAGAGGATAACGGTCGGGCGAGTGGTCGCTGGAAGTACATCTTTCGACTGGGAGTAATGGAGTTTTGGTACAGAAGGAACTTGTTAGTCTATCAAGATAAGGAACCTCCAGATGGAGTCACCTTAGCAAGGATTGTCATGAGGAAAGCTTTTGAATTGCTATGCATCCTAAGTAGATAGTTTGGAAGTTTGGGTGTATTCTTTTGTTGCACTGATGTAGCTTTGTACCGTTTTTCTATTGTGTTTTGATACAATACCCCTTTTAAAGGGAAAAAAAATATATATAGATATATATATATCGGAAGAAGTGAATCCATAGAACTGAGGGAGTGTTCGAGGAGTGGGGACGATGCAGAGGCAAACAACATGCAAGGAAACAAACCTGGGACCACCAACTCAAAGTTATGGGCCTAATTTTACAAAAATTTTGATAGACACAAAAACAATAGATTTTGTTTGGGCTACAGTCTTTTGTTTTATATTTTATTTTATTTTGTTTAAAATGCCGAAATGGGCTGGTCTCCTTATTTTTTGTATGATACCAAGTCCAGGATTTTTACAATATCTTTTCAATCTAATATAAAAAAAAAAAAAAAACCACTATTGTACCCAAAAGAAAAATAAAATAAAATAAAACTGTTGTTAATACTGTCGGTTTGCACTTTTATGGCCCAAAAAAATAAAAATATATCTTAAATAATTTTAGATAAAAAGATTATATATATAATAGAAAAGCTTTTTTTTTTTTTTTTTTATAAGCTGATTACGTAGTGGGACATATAGCCCAACCCAAAAGATTAAAATTAAGCCGCAAGATAAAACAAGCAAAGACGAAAACCAAATCATAAAGCCCAAGAAAATATGTCAATTAAGAAAGTATAGCCCAATCTAAACTAGTAAAAGATAACCACAAAGCCCAAACAAAGTATGTCAATTAAGAGAAAGGATAGCCCAATCCAAACGAGTAAAAGAAATCCACAAAGCCCAAACAAAAGACATCTAAAGACAAGAAGCAGTTCAACTGCGATCCATCCGATAAAATTCGGAAAAAAGCAAAATTACTAAGAAAAATCCCTCGTTGTTTTTTTTAACAAATTGCCATCAACCAATTTTAATTCCACGTCGAATCAGGATCATCCTCTTCTTCATCTCGCGACTTCTTCCTCTTCTTACCTTTACCTTTGCAGGTCTCCGGTATACTGCAAACAAAATATAATAATATTATAATAAAGAAATAAATTAAAGATTTGCGAATGCCCATTATTAATTAGTCCAAATGCAAAACCATTAATATTATACTTGGAGATTAATGAACTATGAAGATATGGTTGGAGTAATAAATAATAACCTAAAAGAATGTTGTGACCTAAACATCATTTAAAAGATGGATGCTCATACCTTCCAATTTCACCGGAGCAAGAAACTTCAACAATGGTTGCGTTTAATGGCTTTCCCTTGAAGTCCTTGTTATGGAGTTCCCTAGCAGCTTTGTAAGGGTTCGAATTTCGTTTATATTCAACTTCGCTTCACCCTGCATGATCCGTGCACAAAATAAAATTAAATGGTGGATTTAGAAAATTATTAAACTACAAGCAATCTACAAAACATACATACCAGGAAATTTCCCTTAATATCACGAAACATACCAATCCCTCTAATTCGACCGACTCCTCTAAAGAGTTCCTGTAAGATTATACAAAACCGTTATGCTAATTAACATAACATCAAAAGGCAGTAAACGGAATTTAAACTTAATTTCTAGAACAATAATGAACATATTTACCCCGATTTCTTCAGAAGTAGAGTCGGTATGTGTTAGGAAACCTTCGTCTTTTCATACTTCGTGAAGTTAAGATGGGCACTTAGAAAACAAAGATAATGATGGAATTCAAGAGTTTATAATTTTTACAAAACTACCTCACACTATAGTGGCTCACCTAGGCTTGAGGATTAAGAAAACTCTCAAGCTTTCTCTCTCAAAAGAGGATATCTCTAATTCTAGGAAGTGGATCACTCTTCACTTAGATGGATTGATGAGAATGGAGGTCTCTACCTCTATTTATACTACTCCACCTCCTCAATGAATGGTAGAGATTTATTGATCCAAGGGTGGAGATTAGTTCTCTAGAATTCTCCACATCTCTCTTCACATTCTAGGAAGCTCTTCTCCCTTCAGGCTCCACACATCTCTAGAGTATTCTAGAGGATTCCACAAGCTTCTAGAAAATTCTACACTTCTCTAGAAAATTCTCAATTTTTCTAGAATCTCTCCGATTAAGGAGGGATCCCAACAGTATGCACATTAGTAAAACGCGCAACGACATATGTAAACGGGATTTGTTTCGCACTTTTCCTCATCTTGTATTCCATTCCAGGTGACTATACATACACAACATAAAAGCCAAAATAAATTAAATAATAAATACAACTAGCAAATAGGAAGAAGAAAAGAAAGTAAAACATCTAGCTTACGTCGCTTCCCGTAGATGCGGAGCCACCAGAATGACCAAAAGGGCCAGAAGCTCCACCTATAGTCCTGCCACTATCATCTCCACCAGAATCACGGTCGGAACCACCAGAACTGCAATGGTTACGTCTTCTATTCCGCTAGATTTTCATTTCAAAAGTAAACAAACGAACACAGAAGTTCTCTGAAGAAGGAAAATAAAAATAGCGAAGGTTGTTTTTTAGAAAAGAGAGAAAAATGAAGTGGAACAAATGATCAAGCTGCACTTCTTATAGGCAGGTGAAAAAACTGATATAAGTATTCCTTCTTCATTCTTACTTATTTATAAATATCTATTATATATATATATATATATATATATATAATAGAATTACTATAATGATAATGCATAATTATTAAAATTTTATAAAAATCAATTAGAATAATTATTTTGTAAATATAAAATTTAATATAAATTATTAAAATAATAATTAATATCTATGTACCATTAATCTGTTTTAAAAAAAAAAAAATCTATGTATCATTAATCCGATTGGTTATTTACATGTATTGTATATATATATATATATATATATATATATTGTGTATCATGGCAAATCAGTATATTCTATTGGCGCGTAGCTCTGCCCTGCGTTTTGAGAGCTAATTACCATTCCCTCTTATTGGGCAATTTGAGTCGTCGGATTTAATTTGCACAAATCTATAAATAAGAGAAAAAGATAATACTATACTAATTCTTTTAAGGTTTTATTTGTAAAGAGAACTAATTAATTGGCCGCCTCTACTAATATCTTCTGATAAAAAGGCGACTGATTTATGAAAATAAAAAATGAAAAACTGCAATTCTTTAATACAAGCAAGACATCCAAAATATGTGAACCAACTGGTGGTCACTTATCAGTGCCAAAACAAAACAAAAATAAGTACTGAAACTCTGAACACCCAAAAGCACACAACGCAAGAAGTTAAAAGTTCCAAGTAGATTACCATTGTATATTAAAACCCAAATAAAAACCATGAACAACCAAGAATATTCAGCAATTATTATAATAATACATTTTGTGATCACTTAATATGATCATCAGGCACAGAAATTAGTTTATTAAACTGACTAACCACTATTATGTTTGGGCAAAAGTGCAAAACAAATATAAGATATCACATAATCCGCGTATGTATTTATTCATTCAAATCAGAATCAGCATTAAGCTCTTCAACTGACGTCCATCCTCTTCTTACCTCCGTTTTTCTTATACCTTACCCCTGAAACAAAAACTTAAAAATAAATAATAATAATAATAATAAAAAGTAGCAATATTACAAATAAATAACGCCAGCATTTCCTTTGGCTGCTTAAGAATATGCCAAGAATTATGAAGCATTTCCTCTTGAGAAATTAATGGTCAAGGAATGTGGCTTGGTTGGTGGTTAAACTTGGTCAAGGAATGTGGCTTAGTTGGTGACTAAGTTTTGTCAAGAATAGAGGCTATGGTTGGTGGCCTAATTTGAAGAAAAATATCCCCTCTATTTTGCTATAAATAGAGGGGTTATTTACCTTCTTAAGACACACAAAAAATACACAAAACACACCAAAAACAACAAAGAGAGAGATCTTTGTGAGAGGAAAAAAAAACTTCATGTTTAGAAGTTATACACGAGAGGAAAAAGTGAGTCGAGTCATAAGCCTCTGTGTAGGCAAATAGAAATATAGTATGGTGTTTCTTGTACTCCTCATTTTGAGATTATGTAATAATATATTTGGTGTGGGTCCGTGGACGTAGGCAGGTTGGCCGAACCACGTTAAATCTCGGTGGTTCATTTTTGAACTTATTTTAGCATCTATTATTTTCTCGTCCCATATTATTATTTTAAGTCTCACAGATTTTAGGCGGGATTAGTAGCGTTCTAATTCCCAATATTTCCTGCAATGAAAAACAAGATATAGCAGATGGGGTAAAACTTCTTTTTTTTAACCTTAACAGTAATTAATGATATCCCATTTTTAACCCGCGGGTTTATTATATTTTATATTTTTTTTTGGTGAATTATTATATTTTATATTTTGTGTTACTAAATGCAGTACATTAATTGCTAATAAAGTAATTACATATGAATTTTATTTTTTTAGAGATTTTTTACCCTTTTCATTTTATTTTATTTTTTCTTTTAAAATATTTTAATATTTTATCAAAAATAATCATCAAAATTCTTTAAAAAAAATTATAATATTTAATTAAAAAAAATAAAATTATAGTAAAAATGTTGAGCGATCAAAAATTCCTGCAGATATCTCCGGTTGACATCCCTATTTGTAGCCTTACGGTTAAAGAGTTATTTTAAATAATTTTTCATAAAATATTTAGATTTTTTATTTTTTAAAAAATAAATTTTATATATATATATTTTTTAGAGGAAAATAAATTATATGCCGTTAAATACTCAAACTGAATTTATTATTTAACATATTATTTTTTTTTAAAAAAAATTTCACATAATATTTTTTTAAAAAAAAATTGAAGTCAAGACTTTTGAATGTTAATTTTTTCCATTGACATTTTATTATATATCGGTCAAAATTTTATTATTAACGAGTAGATATTGAAAAAGTAGGATCTGTGGTATTATTAATTGATTGTGTGCACTGTAATCTGTATCAAAATTAGTATATACCGCCCGCTTAGTTTCATCTTCGTGATATTCGTCCATGCCCTCTTCCTACGGCCGGCGGCAGCGGCGGCGGCGCCGCAGTGTTATAGCTTCATCTTCCCTGACACTAAAATAGTAGCAATAATATTACAAAGAAATAAAAACATACATAACACAAATTTAAGGCTTTTAGATTTACCTTCCATGAGCAGGAGCTGGTGGAGTTTCAGTTTCAATACTTGCTGACACTGTGGCTAAAGCCAAAGCAGAGGCTGAAGCTGACGCTGAAGCAGAAGCAGAAGCAGCGGCTGAGGCTGAAGCTGAAGCACTAGTATCTTTAAGCGCAAGGTGAACTGGCTGTCCCATAAAGTCGGTATTATGGAGTCTCTTAATAGCTTCTAAAGCGTCTGAATGTTTTTTGTATCCAACTTCTGCCTTACCCTGCACCAGAGAAAGTAAAAAATATATATCTATATAGCCCAATCTATGAAGATATATATATATATATATATATGTATGTATATATTACCCCCAACACTTTATCTTGATCAGTAAGAACAGAATAGGATTTGAGTTGACCGATTTGACTAAAGAATGTCTGCAAGAATCACACATCATCAGTAAAAGGAATTTCAGATATTGAGATTTTCAAAAGGAAGATCTTTTGAATTATTTACCCACCCGGAGATCAATTTGAGAAACATTAGCACTCAAATTAGAAACAATGAGAATATTCTTGTGCTGCTCTGTATCTTGACTTTGGGAGCTACTTCCTCCTACAGTTTCCTCCTCTCCTTGCCCAATTTCAGCCGACTGATTTAATTTAATTTGCACAAATCATGGCCTGAAAAACGGTAGAGATCGGAAGAGAAGAAAAAAGGCAAAGGTAAGGAAAAAACTTAAAGCTTACAACGTCATCCGTCCTCATTCTTTTGGGAGAACGTTGCTCCACCTCAGGGCGGCGAGTTATAGAATCACGGCTGGAGCTACCACCGGAATGACCAGAACCTTCTCCACCTGTATCTCTACTGTTATCTCCGCCAGAATCACCGTCGGCAACTATACTTTTACCCCCGTCTCCACCAGCTTCATGGCCGGAGCCACCTAGATCAAAAGTAACTCGCCGACGTCTGCCCCTATCACTATCTCTACTAGAATGACCAGAACCTGCAAATCTATCTCCGCCAGAATCATTGCCGGCGCCACCGGAACCTCCACCGGCAACTATACTCTTACCCTTGTCTCCACCAACTTCACGACCGGAGCCACCTAGATCAAAAGTAACTCGTCGACGTCTACCCCTATCACTATCTCCACTAGAATGACCAGAACCTGCAATTCTATCTCCGCCAGAATTATTGTCGGCGCCACCGGAACCTCCACCGGCAACTATACTCTTACCCCTGTCTCCACCAGCTTCACGGTCGGAGCCACTTAAATCAAAAGTAACTCGTCGACGTCTACCTCTATCACTATCTCCACTAGAATGACCAGAACCCGGACTTCTATCTTTGCTATTATCTCTGCCAGAATCATCGCCGACGCCACTAGATATACTCCTACGACGGTCTCTACCAGATTCAAGGCGGGTGCCACCAAGATCAAAAGTAACTCGACGTTTCCCCCGATCACTATCTCCACCAGAATGACCAGAACCTTCACCTCTATCTATTCTTTTATCTCCGCCAGAATCACCGTCGGTGCCACCAAAACCTCCACCTATACTCCTACCGCCGTCACCACCAAATTCACGATCGGAGCCACCAAAATCCGCAGAAACTTGACGTCTATCTCTACCAGAATCACGGTCGCCGCCACCTCTATCCCTACTACTATCTCCAACGGAACCTCGACCTCTATTTGTATTACTATCTCTACTAGAATCATGGCCGGAATAATCGGAACCTCGATCTATACTCCTATCAATATCTACACCAGCATGGCCGGAGCCACCAAAATCAAAAGAAACTCGACGATTGCTCCTATCATTATCTCCACCAGAATCACGACCAAAACCCCGATCTCTGTCCCTACTACTATCTCCACCAAAACCTCTATCTATGCTCCTACCACTATTTCCACCGGAACCACGACCAAAACCTCGATCTCTATCCCTACTATTATCTCCACTAGAACCACGGTCGGAATGACCAGAACCTCTATCTATACTCCTACCACTATTTCCACCAGAGCCACCAGAATGATCGATACGTCGACCTAAATCTCTATCCCTATCTTCACCGGAATAACGACCGGATGCTCGACCTCCATCCCTACTACTATCACCACCATAATTATTATCGGAATGACCTGAACCTCGACCTACACTCCTTCTAGTATCTCTACCGGATTCACGGCCAGAGCCACCAAAATGAAAAGCATCTCCACGTCTATCCCTATCACTATCTCCACCATAATCACGGCTGGAGCCACCTGATTGATCGGTATGTCGACCTCTATCTCTATCCTTACTACTATCACCAACAGAATTACGACCAAAATGACTGGAATCTTGACCTACACTCCTACCACTATCTCCACCAGATTCACGGCCGGAGCCACCAAAATCAAAAGAAACTTGACGTCTACCCCTATCACTATCCCGACCCGAACCTCGACCTCTATCCCTATCACTATCTACACCGGAACCACGGCCGGAACCTCTACCTCTATCCCTACTACTATCTCCACCGGAACCTCTACCTCTAACCCTACTACTATCTCCACTGGAACCTCTACCTCTATCCCTACTACTATCTCCACCGGAACCTCCACCTCTATCCCTACTACTATCTCCACCGAAGCCTCTACCTCTATCCCTACTACTATCTCCACTAGAACCTCTACCTCTATCCCTACTTCTATCTCCACCTGAACCTCCACCTCTATCCCTACTACTATCTCCTCCGGAACCTCTACCTCTATCCCTACTACTATCTCCACCTGAACCTCCACCTCTATCCCTACTATTATCTCCACCGGAACCTCTACCTTTATCCCTACTACTATCTCCACCTGAACCTCCACCTCTATCCCTACTACTATCTCTACCCGAACCTCGATCTCCACCCCTACCACTATCTCTATCGGGATCGGGTTCGGAGCCCCTGGAATAACCGGAACCTCCATCTCTACCCCTACCAGTATCTCCACCAGAATCACGATCGGAGCCCAATCTATTAAATACACTCACTCGCGTCGGGCCAGATTGAGGACGTTTTCTATCTTGGGTCGGATCTAAATCTTCCATTTCGACAATAAACAACGTATGTAGCGGTTGTCTGCACAAAAAAAAGAAAAAATCCGAGGGTTCTTGCCCTCATGTTTATCAGAAAAGAAAGAAAGAAAGAAAGAAAGAAAGAAAGAAAGAAAGAAAGAGGAAGTGGAATCAAAGATCAAGATTTACGACACAGCTGCAGGTCTTACAGAGATGAAAAGGAGCGCGCGCTTTTTTCCCCTCCACTTTTACAACAGGTAACGGTAGTCACAAATATCCGATGAAACTACCTTTTTAACCCTATTGTACTCTCTATATTTATACTCTCCTTCGTTTAAATTGTTATAGTATTTTATTTGTTATCTATAATAAAATATAGTTTTAATTAAAAAAAATCAAAATATTTTAAAATTAATAGATGGAGTGTGCATATATATATAATGTGCGTGATTTTTAGTGTGAAAAGAATATTCGAAATATCTCATGTGTAATATTTTATTTTATTTTTTATTTTTTAATAAATATCTCATGTGTAAATATGATATTCAATTTTTTTTCCTTTTGATAGTGAGGAATAGAGTTTTCAACTATTAGTCCGGGGTAAAAAGTAAAAAGTAAAAAGTAAAAAGAAAAAAGTATTTTAAGGAGATAAAAAAGAAAGAAAAGAAAAGAGGAGGGGTAGAAAAGGGAAAAAAAATTGAGAGCGACGAGCGGGTGAAAAACAACGGCGGCGAAGACAACGGAGCCAACATAGTTGCAATTTCAATGGAAGAAAACCTTAGTGGTGCCCTCGGCGGTGGCTACGGAGGTAATTATGCCACCGACGATAAGGTTGCCATGGTAGAAAGTGGAGGAGATGAGCGTACAGAAAGTAGGGAAGAAGGAGAACTCTGTTCCGACTCTGACGTACTGTTACATCTCTCTTGTTTTGGAGTCTAATTTTGTGTTTGGAGTCTAATTTTGTGTTTGGAGCTTTTGTGTTTGGAGCTTGTATTAACACTTTTTCATGGTTGCTGGAAGTTGTTTTTTGTAGCTTGTTATGTATATTTTGATGGTTCCACAAGCCATGAGTTTTGTACTTTCTGTTTAATCTTGTTGGTTTTATTTTTAACTTAATTTGTTTCGTTCAAAATAACCTGGCAGAATTCTACTTAATATTCTATTACTTAAAAGGCAAAAGGAAGAAAAAAAAAAAAAAAGCTTTTATGAGTTTTTTATTCCTTGTTTGACTTTAGTTAGTCTTAATGGGTAGATTATTATCTTCCAAATTGAGGAGAAGAAGAAAGAAACCCTAGTTTGACAGAGCCAGGGCTCTATTATTATTCTATTTGCAAATGTTTTGAAATTGTAGTCATGAAAATAGATTTCGTTTGTGATTTCAAGTAGGCCGCAAGTGCATTCTGGATTTATTTCAATTTAGGTTTAAGAGGTAGAGAATTTGATGCACTTAGACGTGATTCATTCTACAGGAGGACTATCGAGAAACTGGTTCTGCATCTCAGTTTGCCAACTGTAATGCTGCTACTCAACTGGAGTCTGTTCAAGTTGCTCCGCTGAATAAGATGACTCAAGATGTTAAATTTGGTAAGTTTTCATTTTAGCCATAACTTCTGCGGAGCATGTATTTATTTATGACTTTGGATCCATTTGGTTTTATCTTTTCACCGGTACTAATTGAGTAGCTATACAACTAACCATGCATTAACGATATGTTTCCTCTAATACGGGTTAATGCTATTGCCTTCTATGGACACGTAGTATGAACTCTAAAATAATTGTGATACATGATTACCAATTTCTGAATTAGTTAAACTTTTGGTTTTCTTCAGTAATTTAATAAATTCTTGAGCCCCCCAAAAGAAAAAGGATTGGATTTATACGTGTTATACCTGGTTTTTTTTTAAATTATTGAAGAACTTTACTTTACTAGTAAGTTTGCTTTTGGCGCAGAAATCTGTAATGCTGTCAACAAGTCTTCCAGCATGGTTGATTTATCTTCAAGTGCCTATCCACAATTAGACCCTCACAAGGATTCTGAAAAGAACCGAGGGGAGTTTGTGCCATTTGTGATAAGGTTTTCAGATGATGAGTCTGGAAGTGATTCTGACAATAGCAGGTCCAACACTTTAGAAAGTAAAGACAACACTCAAGAAACAGATGAAAGTAAAAGACCACCTTCACATTCCTTACAAAAATCACGAAAACCGCACAAGAGTATAGTGAAAGAGGCCAGCATAATGCCCAGACAAATTTCTGTTGGTTGCCCAGGCGTTTCTTCAAAGTTCCAAACCAGTGGAGCTTTAAAGAATGCTGGACAAATACCTAGTAACCAAAGTTTGAATGACCAGAAAATAGGGTCTGGCAAGGATCATCAAAGCAAAAAAAATTTGGATGTGAATACTGCCAAGATGCAAGACCTTCGTCAACTAATTGAAATTCGAGAAAATCAAATTAAACGTAAGACAGCCCAGCAAACAAAGAGTTCATATACAGGTTTTCAAAAGGAAAATAATGCAAGAAATTCGAACAATTCTGCAAGTAGCCCTGACAAGACAGCTCAGGTTCATGACCTGCAGAGTAAATTGAACAGCCCTGATAAGAAGCGTCTAAAAACTGGTGAACCACAGTTCAGAAAGCTACGCCTAGATTGCCATAATTCTGTAGGGGACACGTTACTATTGGAAAAGTCTACATTAAATGACCAAGGCAAACTTAACATAGAAGGTAGCTGCTATTCTGGTAAAGATAACACTCAGAAAACATCTCATGCAAGCCATCTGGAAGAGCAGAAACAAAATACCAGGCTTTCTCAGCATACTTCAGCAAATTTTCTTATTGAGAAAGAGGGTAAATGTGGTATCCACCCTTTAAGACTATGATGACTTATTGTGTAACATTACAATATGTTGATGACGATTCATGATTACCATGCAGGTCCACGGCTTGATGCCAATAGCCTTTTGGAAAATATGAATGATGGAATGCAGCCATTTTCTCACCAGCCCAGATTAGACAAACAGGGCAAGGGCCTGCAGGAGATTTTCCTACGAAACTAGTAAGTAGCATATCCATCTGATATTTTACCTTATTGTGTAGAGAAGACTTACTCGAATCACGAGTCACTTGTGTTGAACTTGACAATGGGCATGTTAGATCCCACATTTTCAATAAGTAGATTGATAGATATCTCTCTAATTTAATTGTTAAAATTGCCTCCCTTGATAAAAGCAAGGATGCAATGGGAGGAGGGGTGGTTAAAGCTGTGAGATGAAAAATTCTGCCTTTTCCTTTCTTTCCTCCCCACCCTCCCTTTATGAAGGTTAAAGAATTACTATCATGTGTGTTAAACATTGTAAAACATGGGTAAGAGAGGCTGGATTCCTATTCATTAGTATTTAGGTCCTGACATTCACTTTTAAGGATTAGAACTGAAGTTTGTTATGGCATTATTTTTCTTAATGTGATATTTTGTGCCATACACCATTCTTTTTCTTCTCCCCCGGAAATTAGATCTTTGTTGACTTAAGGGATCTGTGATTTACTTTGTGGACATGTGACTCTTGTTTACATTCAACGGAATAGATTTTACTATATTTTAATTTCATTTACTTTTTACTACACGACCTACTCACTTTTGTACCAGACTGGTGTATTTTGTCTTATTGACAGCTCTATGCATTACCAAGCCTTTGTCATGTGTCAGCTCTATTACCTTTTTTAACCTTTTGGGTTGAAGGGGAATATATGGATAGTTTCCTTAATTTTAGTGCTTTTCTCTTTCTACAGGAACATGATAGAGCAGTTGGTTTCCTTTTAAGGCTACTGTTTGATTATTGACATCTGAATATGGAATCTGCAAGGATCCTTTTCTTACTTATATGGTGTCAGAAATTTCAAAAGAGCATGATTATTCTCTTCATTAGGGCATGTTTCTGGCCTCCATGATAATATATATTTTTAAAAAGATCTCCTTTTTATTTTTAGATTACAAATTGTCTGTTCATCTTGATTTAGGCTGCTGTTTTATTAATCTGATTGGTTATATTTCTGAACATAGATTCTGAAAGGATCTACTTGTCTTACATTTTTGTTGTCATAGATATCATAAGAATGTGATTGCTCTGTTCAGTACAACAAGTTTCTGGCCCTCATGATAATAATTTTTATTTTTATAACATAAACTATCACTTGATCTCTGATTCTTATATTTGATTATGCAATGTTTTACATGAATTACTAACTTATTATTTCAGATCTGAATTGGAGAATCAAATTTCTTCTTTTTTCGTTCATGGGGTTGGAGAGTTTGGAAACCTTTTCTGATTTTTTGATAAAAGGTTGGGGATTAAGAAATTATAGAGTGAAATTGAGTTTGATCATTGGCGTTAGGAGAATCCCATAATAACCTGAATGAATTTGTTGTTTCTAGTGCCTCTCTTTTTGAACATGTGGAACTTCCTTAAATAAAACATCTATGGGAACAATTATTCTTTTAGAGTTTAAAATGCCAGTATTGTCTTCAGTTCTGAGTAGAAACGTGTTTTGTCTGATATAGATGATGGTTCTTTTCGCTAAACTGCTTAGCTCCAATTATTTTGGAAAAGATAAAAAATACATGTGATCAGATTCCATGCATCTCTAGATTTTAAGCTTCAGGCTTCATTGGTTGACTCTTAGGTAGCAAATTAGGGCCAAATATTGGCTGTAGTTTGGTATGAAAGTGGCAGCAGGGACAAGAACTATTAGACTTTCTTGTAGCACTCTCATAAAATTTGGAAAATATGAATAAGAATTCTGGTATTCCTGGAATCATATGATGAGAAAAGATTCAAACCATTCTTTTTTGCTATAGGGATGGGGAGGAGAGAGAACGTCATCCCATAGTTCAAGCCAAATGACAATCATTTGGACCACCCAGTCCTAGCACTGTGGTTTCGGGTTTTTCTTTTTTCACAGAAATCAGTTATAATATTCCCTATACTTAAAAGAAATTTACAGTTAATAAGCTCATTCTATCTCTTATAGAATTATAATTGTAATTTTTTTTATTTCTCTCAAAGGCAATGTGGAGTTGACTGAGATCCATTGACATATGATAACACACCTCTGAAAAGGACCTATTTCTGGCAATGATGCAATAAAGAGATGTTACCATGATGAAGTCATATCTATTGAGCTTTATTAAAGTTAATTCAAATGATAAAAATTGAGCAAGAGCTTCACATTCTTTTGATAGTAACTGACAGGTTAATGGAGTTTTCTTGTTAAGAAGTTTCTATAGAGTTATATTCATTATAGGTCTTTTGAATTTTACAGTGACTTTCTTCTTCCCTTTTGTAATAGGCACCTTCTAATAATGCAAATTTCTTAAATTTTTTGGACAAACTAAGAATGAACAAGCATAACAAATTGGATACGGAATCAATGCTGCATTATGAGGATATTTTGGATAAGGAACTAGAAGCAGCACAAGAGCATCGACGGAAGTGTGAAATTGATGAGTGGAATGCTCTTACAGCTTATCGGAAATCTCAGAGAGCATTGGTTGAAGCTAATGCTAGATGTTCTAACCTTTATAGTCAAAGGGAACTATATTCTGCCCAGCTTCGGTCTCTTATGATGGAGAATCCAAATCAGTTTTTCTCTTCGAAGCCTCCTGATCAGACTGAAGCTGGATTAAGTGTCTCTAATATGATATCTGATGTTGATGTCCATCTAATACCCACATCAAGCAATCGTAAGAAGGCTCCAGCTGACATCAGTGGCAAGAGAGTTCTTCATGCTAAAATCACTCCTCCAGGAAGTGCCTTTCAGAATCAATCTCACCTGCATGTGGAAGGACAAAACTTGGTGTCTGATCCATATGGTGAGCCTGACAGAAGTTCATTAGAAGCTCATAGACCAGAATATGTGTCAAATGGAGTGTGCTGTTCTTCTGATGATTTAAATCAATCAGCTGATGAGGACGATGTGATATGTCAATTGAAACCTACATCTGCTCAAGATAATTTGGAGTCTGCACAAACATCTGAATGTGATGGAGGAAGGGACAAGGACAAAAATCATGGATTACAAGGACAATTATCTGTTGATAGTCCACAGGATTCTTTGCTTCTTGAAGCATCATTGAGGTCTCAGCTATACAAAAAACTAAGAGCAAAAAAATTGTTCAAAAAGGGTGTAAGTGAGAATACTGGATCTGCAAATGAAAGACTTGGTGGTGATGATGAAGGTGGAAAGATGATTGGGGCAATTGAGAATGAGAATGCACCAATTTTTGAAGGTGAAATTGATAAACGTTCAGACTTAGAAAGTAAGATCTCTATGTTGGCAGTATTTTTAAGTGCCAGTGTATCTGTTTATGGAAATTCAATGTGCATTGGCTTTGAAATATGAGGACATAGTTCTTTACTCTTTCATATAATACATTGATGACAACTGTCCTCACATGTCTCTGAAAGTGTTGTGTTGTTCATCTTGTTACCTAAATTTTATTTTGTTCAACTCAGATTACTTCATTTTTGACAACTATAAATGTTATAATTTTCCAGTGACTTTTAGACCACTCCCATCTCCCCTTATCTCCCAACACATAAATTACTTGTTTATGGTGCTCCTGCACATGATTTCTACACTGGGACACGCCTAATCAGAGTGTTTGTTGTGGTTCAGATGTAATACTTAAAAAATAATAATAATAAAAGAAAAAGAAAAAAAGAGTTATTTTAGTTTTGACACTGCAGGTTGTTTCAATGACTGTTTCCAATTGCTATGAGGAGGTCCTGTTGGTGGTCATGTGTTTCTTTAATCTTGGTGGAAATTTTTTTTTCCCCTCCGTTTCAGTGTATAATAACTTATCAATAAACACAATTGTTGTGAAATGTGAAATATGCGTGGCATAAGCTGACTAAACAACAAATTGTTGATTCGTGGGTACAGTTCCTGATAGTTTATAGATAGGTCACCCATTTTTAACTAGATCATAGGGCTGGAATGGTGACACTCAAAAGCAATATCTTTTCACATTTGATTATTCTTCTAATTTGGGCTAAGCTTTTCATTTATAGTAATTAAGTTTGCCACTTTGCTTTTGATCTTCAGGTGCTAATAAGGAGCAAGGAATATCTGAGCTGCCAGTTCGGATCAGCAGCCACACTGATTTGATCCCTTCAGACCATGCATCTCCTTCTGTTGGTGATCCAATAAATCACCACTTTTTGCCTGAAGGTCCAGAGTTAACAATCTTATCCACCTCCTTGTGTCCAACTATGAGGAGTGCTTTCATCCACTTGAAGAGCACTGAGCCTGTTGCTACACTGCAGTCGGAGACTACAAGTTCAGATATACTTAGTCCTGACATTAATGAGAAGTGTGGGGTTAAAGATATATGTCCTGAAAACCAAACAATTATGTTGAGTGAGGATATGCCTGAGATGGCAACATTGAATTTATTTAATGGAAAAAGTGGGTATTACTCATGCAATCCTGAAATTGATCCATTGTGGCCACTTTGTATGTTTGAACTCCGGGGAAAATGCAACAATGATGAATGCTCTTGGCAACATGTAAAAGACTACAATTGTGACAGCATGCAACGTGATACAGTTGATGACATTGGTATGACAACTCTTCTAATGAGTCAAAATCTGATGTTAATGACGTTTTTGTAGTTACACTTTGTTTCAATCTTAGATTGTCAGGTGCAGAAAGAATTGCAAAGAGAAGGATTTTCTAAAACTTCGAATTTTCCCAAGTCTCTTGATCATCTTGCCTTAGTTCCCCCTACTTATGTTGTTTCCTCAGATCTTCTGAGGCCTAATTCACAATCTTATACATCTCTATTAGCTGAAGATTATGGAAAATGCTGGCAGACTTGTTTCAGTAACTTCTTGGTTCTTTCAAGTTTGTTTCCAAAAGCTCCGCGCTCAAATGAGCCATTTTTGCATGGTACTGAAGCTCGTATTGAGGTCCAAAGCGATTGGAATAGACAATCATCTTATTTTCACAGTAGAAATAGCAGATTGGTATGTGAAAGAACCCTTTTATGCTTCTTTATCTACTCTTTAAAAAATTTCAATGTAGTGTAAATTGTGGAATTACTCTGAACTTTGGACTGTATTACATTTTGGTTTTGAATTCTTACAATTACTTTATTTGTCAGCACCTGAACACCTTTTAGACTAGGAATATGTTACTTTAATGACTTAAACTACTATAGTCACAAGCTATTGTGTGCATGTTTTCTCTATTCTCATTTTCTGTATGTGCTAATATGATTTTAGCTTTTCTTTTGATGGTGTTCATTTATAATGTCTCTCCAAATTGTTCTCTACATTTGGAATGCCATAGATCAGACTAAACTCCAAGACAGGTTTGTTGCTGCTGCATTTTGAATGATTTCTCATCAATTTGCTTTGGTTTCTTTCTTTGCTAAATGTTGTACATTGGACACTGGTATGGATATTTTAACATGTAAATTTTTCTCATCTTAGATACAAATGCTAGTTATATAATATATATATATATATATTGGATGATTTGCACTAAATTATACAAATCTTAAATTGCTTTAGATGTGTTGAGTTATTAAATTATATGGCGAGTGGCAACAAGATTTGTATGCACAATATCTTACTGCTGAACGATTTTGAATTAGTCCCTTGATGAAATCCTGAGATCCAGAGAGGATCCATATAGATGTTTACTTTTTGCCAATTATTTGTCTTGCCTTTGATTATGTGCTCCACTTACTAGCTTGTTACCTTGTGTTTTCCCAGGTTGATCAATCTTCCGATGACATTGATCAATCCTTGGAAATGGCTCTTCTTAATTTCAGCAAGGAGGCTAATAAACAAAAGGGCCGAGTTGAGGTAGCATAGTTACAAATTGAAAATAGCTTCTAGCGTTCTCTTGGCTGAAGCAATTTGATGATCTTTTGATTTATTTTCCTTTCTGTTCATGAAATATAGGCACTAAAGGTTCTTGTTCCAGCTATTGAAGCGAATTCAGGATCTACAGTTCTCTGGATGGTTTACTTGCAGATTTTCTATTTCAATCAGAAATCAATTGGAAAGGATGACATATTTAAGTTGGCGGTATGTACTGTTCTTTCCAATGCATAATTTAGGAAACTGGGGTGAGGGTGGGGATGGGGAGGGGTTTATAGATCTGCTGGGACTACTTCTTTCTTGCACTTGAAAAATTGTCACTAAATTCACTTTTGGGATGTTGAAGGAAGAGGGTCCACAATACATGGCTTAGAGCAGAATTTATCTTTCTCCGGTAACAATGACTTCAAACTTCCAGTTGCATAAAAGAAAAAATTATGTACCTTGACATTGTTTTTGTGCATGTTTTAACTAAATTTTCTTGGATATTGTTTCCTAGTCATGGCCTTCTCCCCTTTTCATATTGCTATGGGATGTGTGATAGCAAGTTGCAATATGACTTCCTTAACATTGCATCTTGGATACTACTGACCCGTTAACATCTCTCCCTTGTTCCTTCCACAAAGAACAATAAGGACTTGGCTAATACTAATAACCAAAATTTGTTTTTACTTCCAGTTCTCTAGTAACCGCATAAATATTTTATTAATGCTTCTACATGTACAGGTTAAATTCAATTTGGAATCTTATGAGCTCTGGCTTATGTACATTAATAGTCGGGAACACATTGAAGATCGGCTGGCTGCATATGATGCTGCACTTTCTGCTCTTTCTCATCATGTATCTGCTGCAAATTGCGATGCTTCATGTGCCAGTCAATGCATCTTAGATATATTTCTGCAGATGCTGGATTTTATGTGCAGGTCAGGGAACGTTGGTAATGCTATTGAGAAAATCTCTGAACTTCTCTCTACTAAGAAAACTGATGAGCCCTGTCAACCGACTCTTCACGATGTCATTTCGTGTCTAACCAATTGTGACAAATTCATTTTCTGGATCTCTTGTGTGTACATAATTGTATACAAGAAATTACCTGATCCAGTGGTACATAGTTTTGAATGTTGGAAGGAATCTTCTCCTATAGAGTGGCCTGATGTTAACTTAACATGTGATCAGAAGCAGCAAGCCGCATTACTGATGGAAATGGCAGTGGATTCCCTGGTGTCATATATCGATAGTGAATCACTTGAAAATGAAAAAACCCTCAGAGCAGCATACCTGTTTGCTCTCAACCATGTTAGGTGTGTATCAGTACTAGAAGGCTTAGCATGTAGTAGACTTCTATTGGAAAAATACATCAAAGTGTATCCATCATGTCTAGAGCTTGTTCTGATGGCTGCTCGGGTAGAAAATCACCTTGGGGGTCTGAGTTTTGACGGATTTGAAGAAGTGCTTAGAAATTGGCCTGATGAAGCCCCTGGGTTCCAGTGTATTTGGAATCAGTATGCTGAATGTGCACTACAGACTGGGAAATTTGATTTTGTAAAGGAGTTGATGGAGAGATGGTTTTGCCATGTAAGAAAGGCTCAAAATCTTCATGATGAAGGTTTCCAAGCCAACAGCAGTGAAGACACTAATACTTTGCTACAGTCAGCTTCGGCATCAGATCTTTTTGCCTGGTTTTCTAGGTATAACCTGACAGATAGAGTGTATGGAATGCTAAACCTTTCTCTTCACAAATTTTTGCAGAATGATCACACAAATGCTTTATTTGCATTAAATCAGGCACTGAAAGCTGCTTCTGCAGATAATTATTGTCATTGCCTGAGAGAACTGACAATGTATTTGCTGACAAATAATAGTATCCAACAGGACAAGGAAGCTAACATAAGTCATATCTTGAGTATGGTGAAGGTTCATATGGCTGATGGCCGAGCATGGGTTGCTGCTGAACCTCTCTCTCGAAGTTTCATACAGAAAATTGGGAGGCCCAGAGTCCGACATCTTGTGAGCAAGATGCTAAGACCAGTATCAGCTGATTTTTCTCTAATGAACATGGTTGTTGAAATATGGAATCATGTACTTTGGTTACCCCAGATGCATAACAATATCACGAATTTTGTTGACTTTGTGGAAGGTATGATGGAGATTATGCCTTCTAATTACCTGTTGGCAACTTCTGTGTGCAATCTGTTGATCAAAAACTCCACTTTGAAGGATTCTATAAGCACTTGTTTCTGGGCAAGCTCACTTTTGGTAAATGCACTGTATCATGCTGTTCCTGTAGCGCCCGAATACATCTGGGTTGAATCAGCAGAAGTATTATTTAACTTGACAAATAGTCGGAAAATTGGTCAAAGCTTTCACAAGAAAGCTTTATCTGTATATCCATTTTCGATCAAGCTTTGGAAATCTTATCTCCGCATATTTGATGGTGCAGAATTTGGAGATTCTATTAGAGCAGCAGCAAAGGAAAAGGGAGTTGTGCTCGACTGAGAATCTTCAAATCTTGTGTCACCATGAAATGAGTGGTCGCCAGGTAAGTCTGTTGCTTCAGCGTAAAAAGGAAGCAAATTTTGGGACATACTTTATACTTTTCAGTTCTTGGCAGACCGTAATACATGACAAATAGTAGTAGTATACACAAAGATAAATCACATTTTGTACATTACATCAAGCTCTCCTCTCTCCTATTCACCAAAAAAAAAAAAAAAACAAGCTCTCCTCTCATTATCCATCTGTGATCAGCCACACGAACAGCCTCCAATGGCATAGCCCTTGATATTGATGATGTCTGTGATGAAGGAAACATTATCCTGGTGAGATGTCATCACTCTGTTTCAGAGGCTAAAATAGCATTTAGAATTGTTTTCTTTAGTCTAGGTTCTTAGTACAGTTTTTGAGTAATCATATATATATATATATATATACTAATGAAATATATTCAAATTTGATATAATGTAAGTTTACATTCTGGTTAATTATTACACCTAACGCGTTTTAGATATTCCTAATGTTAAAAGACTTATTTAATAGTTATTTATTATTTATCAAATATTCCTTTTGTGTTGGCCTAACATCATACCAACAACTTTGTGCAGGTGACAACGTCCCTTAGACTTTTAGGTAAGACTTTCTTAAGGAACAAAATAAAGGAGATATTATTTCTTAAGAAAATTCCACCGATTGGGTACGAATTTGTTTGTCCTGCAAAATTCTCAAATTATTTTAATTAAATTTCTCAATTTTTTTTTTTTTTAAAATTGAAAATCACTGTACTGACTAATATATTTTGAGTTATTTAATGATTCAATTTTTTTAATATTAATTATGAGGATATTTTTAAAAAAAATTGGATCCTGACAAATAAAATTCAGGGTAGGTATTGTTTTGGAGGATTTTAAACATAGTTATAATATAGAGAATTTATTATATAATTATTTCAAAAATGTGTTTTCTGAGCATAATATTTTCAAGATTAAACCTAAAATACAGATCTGAGATGTTGATGTTTAGAAAATAAATTAATAATCTAAACTATTTTGAAAATAATTTTGGACAGTAGTTTTTTTCTTATTATTCCCACCAGAAAAATTTAAACATTCAAATTCAAAATATACTTTTCTAATAAAAAACCTTAATTTAGTCAAGCTTAAAGATGTTTCTTGAGATAATTTAAAAAGTATTTACCTTAAAAAAAAAAATATATATATATATATATATTGTGCAGAAATATTTAGAATAAAAATATAATATATATATATATATATATATATATATAAAGATAGTGGGAAGAAAGTATAAGAAAAGGGTCTCTTCTTTCTTCCTCACCAACGAAAAGTCTATCAAAACATCAAACTCCTTATCGGAGCCCTAGATTTCCTCTGCATCGCTCTCTCTCCTGAAACCATCATGGTCAGTTTTTCTCTCTTTTTCTCTTTCGTTCCTCGTTCTATTCTTAATTTTTCGATTTATGTAAATGAGGATTAGTTCTCGGAGTTTTACAACTGTTTATTTATTATTATTTTTTCTTTTTTTTTTTTGTTATTTTTGGGTGGTTGATGGATCTGGTGTAATTTTGCTCCAATTGATGCATATTACGTGTTTGTCTGACGATCGAAAGTAATTTATTTATTTGTCTATTTCAATTTCGTTTGTTTTGTGATTTTTGTAGTTTGTGGGAAATTAATTGATGGTTTTATTAGATGTGGGGTTGACTTCGCCAGAATCCTATTTTTAGTTCGTTTCCGTCTTTGATTATCTCTCATTTCTTTCGTAATTCTTGTGGATATGCTTTCGTGTTTATTTACCTGATTACTGGACAACATTATTCGTGTGAATGTTCGTTCCATGTGCTGAAATTGTGAGTTTTGTTAGGAACTGAAAATCGCTACATTTCCAACTTCACACAGTGTTGGGCTTCTGATCTTTCTGAATATGGTTAATCCTTATCTTTTGTGAGAGAGTAACCAAAGAAAAAAGGAAAAAAAGAGTAATTTTGCTCCATCTGAATCATAGCCAAGCAGGATCTTTAATGAAGTATTTGTTTCTTTGAAGGGACTAAAAACATCTATAAGTTTTGTACCTCGTGAATGCAAGGGCCTTAGAAAGGTACAAGTCCATGAAAAACCATGACAATTACATTTTTGGATGGTTTATTCAAGGAGGACATGTGTGATCTCTATTGGTGTTCTTTCTTGTTATCTGTATGTTCGTAATCCCTTTGAGAATTCCTTGTTCTTATCAGTTTGTTGCCAAGTGCCTCCTGGAGGAGTCTAATATGGAGGCAGTTACCACCTGAGTTAGATATGGAAGCACTGGTTTCAAGTAGGATATGCCTACTGTATTATATAATAAGCTAGAAGATGTCTGTTAAATTTTGGTCATTTGGTTCATTTACTTTAGAAACTTAATTACACGTTGCAAGTATTGTTAAGTTGTACTCGGATGTTATTACATTACATTTTTTTTGTAAGTTTCCATTTAGCAAGTAATGCTTTTTCTTGGATTTAGGACTTAATGGGATGTCTGCTATGTTAAATATGTAGGCTAATGCGGCATCGGGCATGGCTGTACATGATGACTGTAAGCTGAAATTCCTAGAATTGAAAGCAAAAAGAACTCACCGCTTCATAATCTTTAAGATTGAAGAGAAGATAAAGCAAGTTGTTGTGGAAAAATTAGGTGAACCTGCTCTAAGCTATGAAGATTTCACAGCTAGCCTCCCTGCTGATGAGTGCCGATATGCTGTCTATGATTTTGACTTTGTCACTGAGGAGAACTGTCAGAAGAGTAGAATTTTCTTTATTGCTTGGTAAATAATTTTGTCACTCTATGGATCTTCTCTAAACTTGTCATATCTATTAAACCTAATGGTTTACTTGGCATGATCATTCTCTTATTCGGTGTGTTGAAGGTCTCCTGATACATCGAGAGTGAGAAGCAAAATGATCTATGCAAGTTCCAAGGACCGATTCAAGAGAGAACTTGATGGCATTCAGATAGAGTTGCAAGCAACAGATCCAACAGAGATGGGAATTGATGTCATCAAAAACCGAGCTGGTGTACCTTGAAGTTCCATTCGTGCTGTGATGCTCCTTCCATACATTGTATGCTGCATCACTTTTGTTAAATGTTTATAGATTGTGGCAATGTTGAACTTAGTCAAGGTATTGGCATGCTGCTGTTCGTCTAAACCATATTTCCCCTCTTCATGAATAGTTTCAATGAGTTTATACACTAGTAATTTCTGGGATTATGCATCCCATAGATCTCCTTTTGGTTTGATTAATTTGCAATATTATGTCTGGTGGGGGGATGGGCAGTCTATGCCACTTTATTTTCACATAATTCGTTTTATTCCAGAAATTCTATTGAAATTGCAAGCCTCTCTTTTCCAGTGCCATATGCGCTTTATATCTGTCATTTGCTTTCTTCTTCTTCTTTTTCTTTATAGCTGTGTTTTGCTGTGTGGAGTTCATGTAATGACTATTTTGCAGTTTGTTATGGAATTCTCATGTTCTGATGCTTGAAGAGACGGCAAAATGATGGATTATATCTCTTGTCTAAAATTTCACATAAATATAATTCTTTTTTCCCTTTTTTCTTTTTTTTTATTGGTACCAAGAAAATAATTTATTAACTGCAATTAAAATAAAAATTGTCATGGATGGAGTAATTCTACTTTTAAAAATGAGTAAAATTTCATGCAACGTTAATAATATCATAAGAAGAACACCTGGAAGCTTTTCATCTTTCAAGAGATGCTCGCTAAACATGCAAAATCGAAGCTAGAGCGGCAATTTCATTCCCTGTCAAGAACAGTTCCCGCCACCTTCCTTCCTGACTCAAAACATTCGCCAAATAGAGGTCTTTCCAGTGCACTCCAATCATGTACAGACCTCAAAACACTTTTCCAAATCCATGCTCAGTTAATCGTAAAGGATCTAAGTTTCAACACCTCCATAAGAACCCAGCTCATAAACCTCTATTCTTCCTTCCAAAAATGCGATTATTCTCGTTTAATTTTCGATTCAACTCCAAACCCACCTGTTATTTTATGGAACTCAATGATCAGAGCCTACACGAGAACAAACCAACACCAAGAAGCACTGAAACTGTTCCATTTGATGCAAGAAGACCGTTCAATCCAGCCCGACAAGTTTACTTTTACTTTTGCACTCAAAGCCTGCACTGGAGTTGCAGACTTAGCAGAGGGTCGTTTTATTCATGGAGAGATTGTTAATCGAAATCTTGAATGTGATGTGTTCATTGGGACTGGACTTGTTGATATGTACTGTAAACTGAATGATTTAGAACAAGCACGAAAGGTGTTTGATAAAATGCCCAAGAAAGATGTTGTCGCTTGGAATGCAATGATTTCGGGACTAGCACAGAGTACGGAACCTAAAGAGGCGATGAAGTTTATCAAGTTCATGCAGGGTGTCGGATTGGAGCCTAATTCTGTAAGCTTGCTGAATTTATTCCCAGCAGTTTGTAAGCTGATGGATTTGAAGACATGTACGTCCATCCATGGGTATATTTTGAGGAGGGATTTTCCAGTGGCGGTTTTCAACGGGTTGATTGATATGTATGCAAAGTGTGGGTATCCAGACATAGCCCGCCTGGTATTTGATCAGATGAAGAGTACTGATGATGTTACATGGGGAACAATTATGTCTGGTTATGTATATAATGGAGAGTTTAGTAAGACTTTAGAGTTGTTTGATTTCATGAAGAGGAAGAACAATCAGCTGAAGATGAATAAAGTTTCAGCTGTAGCTGCCTTATTGGCAGCTTCAGAGATGAAGGATTTAGACAAGGGATTGGAGATTCATGATTTTGCTGTAAACCTAAGTATTGATTCAGATGTTATGGTTGCTACTTCTTTAATGACTATGTATGCGAAATGTGGAGAGTTAGAAAAAGTTTATGAATTGTTTAGTGGGATCCAGGAAAAAGATCTGGTTTCTTGGTCTGCAGTTATATCTGCTTTTGCACAATCTGGTTATTCTGAAGAAGCTCTTACTGTATTTCGACAGATGCAGAATGAGAATATGAGGCCTAATCTGGTAACTTTAGTAAGTGTTCTTCCATCTTGTGCTGAATTATCATTTGTAAAGCTAGGCAAGAGCATGCATTGCTTCGCCATTAAAGATGGTATTGAGACAGATATTTCTTTGGGAACAGCCATAGTCTCAATGTATGCTAGATGTGGTATGTTTGCATCAGCATTGGCTGTATTTAGTAGAATGCCCTTAAAAGAGATTGTATCATGGAATGCTCTGATCAATGGTTATGCGCAGATTGGTGATCCTTATGAAGCAATAAGGATGTTTTCCGAGTTAAAATTATCTGGATATCACCCCGATTCTGGGACAATTGTGGGTGTACTTCCTGCTTGTGCTCTGTTAGGTGACTTAAACTTAGGAAGTCAGGTTCATGCACAAGTTATTAAATATGGTTTTGCGTCAGACAGTCATGTCGAGAATTCTTTGATTGATTTGTATGCCAAATGTGGAAGCCTCTTATCTGCTGAATTGTTGTTTAACCAGACTGAGTTCACTAGAGATGAAGTCTCATGGAATGTAATCATTGCAGGTTATATGCACAATGGACATGCTGAGAATGCCTTTTCTTTGTTTCATCGCATGAAGTTTGAGGGATTCCTACCTAATCTGGTCACCATTATTAGCATCCTTCCTGCAGCATCTTATTTGGCAGCCCTTAGAGAAGGTATGGCTATTCATGCATATATAACTCAAAGAGGTTTTCTGTCATATACACTTATAGGGAATGGTCTTGTTGACATGTATGCAAAATGTGGTCGTCTTGATTATTCTGAACAATCATTCACTGAAATGAAGTATAAAGATGTAGTTTCTTGGAACACAATGCTTGCTGCATATTCAGTCCACGGGCTTGGTCATTGTGCTCTTGAAATTTTCTCTCTTATGCAAGAGAGTGATGTTAAAATTGATTCTCTTTCCTTCATTAGCATCTTATCTGCTTGTAGACATGCCGGCTTGATTGAAGAAGGGAAAAAGATATTTTATTCCATGGCTAGTTACAAAGTTGAGCCAAATTTAGAACATTATGCTTGTATGGTAGACCTGTTAGGACGTGCTGGTTTGTTTGATGAAATTTTGGATTTGATGAAAGAAATGCCTATGAAACCTGATGCTGGAGTGTGGGGAGCCATACTTGATGCATGTAAAATGCATTCTAATGTAAAATTAGGTGAAGTAGCATTAAAACAACTCACTGTCCTTGAGCAAGAGAATCGTGCACACTATGTGGTTTTATCAAATATATATTCTCAATCTGGTAGATGGGATGATGCAAAAGACACAAGATCAAAGATGAATGAGATTGGACTTGTAAAAGTTCCTGGATGCAGTTGGGTTGAAGAAAAGAAGAACAACAGATATGTATCATAGGCAACCAACCCATCTGCATTCTGGTTGGTTGAGAGGCAAAGATTTCTGGTGTCTGAAATAGAATCTCAAAGATTCTAAATTTGATCAAAGTCACCAGAGTCTAGATGGTCATGAGTTTTGATGATGATGATGAAGAGGAGAGTAATAATAAGTGCAAGAAGGGCAAGGGTTTCAAAATCATCTTCTGATAGCCATTGTTGAAGTGAATTAAGGCAACAATCTTTTTAGGGAAAATTTTGATGTTCAATCTGTGTTAAGGGATGGCGGATTAGACTTCTTGTCCAATGGTGATTTGTAAACCTTATGATCAAATTGTTGGTGCAAGTATGATTACATTTTCTTTTTAGAAATATGACTTTTCACATATATTGTTGGTGTAAGTATGATTCTATGTCATGTTTTGTATATTGGGTGAATATTATTTTTTACAATGAATTTTAGAATATTTTGAGTTAAAATAAAAATATATTGATAATTTTAAACATCAAGGGTCCTTAGCTCAGTGGTAGAGCATTTGACTGCAGATCAAGAGGTCACCGGTTCGAACCCGGTAGGGCCCTTTTTTAAAAATTTTTTTTTTGTGTTAATTTGACTTCTATTTTCTCACTCTTTTACTATTTCGTACTCCCTTAGATCTGCTAGTGTCTTTTTTTATTCTATATTTGATGGATTTTTTCATTAAATTTTTCTATCTTAAAAGAATCTGATGACCTTGAGAAGACAGAAAATTTGAAAATTCTGGTTTATTTATGATCAGCACCAGCAAATTGGCACTTAAAGAAATGAGAACCAAAAAAGTGATAATCAATATTGGTACACAAAATTATCAGTTAATGTAAACTCTAGAAAACCTCGAAGCATATCCCATCAAAAAGGTACAAGAGCAAAAAAAAACTAAAAAAGCTAAATGAGAATTTCATAATTTTTATGTATCTTCAAACTAATACTTTTAACTGCCAAGAAAAAGAAGTAGCAGCAGCAGCTTCTGAATGTTGCAGTTCGTTCCTCATCTTCGCACAGTAATGTTCCAGCGAATAGATACGATCATCCAGGCTATCAGTTAACATTGTATCTTCAGCTAATTTCACTGCTGCAAATTGAGATAGCTGAAGGTTCTCACAGGAATGCTGCAATTTCCTAGCGAAATCCTCTTTTCCCAGCATCAAAAGGGAGATTAACAATGATCTAATCTCACGTCTCGCTCCAACAGCCAGAGACATTCCTTTCAGATGCTCAACCAAAGCCAACTCTTCCCCAGGGCTGCAACAGCAATAAGTAACTTTTTAACCATAAGAGAAAAACAGACTATTCAAATCTTAGATCCAAAAGGAGGATGAAATGTTTATACCTGCCAGCACGAATTTTTCCTTTATTCCGGTGACGCTTTGCATCTCTTCCCTTGGTGGTTGTTGAGCTGATGGATGCAGTAGATCCTTTTCTAGTCCTGCTCATGAAAGAATGGTGTTTAGTAAAAGTTCAGTAATCACCTTATAACAGACATTTCAGTAAACATGCTTGCAAGGTATCCATGTGCAGAAACTAGTTTTTGGAAACAATCAATTCATAAATGGAAAGACTTAATCCACATAAACGAGGCACAATTCTAAGCACGTGCTGAGAGAGAAGATCATACAATCATGCACATGTTGATTGCTGAAATAGTCCAAACACAAAGTATATGTCTGAATAAATATGAAAGGAATAGAAAATGTCAAAACCACAAGATTCAAGAAATGAGAAATTTAACTGAGATGCAGTGCAACAATAGGCATTTGACCTACAAGGTGAAGTAGAATAAGTCAATGTAAACCAAATGAAAAAAAAAAAAAAAAATCATAAGTCTGAGAGGTATACCCGGTGGTATATGCACTCATCCCACTGAAATTACTGCTAGCTTCTGAAGCAGTTTCATCATCAAGTTGAGATCGTTCATCTGATAGAAGCTTTGCAGCAAGAACCAATCTTCGTTGTCTAACAGCAAGGTATCGAGCAACGTATTTGCCAACTTTTTCCAAACCCTCCTCATATTCACTAATCAGTAAGTTAGCACACTCAAGAGATGCGCTTTTCACTTCAGAGACATAATCTTCATTCTGGTGAATGAATGCAATCCTCAGAGCCTCCTCCCAGTCCCTTGCGTTCACCAATAAATCAATCCCTGCTTTGACATCACCACAATACTCCAAAGCAATTTTAGCAGCATCTCCCGGTCTACCAAGTGCCTGGAGTTCTTCGCAGAGTTCATGTGCCAACTGCAAAATTTCATCCTTCCCAAGTTTGAGTAGACCAGCAACTCTCAGAACCCCACTCCAGTTTCCACAAGCTCGATAAGCTTTTAGAGCTTTGTCCAGACAGGAACAACATAAGTAAGTGGTAGCAGCATCCTCAAAGCATTTTGACGAACTAAGATGATCTCCCCAAGCTTCGAGAACTTGTCTCCGTTTAGCAGGATCAATAATCAGTTTCAATCCCAAGGGAAAAAGTTGAGGATTGTTCCTCATAAGGTTCATGCAATCTTCATAATAATCATCTCCTGCCAAAACAATATGTCGCAAAGCATTCTCATACCTTTGCAATTTAAGGTCAATATTATATTGCATTAAAAGAGGTGGCAATTGTTCTAGATCTTGGAGAAATGGAAGAAACTCCTTAGGATCTTTCTGTGAATTTAATGCAACTATAGCTGCAAGTTTCAAATCATAAAGTCCTAAAGCAGCTTCAAAAACAGCTTCTGGATCAGATAACCACAAAAGATGCTTCAAAGATTCCTCGGCAGAAGGGTAGTGGGACCGCCTTGGATCATCAGAGCCTAATAATTCCATTTCTCGGGTGACTTTTATCCGTGCCAAAGCTTCTTCAAGGGCTGGTGGGTCGTTTCGAGCTAAAGTCGTCAAAATACAAAGTTCTCTTGCAGGAGTCTCAGGTATTTGTTCCTCAAGAGCCTTTCTTATGCTATGTAAAACAACAGAGATCTTGGTTTTTCCCTCATAATTCTTGGATTCACCAGATTCAGCAACTCTAGATTCTTTTGGGCAAGGTAGTGAGACATAGTCTTTGTACAATGTCTGCAACATGTTTTCATTTTTCATGGAGCAGACAAACTCAGTTATGTAACTGAGATTATTCACCTGCTTGACAAACTCTGCAGCAAAGTGAAGAAACATTTGCCAACCACAGTGATCAACAATGACATTAAAATCTATCCTATGCCGCCGTACCATAAGTAAAGCATCACGGAAGCGCCTCTTGGCCAGTGCATTCACAATTGAGGCAAGGACCAATTTCCTAGGATAGACGCACTCCAGATTTCCTCGAGCTGTTTGTATAATGATGGCAGATTCATCTCCATGCATGACACCAACAATTGTGGCACCTCTTTCCCACATATTTATGTAATTTTTTGCTTCTTCTCCACCTCTTTTCTTGAAAACAGGTAAGAAGTTCTCATACTTAGCATCTAGTTGTTCATTCTGAATCTCATCAATATCAAGAATGAATATCAAATCTTGTTTAGTTGCAAGAATCAAGTGTGTGGTCATCTGGTCTGTGTCATTGGAGTACAATGAAAAACTGCTGCAATTGTTGCACAATATCCTACCACCAACATGAAGTCTACCACTGTCATCAAGTCCAAAAAGTAATGCCTTTTGGAAGCCAACTCCTTCAGCTGGAGCAAGAGCCATCCAAGGACAAGACAGTGAAAAGCTCATACCACCAACTCTCTGAAGAGGTCCCACTCTGCTCTCCCTTAACTTCAGTGAATATTCTACTACTTTTCCACCATAAAACTGTATATATGCTGAAAAATAATTAAGGGAGTTAGAGATCATACCAATTACCAATCCTTCAAGAGAGATATGACTGGAGATACTGCCATGCCAGCCTGAGCATGTTAATGAAGCAGGAACATGATCTTCGGAACACAAAAGCTGAATTTCTTGCAGGCACTGACCAGGAAGCCCATCCTTGCTTTGAGTGATTCCAAGAAGCACATGTGAATCAACCCAAGCAAGGTGTACAAAAGTTCCAAGCTCCACATCAGAAGAGACAGTCTGAACAATAAACTCTCTACCTTCCAGTTCATCCCACATACCAAGAGCAGGAAGTTCTACTATGCACAACCTTCCATCTGATAAAACTGCAGCCAGGCTTATCTTAAAACTCTTGGACCAGATATTTATGCATTGAACGGCACTGGGAAAACTAAGGCTGAACAAATACATAGGTGGTGGGATCAGCGAAAAAGAGAGTGGAGTTACCAGTATTTTAGAGCCATCAATCACAAAGGCTGTTGAGTCATTTGTGACAGCAGTAATCCATATGAAATTGTGTACACTGATCTCACCACCAAGAGTCCAACAAATCAACTGTAGAGGTTTAGTTGGATCCCACATGAACTTAATTTGATCCTGTTTTAAGTATCTGATCTCATGCTTTAAGTACCAGTGATTGTTACTGAAGAACCAAATCTTTAAGGAGTCATGAAGACCACCTCTAACAACAGTTCCAAGAAGCTCAGAGTTACAATTCCACTTCACAGATTCTACTGTAACATCAGTTTCTTCATTTATACTATAAGAGCTTCTTTCTAATCCATTCTTCTCAAAGAAGACAATAGATGGACACTTGTTCTCTTCCTTCCTATTGTAAGCAGCAGCAATCTTTGCTCCACTGGGCATCCAGTCTAAAAGTGATCCCATAAAAGCTTTAGCTTCTGAAATAGAATAAACTGCACCAGAATCCCGTTCCCAAACTTTAAGTTTTTTATGAATGGAAAGTGAGTCCTGCACCTTGCTTAATGATGCAAAAAATTTCCCGTCACCCCGCCACGAAATACTGCTCTCGCATAAATAGTTGGAGGAAACAGTCGATTCATCTGGAACAAGAAGTGAATAATAACTTTATTAGATCAAAATAGTATTACAAAATAAGTGTACACCTTCCAGATATTATTGTTATAGATGTGACCTGGTGATCCTCAATCAACCTCCACCATCAAACCACTCGCTCCTTATATTATCAATTCAATTAGATGAAAATCATTAAATCCCTACTTACCAGAAAGGATCTAGTTGCCTTAATAAATCTGATGAATAAACACAGTGTCAAATGTAAACTTGTTCTTCCAGTCATAGGAATTGTAGATAAAATAATTATTATAGTCACAGGTTTATGATTAACTTCAGTAGGGCAATTGAGATCTACAGCTTGATATGTCGAAAAAAGAATGTCATAAATTTTCAAAATTATCTCCTCACCACGACTCATATTAATTACAATGCCTCTCCAAGGGGTTCATATCTTTACTAATTTCTACTAATCTCTCTAAAGAGAACTTCATACTACAAAGGTTCAAGCGTCTACTAGTTTAGATCTTGTTGAAAGGTGCATCAACCCAAAAGAAAAATCTTCCCATGTTATTCATTTTCCAACTAGAATTTATCTTTCTTACCATTTTGAAGGGGGCAGTATCTTATCATTCTGGCCCTAGGTCTAAATTTTCAAGCATAATTACATCAATCACTCTTGCAAAAGAGTTGGTAATCTCTCATATTGTTTATCCTCAAAACTGATTATCACGTATTGACTTCCCCCAAGTGATTTGCTATCGTCTGACTTGGCATGAAAGAATATAACAGCATGAAACAGTTTCTTTACTGCATATCCTAAAGAAATCAATAAAAGAGCCTTCAACACACAGCAAAAATTTTCCTAAATACTAACTAAATAAATAAATAAAAAAATGCAAAATTAGATAAAGGGATATAGAAAGAAGTCCTTACGTACGTCAACATCTTCAGGAAGATCATCAAGTGCCATCTCATACAGCAAATCCCAATCATGAGTCATCACTAGCAATTGACCAAGACCAGTAATTATGCCAAGTAAATCTCCATCTGGACTAGGTGAAATGCACTTTACACCACCCTCCACTCGGCCAACCTCTTCTGTTACATTATCATCCACTACATATAGTAAAAGAAGCCCATAAGATGTTCCAATCACTAATGCCTCCTTCTCCATGAGATAGTCTAAAGAAGTGATGTAATCCCCTGGTTCAAGATCAACGGGCTCAATTGCAGCAGGTAGTGAGGTTGAATCCAATGTTGTTTCATTCTAGTACAAGTTAAAAATTCATCAGCAACAGACACAAACAGATACTATAACCCATGCCAAGGAAGCAAACAAAATTATCATCTAGAGAATAACATTTACAACTTGCATACAATATAGTATAAAACAGAATTATTACATATACATATATATACTATAACACAATCTACAAAAGGCCTCCACGATATATATATATATATATATATATATATATATATATATATATATCTCTGCTTAAAACCCGCAAAATCCAACACACGATTCTGAAGATACTATGTTCATCCCTGTGCTCTGATATGAAGTTTCTTGATATAAAGTTCAAGAATTTCTAGCAAATATTACTCAAGAATTACAGTGGTGTAATAATAGATTACAGAAAGAAACTTACTTGAGGTGAGGGAAGGTGCGTGGTGTAAATGTAGTTAGCAGAAGAAGCGAAAAAGAGACGATTCCGCTCTATGTCAAATGCAGAGAACCGAAGAACTTCATCCTCCGATTGCAGTTGAAGCTTCAATGGCAGCTTCCATGATAACTTCAGATTCTTCATTTTTCCAGATTGTCAACAAAAACACAACGAAAGGAAGTGAAAGATTAAGAAAATTTCTAGTTTAATTAATTTACAGAATCAGAAGAAGCAAGAGCCAAAAACAAACCCTAAGGTGGGAAGAAGGTTTTGAGAGGGTTTTTTCCCCTTAGATCGCATTTCGAAATACTGCTCATGTGCTATTTTATTTTATTTTTCCCTTATTTTCAGAAATTATTACTTTTCTATGGTATAATTATGATTTAGAAGTAATTTTTTTTTTTTAATAGTATCTGATAATTATTGAATCATAATCAAATTAATATATATATATATATATATATTAATGTAATATATACATAAATATTATCCAATATTGTATGCATATGAAATAATTAATTAGAATAATAATAAAAAAAAGGTTATATCTAGATAATTTCATGGTTTAATATATTAACAAATTTCAATTACTAATGTTGGCACTTTTTTTTTTTAATAATTTAATCTCTTATATAAATTTTGATTTTTCAAAAAATTGATTCTTTTAACCAATATAATTAACAAAATCATACAATTTTTTTTTTGCATATCTTGGTAATAATTTTTATTAATTATAATTGGTAATAATTTATTAATTTTTATTAATTGAAACTTTTGGCTTGAATATTATATAAGATTATAATTTTGACACACGTTGTGAGCAATATGTAGAAGATTGTGAAAATTTTTTCATGTAAGAGTTAAATTCTACAGATTTAACTAACCGTGTTCGAAATAAAAATGTGTTATAAACAGTTCAATGATATTATTTGTTTTGGCTCATTTCGGGTGGGCCTCACAGGTTTAATTAAACGCGTCATTGATCAAAGAGCTTCAGGTCCAGTTTAATAACCTTAAACAAACGATGTAGAATTTCATATGACGACAAAATTGAATAATTGTTAATTTTCATGAAGAACAGTATTGAAAGAAGGCATCCACAATTGCTCCTCTTCCAAATCTTCCTCCACAAGTTTCTGAGTTAACAAAAATGGAACCAAACATAATCCTTTATTTCGTAGATCCAATTCCTTTTCTTCTTCTCCTGTTGTATTTTTCTGTTTAACAAATAATAATTAAACCAGATCATCACTTAGTATTAAGCAAATAATAATAATAATAATAAATTCTTTTCTTTTCTTTTTTTAGTGTTAGTGTTACTCCCTAATTCCAACTAAAGTACGTCAATATACTAAACATATATCTCGAGTTTATTATAAGTATTTAGATTTATTCTTATATATCATTAGCTACTTTCGATTATGAATATGTTATCGCAATATATATATATATATATATATATATATATATATTATGTATATTTACCTTTTGTTGAGTGGATTTATTGGCGGGTAGGGTGTTGAAGATGTTCTGCAATGCAAATAATTTAATTAAATACAAGAATATATATATATATATATATATATATATATATATATATATATATAAGTAAATAAAATTTGAGATTTGGAATAGTAGGAAAGAGGGAGGAAATTAATAAAATGAGAGTTGAAACCTGTATCTGATCTTGAAGAACCTTGATGAATATGGATGCTTCGTAAAGTACAGAAGCTGTATCCGTCTGTATTCAATAATTTCCAATCAAAATTTATATATATATATATATATATATATATATAATATTCAAAAGAAGAGTATGAAAAATTAATTAATTAATTATTATTTTATTTTTACCTTGCCATAAGGTGAGACTAGCTTTTGGAGAGCTGTGATTCTGTCTGCCAATTTCTGGCTCCTTCTCACTGGTGTCTGTTTAGTATTAAAAAAAAAAAAAAAAAAACCATTAATTTTTAGAACAATTATTTTTATTGAGTTCTAGTACATAATCTAAGATAATATTAAATGGTAGTCTGATTTTAAAAAATAAAAAATAAAAAATAAAAAATAAAAAAGTAGATAACATACTCTTTCTCTGTGAACTTGTTTTGTATCGTTCAAGAATTGGTAATCTTGGGATTGTTCTTGACAGCAGACTTCCGCTGCTACCCTCTTCTTCTTCTTCTTTGATTTCCAATCATTTTTAGATGGTTTATTTTCTTGTGGGATTCGTTTCCTTGTACTACTGCAGCAATAATTATTCATCTCCGACGTAATTTCTTTTACCGGATAATGTTCACGGCACAACTCCTGCTGTTGCTTATAAATATCGTCGTCGTAAATATCACTGGGCAATGTCGTCGTCGTTGTCGTCGGAGACGACTTCATATTCAGTTGAAAAGAAGGGCAGTAGTAGTACTCATCAACACTACTTTTCATGGACGGCACTGAAAATTTAAATTAAATTGTTCAACATTAGTAGTAGTAGTTAGATCTCTAGTAATAAAGAAAAAAAAATACCAATAGAAAAATTGCAGAAATCGATTTTTTTAAGGTTATATTCACATCCCGATTAATCTCTTTGGATAGTAAACCGGATTAGTATATATATATATATATATAAACAACTATAATTAGTGAAAGAGTGAAGAATATTCATTGAATTATTATTAGTAATACCTGCAGAAGCTGCAGATTGATAGTGGTGATTGATATAGGGCTGGGAAGAAAATGCTAGTGCATCATCAAACTGGACTTGTTGGTTGTATAGATTTGATTCCATATAAATGCTACTGATCTCTTGATTTACATTTCTGTACACAAACACACACAATAATGGAGAAACAAAAACATACAATATTTTAGTTAAAAAGACAAAAATATCTTAAAATCGGATAATTATCTGAAATGTACAAGGTTTTTTTCCAACGTACAATATATTTTTGTCGTCTGTCTGCAGCATTAACGGGACGTGGTTTTCAGAAAAGAAAATATCGCCATATCCTGCAGAAATTTAATTAATTTTCACAAGTTTTGAAAATCAATCTGATTAATTATTTAACACTTGGAAAAAATTCTTAATTACTTACCGTAGCTATAGAGCTGGTGAGGAGGAGGAGGAGAAGGAGAAAGAAGCTGTGGTAAATTAATGATGATGTTCTTCTTCTTCGTAAGATTGATCATTCTTGAGAACTGATGATGATCAGTGTTTTCCGACATATAATACCTTAATGTCTCCGAAGATATTGGTTCCGATGCCTGCATTCTTTGATCCAGTAGCTAATTAAACTTTTGAAATTAAGGTTTTTCAAGAGTAGGTATGATGAACACCTCTGTAATCCTGCAATATATATATATATATAGTAGCTTATAAAGGAGTTCAAATTAATTAACATGCAGCCAGGCCTTAGGGGGATGATTAGTTAGAATTTCTATCCATCCGGTATCAAGGCACCGACAACGAGTATCGAACTCTTGACCTCGTAGACATTTTATAATGCGCTTTTCTATTGTGCACTCGACATAAGATATTGTTTGATTATTATATAAATAAATGCATGGGAGGAGAGAAAATTTAAAAAAGGACGTTCATTAATTGGAGAAGATAATGGGAAAAAAAAATGGGGCGGCTATCAAAATATAGTCAAGTGTTTATATCATTATCTCATATTTTATGAACTGTATTCAGAAGGGAAAAAAACACATATATATATATATATATATATATATTAAGAAGAGATCAGTATCTGATCATATTAATTTATAAACCTCAGACAAAAATAGGTATGGTTAAACGTGTTGACTTCAACAAGAAACATGTCCAAAATTCTTTAATTAGCTGATGTTTAATCTCATATATATATATATATATATATATATATATATATATATATATATATATATATATATATATATATATATAAGAAAATTTGTTTTCTTTTACAATCTATAACATGAGTTTGCAAGACGTATCTATATATATATAATTTCTTGATACGTGGCATAATTTACAAATAACATGAGTTTGCAGGGGTTTCGGGTTATTAGCGGCAAAAGTCATGTCAAGTAGAGTAGTTTTTTGTAACTAAGTTGTAAACGTATATATACGTGAATACGAATTTGATCCTACAATTTCACTTAAACTTATTACCAACTCACATGCAACTTCGGATCACAAGTTATAATAGTTTGATCTAAGTACATTTTTCATTTCACTTTGACGCTAACGAAAAATTGAATAAGTTTAAAGATTAGGGAAATAACATAACATCCAAATATGAAAAATAAAAAATAATAATGTAAGAAGGATAAGATGGAATATATATATATATATATATATATGTTATATATATAATATGAGTTCATGTTTATTTGGATAAGTTCTTAAATTTTTATTTGTCTTGATTGTCTGGATTTTGTTGCTTGTCTCCCTATGCCTCCTTTCTACCTCTTCATCTTCAGGTTGGCCAAGTAAACTAATTAAGGTTGTACACTGTTTTATCTTAATTATAATCAATAACTTATAAACCAAATACTTTTTTCATTAATATTAATTATTTTATTTTTATTCTCCACCCTTTCCAAGTGTGATTTCTATATTATGTATGGCCGTGCCTAAGGGCATATCGGTTGAAGTAAATTCTTCTTTTTGATCAATCAAAACCTCTTCCCAAACTGTACAATATTCTTACAAAGTATACGATTTTTTGGATGTAGATGATGATATCTATACAAATAGATCTTATATGGTCATGGGTGGATATATGAATCCAACTGAAAGACTCATGTTATGATCTTCTACATCTTAGGTCTTCCCGTTCCGTCATCCGGCTTATGTTCTTCATGCAATATTTAGACTGAATGACTCTATGAAATTATGTCGATACTTCCACATATTATAGGTAACGTAGAAGACATCTCTATTTTCTCCCGAGAATCTTTAGAATTTTCACTGCTTAACTTTCAATTCGCCTCCGACCATCAAATGAAATGTGAGACTTTTTTATCGAATATGTTATATGTGTGACAGTTGCTTATTGAATTATTTGTTTCTGTCTCCAATATTTACTTCTAGAAGCATTTGATATGAAATTACATTCAAATCATGGTTTTTTTTTTTTTTTGGATAACTCATTAATTTGTCTAATTCTTCACCTTAGAATCTAAGACTGCAGTTATATTTTAAGCCACTAATTAACCCTAGCTGGCTAGTATTACTTTAATTAAAAAGTCAACTGAATTTCTTGAATTTTTTTTATTACATCATTAAGTGAACCTAAAAAATCCTACTTAAAAACATCATGAAAAAATTCTTGAACAAATTATACTGCTAGAAAATTTTGTCAGTTTAGTCGTTGTTTTACTAATTTTTTTTTTTTTTTAATCTTCAAACTAATTTTGGGTTATTATTTTTATTATATATTTTAAGCAAAATATTATTACATGTTTAAACCATAACCTTTGCAGGAGAGAGAGAGAGAAAACTCCTCTGTCTGATACTTTTATCTGGGAATCTAATACTGGTGATATATACATAATATATATATATATATATATATATATTCTACGTCATTGACTTTATAATTAGGTCTTTTTAACTCGACTGAAGGCAACAAGTTAATTATTACATAAATCTTCATAATATTACATAATACAATATATATATATATATATATAATTTATCAGAAAACCGTATGAGACCTACATGTGTAGAAACATTAATATACTTGATTGAAAGCAACGGACAACATTAGTTAAAACTACCTAATCATAGTTTTTTTTCTTAAAAAAAAAAAAAAAATTGTTGAATTTCTTGTTCTGTGTTAGGCAAACATTTACCTTAAATGAACTTGTAAATGACATGTGGAACAACATTATAGTATCATCAAATCTCTTTCCTTTAGAATTTACTAATTAATCTTTGATTCGGTTAGAATGTTAGATCATACTTAAGTTCTCATTAAACAAGTTACGTTATATGTGACAACCTCGATACAATCTTGAATTGAGTTAGATCATACTTAAGTTCTCATTATACAAGTTGTGTCATGGATAACCCAAAAAAAAAAACGACCCATTTTGCCCAAATTGGGCGTGCATCGGTACTTTGACCTATTGGATCCGTTTACACAACAATACAACTAAAAAAGAAAATAATGAGTATTCAATATAAATTTTATTCTCGTAAAATATTTAATATGAGTATTAATTAAAAGTATAGACATTTCTAACACTCTATTTATACACGATTAAATCAAACTCGAGATCTTAAGTCAAGTTTCTTGCCATTTGATTACAATGGGTTAATTGTTGCTAGGAAGAAACAAAAGACAACCAGAACAATATTAATGTATTGAAGGACAACTATTTGTTCATTAATTGTCCTGAAACTTACGCTTGGCAACAAATTTTCACTTTTACATATTGAGGATATTAATTCTTAGGGGATGAGATTAAGAATCTGCTTATACATAAGTATATATATATATTATATATATATATAAAAAATATATATATATATATAAATCCATATATATACAAGCTTTGACATTGTTGATTATATAAAAATGAGATCAATGGTCAAATTAAGGTTGTACTTTAGGTCTTGTTGTTTTCTTGATTTTGGAGATCAAACAACCGTTTTCTGATTCTCACAAAATTTTACACAATATATATGTGTGTGTATATATATATATATTATCTCGTCCAACTACGTGCATGGTCAACCACACAATATATATTTTACACACACACACCACACACACACATATATATATATATATATATATGTTTATTTATCAAGAAATAATTTTTTCTTCATGCAGGCCATTACTGATGCTTTGCTGTGAGATTCCTAGCTACATATCATCATTTTGTTCTGTTATGCTCATCTAGGGAGAAGTGATATATATATATATATATATATACACGTATATATACATATAGTCATTTTTATCTCAAAATATTTTAGGAAAGTTTTCATAGGTTTAGATTTTTTTTTTTTTTTTTTTTTTTTTTAGATTCTCTATTTAGTATGCCAAACAGATTCAAACAAATACCTACTTTTTAGGTTTGATTTGAAACTTTTTTTAATTTGCAGATGTAAGCTTCATTAAACGAATTAAGAAATTGTAGGTTGAAAATAAGATAACATTAGTCCCTTAGATTATATACATGTAAGCACAAAACATATATATATATATATAATTATATAATTTGTTATTGGACAGAAATTTTATATATACTTTTTTAAATATATTCAAGTTTAATAAACTAAATTATCATTCGATTTTTTTTTTAAAAATAAAGAATATTAAATTTCGAGACCTTTTATTTCCGACCTAATTCAAATATTTATGATCATTTATATTCATAGGTGAAACATCTACTCGAGACCTATTTGTCCCTTTTTTCTTATTTTTGATAATTCGAGATATCTAATTGACTAATTCGAGAGAAAGATCAATGAGAGAAACCTAAGGTTTAAACACATTACTTAAATGCATACAAAAATGTTCTCGACATGAATTAAACTTAGGACTTTTAACTTGTGTATAAAAGTATAAAGGAGCCCAAGATAATCCGACTACCTACCACATGTTTTTTCTTACTATGTTCTATGTTTTATGAGGAACAATGATAGTTTAGTTGGTGTGACTCTCCTTACTTATAAGGTTTTTACACCTAATTTGTCAAGTAAGAGGTCTTAAATTTGACTCACGCTAGAAATGGAATTGTATCGTATTTTCAATAAAGTTTCTTAGTTTTAAGAATCTCCTTCCATGAATCCTTCGTAATTAGTTGATAATGATACTCGATTACAAAAAATAAATAAATAAAAAAAAAAAATTAGGTTTTATAATTATAATTTCTAAAGCAACTATTATTTGGCCAGTTCTGGGCCTTCGGGCCTATGAAAGTTGTTGGAAACCCAAAGATAATGAAGTCAATACTTAGGAAATGTTTGGGCCAATAATCTTAAAAAATGGGCTGGGCATTGGAAAGAAATAACAAGCCAGTAAATTTTAGTTGGGCCTTCGGTCCAGTATTGAGTTTACCATCTATATTTTAAACCCAACAACAGGAAGCTTATTTCCCGATCTATATATAAAGCCAACTAGGGCTTTATTGGCTCTCGCTGAAACAAAACCCTAACTCACTCGTAGGAGAGGCGCTTCTGATATCTCAGCCTTCTTCAGCCCTCTGGTAAGCTAATTTCTCTTCAATATGGTTCTTCTTTGATGTTATGCTACTCATTTTGACCTCAGTTTCGTTGAAGGTTTCTTGATGTTTTATTTCGAGCTCTGTTCAATAATATGGTCATTTACATTATTTTCATGGTTGTATGTCTGATTCAGACATTGTTTTAGTGTTCGATTCGATTGCTTAGTTTATACGTCGATTTTGATGGTTTTTTTTTATATGTCACTTTATCTTAAACGAGTTTTTAAAATCGAGACATGAGTTATAGATTCAGTATTCATTGATGTTATATCTGTTTTAGTGGGCGGAAAGCCTTCGAGGAGCATTTCAGCTGTTGAGAGGAGGGAAAGAGTGTCTTAGAGATTTAGAATGATGTGAACCCTAGACAAGTACTTCGCAGATTGGGGTTTTTGGTGTTTTGGCTTCTCCAGATGCTTAATCTAAACATTTTAAAAAAAAATAAAATCTGAGAGTGCTTTTAATATTTTGTTTTTCAAAGAAACCAGTGCAAGCATATATTTTTTTGTTTTAAAAAAATTTTACACAAGTTTTATCACACAACTGTTTTATTTTAAATTGTGCGAAATATAGCTTATCTTGATTAAGATCTGCACCAGAAGTAGCTAAACATGTTGCAAAATTTTTAAGGATATTGTGTAAATTCGCATTTTATTTATATTTGATTATTTGTAGTGAAGACATTATATTTATTTGTTAACTTAACTTTCTGCTTGCAGAGTGTTTGTCAAGATGGTGAGAATTAGTGTTTTGAATGATGCTTTGAAGAGCATGTACAATGCTGAAAAGCGTGGGAAACGTCAGGTCATGGTTAGACCGTCATCAAAAGTGATCATCAAGTTTCTCTTGGTTATGCAAAAGCATGGTATGGAATCTTTTGCCGGTCCTTTCTTTCATTTTATTTATCAATTCTGGTTCTGTAATTTTTTACATAATCATAATAACCTTTGCAGGATACATTGGTGAGTTCGAGTATGTTGATGATCATAGGGCTGGAAAAATTGTCGTTGAGCTCAATGGGAGGTTAAACAAGTGTGGAGTCATTAGTCCTCGTTTCGATGTTGGTGTTAAGGATATTGAAGGATGGACTGCCAGGCTACTTCCTTCAAGACAGGTAAAATTTAAATAAGATCTGTTAACTGTAATATCCAGCTTCTATGCCTGAGAAAATCAGAAAATGTGGATATATTACTAGCTAGGCATGACTTATGAGTTCTTGTATTCGTCTTTCATATGTGTTTTCCATTGTTGATGAGGGGGTGGTATTATTTCTGAATTTTGTCCTCTTGTTAGTTGCATATATACTGCTGCTTATAGTATATATATAATCTTAGTCAAATTGAACTTTTTTATACATTTCCAAATATACAATAAATTTTTAGTGCAAATTATTCATAGTAGAAATTCTTTCATTCATTTCAATTTTCAAGAATTTTCTTGGCTTTGAGTTCTGTTGTAGTTATTGTTTTTCCTTGGAATTTGCAGTTTGGATACATTGTGCTGACGACTTCTGCTGGAATTATGGACCATGAAGAGGCAAGGAGAAAGAACGTTGGTGGAAAAGTTCTTGGTTTCTTTTACTAGGCTTCTGTTCTAATTTTTTTTCATCGAGAAAGTTTGAAATTGTGGATTTTACAGAAGAATTTTGCTGGTGTACTGGTTAAACGACTCCTTCCATAGTTTATCCTGGATTAAATTTTTGTTTTCCTTCAATTGCCAAGTAGGTTTTTTTTTTTTTTCCTTGGGAAGTTTTTGAACGTATTTATGATTGTTTACTCAAACTATTTTGCCGAGCACTACTATTTCTACGTTTTTTATGATCCAATTTCGTGCTGGTACACCATTATCTAACCATATAATAATCTTGAACACCATATGATAAGATGTATATTCACAATATCTTAGTTTTATCGGTAAATTTTGGCAAGCTGTTTGTCTCTGAGTACGAAGCTTCCTTGCAACATACAATGTCAGATAGGGTATTATAGAAGCTATTGCATTATAACGTCTATCAACCAAAAGAATCTCATCCGTACAATTTCTTCACTGTGAATGGTAACATTTCTCAGCTTTGAAGGATTGTTTGCCGCCTTCTTTTGATTCTCTATTTTTTAATAGACGAGAAATTATCTAAAAAACAATAATAAAGTAGGAAATGCCATTGCAGTTTAAGTGTAAAATCTAACTCAATTCTATGAAGCTTTTTGGGACCTTGTGAAAATCTCTTAACAGATCTTAAAGTGCAGCAATGCTACGTTAATACAAAACTATAAAATAGCATAAGCATAAACGCTAGACAGTGAAATCAAACAAGGTGAAAACTGCGTGAATAGAGAGAGAGCAAAGACGGTTAAAACTTTTTAGGCCAACAAACAAAACACAGAGCCATAGATGAAAGTAAAACTGATTGCCAAAGGTATTTAGTTGCCCTAATGGTGAATAACCATTAGACTAATCAACCTCAACGCCGATCTTCCTCCACCGTACGTTCTTCATTTCCGCCGACAATACCACCAGCATCACTCGGCCTCGCCGACGTTTTTCCGTCTTCAGTTCCCATTCAGATCGCAGAAGCAAAAAAAAAGAAAGAAAAAAAAGCTCAGCAATAGCAGAAGAAAACACAATTGGAGATGAAGCAGTAGCGCAGCAGCTTCTTCAATTTGAAGAAGGAAAATCGAGAAAGAAGGAAAGCTTAGGTAAGGTAGTAGCTTTTTCTACAAAATGGTGGGAAGAGTATCTTCTCAGCATATCCTGTTTACACTATAAACCTTTTTTCTCTTCTTTTTCCTTTTCTGAGATTTAAAAATTGCATGCAATAATGTCAAGGTTAGGAATGGGAATCTACTCCCATTTAGTGGTCGGTCTATACACTATGTGATTAGTTTCAAATTTTAAAAGCAAAACAATCCGATTGATTGATTAGAAAATGTAAGATTGAACTTTAACCAAGTGTTATGTGTACGTTCCAGTCCTTTTTTCTTTTTCTTTTTTGTCAAATGTCATTATGTAAATGACACAGAATCATAAGATACCAAAATACAAAATGTATAAATCATGTTTAGTTACTCTCAAGTAGTAGTTAAAAATTTGAGGTTATAAATTTGAATTTTAACTAGTGGGCTCTTAAAATTATATTTATCCTTTGGGGGTAGTATTACTTGCACTTTTCTTTTTAATCAATATATAGTTATAAAAATGTTCAATTGTGTATGTCATAAAAACTATTGGTTAGAGGGATATATTTTGATTAATTGTGTTTTTGTAACTTCTCAACTAAGTTGGGAGAGATCTATTAGAACACTTAAACTACTATTAAAATATTGCACAAGACGTCTCTAAAATGAGTTAAAATGCTAGAAAAAAAATAGACCATAACTTATGAAAATGTTAATATGGTTACCAAAAATATAAAGTAAAACCGTCCATTGTCATAAAGAAAAACATAAGAATTAAGTATAAAAATTAAATCTAACTTGACTATAATTCATGAAATAAGAGAAGTCTTTGTTAAGAGTATGTGATATCTTAGATGGTCGATGAGACACCTTTAAGCTAATTCATATTTATATTAATTTTTGTTTGAGTCAGATTAGTTATTTGCGGAAGGAAATTTTACCCAAATTTTAAACAACTGTATACATGAGTCAAAGTTCGGACCTTATTAGAAGAGTTCATTACCAACTCACCAACGTCTTGGGTTCAATATGAAAAGTCTTAAATATATATATATATATATACATATATTTATGAAAATTAACCAAGAGTTATTTTAGTTTTACGTAAAATTGCAAGATAGAAATCGTACTCATATATAAACATTTAAAATTTATTTTTTTTAAAATTGTATTCAACTTAAAGAATGATTAATTTGGATGATTCATAATATTGTACCATAAACCAAAAAAAAAAAAAAAATGATGAAAATTATTTTATTTTTGAAAATCGGGTGCCGGTAAAGAGAAAAGAAAGAGTCCACTTTCACCAAGCCCACAAAAACCCCGGAATGGACATTACCCACATACACGTAGTCGTATTGTACGCGGAGAAAGAGAGAGAGAAAGGAGAAGAAGAAGAAGTTGAGTCCTCCTGAGTTCCGCTCTCTTCGGTTAGATCCTCTTCTGGTGACCGAGAGAGCCTCCACTGTGTGTTTGTACGTGACTCTTTTTCCTTTTTGTTCTATTTTATTTTAATTGTTTTTTTTTTTCCTAAAAAATTGTTTCGAATTCATTAATTCTATTAATGTTAATTTCGTTTCCTTACCTTTTTCCTCTTTTGTTTCAATAATGCTTTCGTCTTTTGGGATAAGATTCTCATTTCTGATCTGATTTGATAATGTAATTGCAGAAACTCCATTTTCATTTTGTTTTTTGAGTTTTTTTTTTTGGTTGCAATTGAAAAAAAAGGGTAGATAATGGCAGCTCCACCTGCAAGGGCTCGAGCAGATTATGATTATTTGATAAAATTGCTTCTCATTGGCGACAGCGGTTAGTGTTCTTTTTTTTTTTTTTTTTTTTTTACTCATTCATTGTTCCTTGCCCTTTTTTGTAATTTGGGAAATCAGTTTGTATTTCCTATTTATCTGGTGATTCAGATCTTAGAATTTGAATGATATCTGCTTTTATTCTTGTTGTAGTACGTTTCTTTAATGGATTAATTGTTTTTTCCTCTTTCTTTTTTGTTTAATTTTTGATATATTAGAGAATGTGGTCTATGTGGGTGGGTGTTCTATGTTCCAATTCGAACATCATTTGGATAGCTTCAGTGTTATCTTTGCTTGGGTTGTCATCATGGATAATGTTAGATTAGCATCATCATGGATAATAACTCCTACTAAAGGAGTCAGGAACTTTTCACCTTTGAAGAATATGTGAAACTAATTCTCTGTTCAGTGTCCTCAAACATTCACTTTGAATCCCATTCTAGTGTCATGGCACCCTGTGATATGGGGTCTGCGGCCACTTTTTAGAGGATTAATTAGCTCTCTATGCTTTTCTTTCTTCTTTAGGCTTTTGTTTAGAACATAAATAAAGGTTTACTACATGATATAGATATTCTTTTAAGGTTTAATGTTTGATCCATAATGATTGTAGGTGTGGGAAAAAGTTGTCTGCTTTTGCGGTTTTCAGATGGTTCCTTCACAACAAGTTTCATTACTACCATTGGGTTCGTATTTTATGCTTTTATTCTGTATCTAATTGTGTTAGACATTTAAACATGAGGAATTGCTCCTTTATCTTGATCCTATTAAACATGGAATATTGGGATGATATGGTCTGAAACTCTCGCAAAAACAAATGGCAACTCTTTGTTCATTTTGTCTCAAAAAAAAAAAAAAAAAAAAAACTCTTCGTTCATTTGCTACATTCGCGGGGTACCAAATTGGTGGTCACTCTAGTACAACTCTTCTGACGTTACATAAAATGGGCTGCATGTGATTGTGTACTGCAGAAATTAGGGATAGTTATTTTAGTGGCTGACTAAAGTCTGTAGTCATGAAAGGTTGGCAATGCTCTTAATTCTCTTGTTGCGCCCACTCTTGGGTATTGGACATAAGATGACTGTTTGCAGTAGATTTATAAACCTCAAAAAACATTAACTGTCTATTGGTAGCCAAATTCTAGTGATTTCCTGATCCTTTTTCCTGTCTGACATCTGATCTGTCGTTGTTGATATTGGCAGTATTGACTTCAAAATAAGAACTATTGAGCTTGATGGCAAGAGAATTAAGCTGCAAATCTGGGATACTGCTGGCCAGGAGCGGTTTCGGACCATCACAACAGGTGCATAACTTTTCCTGTGCTTACTATGTATCAAGAAGTGGTTTTCTACTCCTCCCCTGGCTTTAATTATGAGAAGAGTCTCCCCAATTTCTTACCCCTTTTTGTTCTTACTCATTTGTTTGCATGCATAAAGTATATCTGTGTCCAACCAGAAACTGTTCATATGTGATACTTACACCATTGTTCTCGTTGAATATTATGATTGTACTAGACCAGTAGAGCCAAATTAGTTCTAACAAGCTGCTTATATATTTATTTTCAGTAATTTTTTTTTTCTGCTTTTTGCACCCTATTTTGCAAATCTACTGGTTCTGCAGGGAAATTATGTATTATAATCCAATGTATTATCTAAGTAGTCTTGAGGATGACAACCATCTTTGATTTCTGTAGCTTACTACCGTGGAGCCATGGGTATATTGCTAGTTTATGATGTCACTGATGAATCTTCTTTCAACAGTAAGTTCTCTTATTTTCTATTCAGTTCCTTAAGTCTCAATTAAATTGCTGAGATCTTTTCTTGATTCTTTTTATCCGTCTCAAGTTTCGTTAAGGTTTTCATGTTGGATATAAATTTCTAGTTGCCTGATGACTTAACCGTTTTGTTATGTCTCAGACATCCGAAATTGGATCCGCAACATCGAGCAGCATGCTTCTGATAATGTTAACAAGTTACTGATTGGAAATAAGGCTGATATGGACGAAAGCAAAAGGGTAGGTGGTCATATTCATTAGTTGGTTGCTGATAGATTTGCTTCTTTTGGGAATCTACTGTTGGATGGGTTTGTCAACTGCTCTGAAGATGTGATTTTGAAATTTACCACATCTCTTAATCTTTGGAACGCTAACCTCCGCAGGCTGTGCCAACCTCCAGGGGTCAAGCTCTTGCAGATGAGTATGGCATCAAGTTCTTTGAAACAGTATGATATGGTCCTTGTCATAATCTGTCTTTATTCAGAGTTAGCTCAATTTTTAACTTCAATATGTAAATGGTGCTGTAGAGTGCAAAGACAAGCATGAACGTTGAGGAAGTTTTCTTTTCAATTGCAAGAGACATAAAGCAAAGGCTCTCGGAATCTGATTCCAAGATCGAGGTACACATGATTTGCTTTGAAAATTTTGGGGTCCATTTCAAACAAAAAGAAAAAAACAAAATTACTATCCAACTAGATCCTTAATCATCTTAGTCAGTTGTCCATCTTATGGCCACATGAGAATTGCTATCTTACTTTGATTTGTTGACATTGACAATGTATTTTACTTTTGGGTAAATTGCAGCCTCAGGCAATCAGGATCAATCATTCAGATCAGCCAGCAGCCGGTGGCCAAGATGCTCCAAAATCATCTTGCTGTGGATCATGAGGAATCAAAATGTAAATTTAAGAGGGATGGCTTGGCAAGTCATAGTGTAAAACTGCGTCATGAAACTAAACTATTAATCATTGTCCGTGCTATCATTTTTTGTGAACTCTTCTAGATGCTTTGATGCGTTAAAGGAGTATCTTGTGGTGGTTTCTTTTCTTTAGTTGGTGCTCCCACAACCTTTGTTTTCCCTTTTTGTTTTACTTGGTGCTCCAATATTTAGTGCATTTCCCAGTTTCTGGTGTAGAAAGGTAGATGAAAGTTGGCAAGCAGAATTGGCATATTTGATGAACCTTTCTGTTTTTTTTTTTAAGTTGTTAAAATTGTTTGGCTTTGGTTATCCAGAATTGGCGTTAAACACACAGTTTGTTCATCCATCATTCATTTCTCTTTGACAATATTACTGTAATCAACAATTGTGATTGTCTGCATAAGAGATTAAAACAAATGGTCTCTAATACTGTAAGCATGTCTGCCTAAGAGATTAAACCTACATCGTAGTGCAATTCCCAGGATTCCCATTGCCATGGAAGGTGAACCCATATGGTGCAGCAGGTCTCCTTGAGTAGAAACCGCTGTATGGTGGTGCCAACATCTCTGGACCATTATTATCATGGTACCGGAATCCATAAGGATTTGCTTGATGAAACATATGGTATGCTCCCGGAAAGACTCCTCCGATGCCAGTGTGGTGAGGATGATTCTCATTGTCCCTTGATGGCACACGGCTAGTAATAACTGGCCTTCTTTTGTGAACCTTGCAGAAAGGATCCCTGCAGACTTCTGGATCAATTTTCAGAGGTACATAATCTTCAATCTTGTGTTCTTCTTCTTTTTCCCTTTTCTCCTTCTTGCTTTTGAAGAAATTATTCTTATTATCCTTATAATCACCTCTCCAAAAACTGTAGCTTTTCTTCTCCCTACCATTCTTTTGAACATTTTCGGTTTCACTGGCTGTGCTGCTGCTCTCAGAATAGTTCTTCCTGTTTGGTTCTTTTTCATATGATAAAAGTTCTGCAAAGTTCCCATTTTCTTCAATGGCTTTTATCAGTATCCACGGATCTGCTTTGCCTCTGACTGATACCATCTTGTTTACTTCATCGATAGAGACTCCATGGACACCTAGCAGATGGAAACCGAACTTATTTGTTCAGAAATTTGAATTATTGAAAAAACAATGAAGAATTTGCAAGTAAAATATTAACCAATACCATCAACTTCTAACAACTTTTTGTGGAGTCTTCTGTAGCACTTTTTGCAATTGTGAATTTTCTTCAGTTTCAGTAGGGTCATCTGCAAAATCAAACAGGTTTTACAACATGAAGAATGCAACCTCCAAAACTAAAATTATGGTTCAAAAATTCAGGGAACAAAAAAGAAGGAGATGAATACCGGTTGAGGATCACGATTTTCCATGGCAAATTGAAAATTAGGTGAAATTTTTCTGTGTTTCAGAAGCAGAAAAAAGAGAGAGAGAGAGAGAGAGAGAGAGAGAGAGAGAGAGAGAGAGAAAAGATATTGACAGGAGAACCTCCTCTACTTAACCATCTAAAGAAGGAATGAAATCTTCAGCAAAATCAAAATAATCGTTATTATTGGAAAAAGAGGACAAAAAAAAAAAAAAAAAAATGATTGCAATGTCAATAGAATGAAGAATTAAGAAGTTTCCATATTTAAGTTTTTTTTTTTTTTTTTTTTAAAAAAAAAAAAAAATCTGTGTGATCAAAGCATTAATACAAAATAATCAATAGAAAATAAATCTTTCCAAATATGTAAAAAATTCTTTAGTTGCTATATTTGGAAAGATGTTGAAATCTAAATATTATTATTATTTTTTTCTCATTTTTAAAAAGTACGGAGTCCAAACACTGCCTGAATAGTAAATGCTGCTATATTCTTAAACCTTATAGACTCCGACGATCTCCCCACAGGTCGGTTCCGCCACCATCCACCACCGCTGCCGCCGTCACCTCTGCTTTATTTACATTGAGCAGTGAAGCAAGCGTCTGGATCATCTGCAATTGGTGAATAGAAAAATCTCGGAATCTGAGGTAAAAAGCTTTTCATTTTTCATCTTGTTTTTTCAAATTGAAAAAATATACGTACCATTGATTGCGAGCGGAAATTGATTCTGATTCTGCGTTTGCTAAATTATTGATTGGGTATGGATGGTTCAAATTGATCGCTCTTGAAATCCTTTATCTGAATCAATCCTGTTAAGCATGCCTCCTTATTCCTTACGCATATGTACTTCATTTGCTAAATTTTGATCGGCCATTAATGAGATATTGTAATTGGTTAGACTTAAGAGTTGAAAACATCAATTTTGTTTTCATTAAAATACCAATATTTCACTGACATACAATATTTAATATATATATATATATATTTTATTATTATGCAAAAAATAATTAATAATTATAAATTATAAAATATTGAATATTTTTTGTCAAAAAAGTATAACTTAGTTGTAATTTATATTTTTATGAGTTTGAGACATATTAGAGGTGAAAATATCTTAAATATTAAAAAAAGAAAAATGAATATTTTCTTTATTAATTGTTTTACTTGCCAATAGACAAAATTCTTGTGTGTGTTAAGAAAAAAATTAAAAATTATTGGTCTATTTGAACAATTTTTTATTTTATTTTATTATGTTTTAAAAATAATAATAATTTTTTATAGAAGAGACATGTTTTTTTTTTTTTTTTTTTGACAATCAATTATGATGACATGTATGAAAATAAATTTATTTTACATTGGATTTTTGTGGGTTGAAGCCAAGAATATATATATTTTTTTTTAAAAAAACAACGTGCAATATATATTTTTTTAATTGTTTAAAGATGACAAAAATTTAAAAAGATTGTAATAGAAATTATAATAAAAGCGTGCAAAATTTATTATTAAGTGATAAATAAAAATAAAATGTTAATAATAATAATATTCTAAGATTTGAATTGAAGCTAATTTGGAAACTGATAGAATGTGCCTAAAGGGTGTAATCGGAGAGACAGGACAGGAAGTCAAGGAAAGCATATATTTGTAACCATTTTCCTGTTTCGAGAAGACAACGAAAGAAGTGAAGCGAGGGCTCAGCGAAACTCAGATCGAATAAATAAGGGAAAAAAACTCCACAGTTTGATGGTGTTTTCGTTCTGAGTTTGAATTCTCTCTTTGTGCGGTAAGGTTTTCAATTTTTTCCAGTATCCTCTGTTTCTCTATGTAATTTTATTTTTGTTTTGAGTTTTTGGATTTTTGACTTCAGATTTTATGGTTTATCTATTGAATCTTTGCTTAGATGTAATTCCTTTTGATGCGATGGCTCCTGAATTATGACTGTATTGAAGAAGTCATATTTTGTAAATGGTTTCTGTAATGTGTTTAGCCTGTTGGAATTATGGGTAATTGATTGATTGGGAATTTATTTTTTAAATATGCTTTCTCCTGTCCCGCCATTGATTTCCTTTTTCTTTTCTGTAGGATTGGTTTCGTAGTACAGTGGCTGAGGCCAAAAACTATAGTGGACTGCAATGGCATGGCTTAGAGCTGGGTCTAATGTGGCAAAACATGCTGTCAGAAGAACTCTTGCACGGGGAGGAGGTTCATATGCTGCAAGAACCCCTCCTATCCCTTTGCATGATCGATATTTTCACACAACTGTTTTCAGACCTAAAGCACAATCTGCGCCTGTTCCTCGTCCTGTTCCTCTGTCTAAGTTGACTGACAGTTTCTTAGATGGTACCAGCAGTGTATACCTTGAGGAGCTTCAACGTGCTTGGGAGCAAGACCCAAACAGTGTTGATGAGTCATGGGATAACTTTTTCAGGAATTTTGTTGGTCAGGCTGCTACATCACCTGGAATTTCTGGCCAAACAATTCAAGAGAGTATGCGGCTCTTGCTACTTGTTAGATCATACCAGGTTTATGGTCACATGAAAGCCAAATTGGATCCCTTGGGTTTGGAGCAGAGGGAAATCCCTAATGATCTAGATCCAGCTTTGTATGGATTTACTGAAGCTGATCTTGACCGGGAATTCTTCATTGGGGTTTGGAGGATGTCTGGGTTCTTGTCTGAGAATCGTCCTGTGCAGACATTGAGAGCCATATTGACCAGGCTTGAACAGGCATATTGTGGTACTATTGGTTATGAGTACATGCACATTGCTGATCGTGAGAAGTGTAATTGGTTGAGGGACAGGATTGAGACTCCCACACCAACAGAATATAATCGTGAGAGACGCGAGGTTATTCTTGATCGTCTTATATGGAGTAGTCAGTTTGAAAATTTCTTGGCTACTAAGTGGACTGCTGCTAAGAGATTTGGTCTTGAAGGTGCTGAGACTTTGATTCCTGGCATGAAGGAGATGTTTGATAGGTCAGCAGATCTAGGGGTTGAGAGCATAGTTATTGGAATGTCACACAGAGGGAGATTAAATGTCCTCGGTAATGTAGTGCGGAAGCCCCTTCGTCAAATATTTAGTGAGTTCAGTGGTGGTACCAAACCAGCTACTGATGAGGTTGGCTTATACACGGGAACTGGTGATGTTAAGTATCACCTCGGAACTTCTTATGATCGACCGACAAGGGGAGGCAAGAGAATTCATTTGTCACTGGTAGCAAATCCTAGTCACTTGGAAGCTGTAGATCCAGTTGTGGTTGGAAAAACCAGAGCAAAGCAGTATTACTCTAATGATGTAGATAGAACAAAGAACATGGGTATTTTGATTCATGGAGATGGTAGCTTTGCGGGCCAAGGTGTTGTTTATGAAACTCTTCATCTTAGTGCTCTTCCTAATTATACTACTGGAGGGACTATACACCTTGTGGTGAATAATCAAGTTGCATTCACTACTGACCCAAAGGCTGGAAGATCTTCACAGTATTGTACTGATGTTGCCAAAGCCTTGAATGCTCCAATTTTCCATGTTAATGGTGATGATGTGGAGGCAGTGGTTCATGCATGTGAACTTGCTGCTGAGTGGCGGCAAACATTCCACTCGGACGTTGTCATTGACATAGTTTGCTATCGTCGATTTGGTCACAATGAGATTGATGAGCCATCCTTTACCCAACCCAAAATGTACAAGGTCAGATAAGGAAAACTGTTTTTATTTTCACTTGCCATTTCTGGATTCCAATTGCTAACTAAGATTCTGTTATCTTTTTTGGATCTTTGCTTATTAGGTCAATTTTTTATTGTGGTGTTAATATCTTCATGATTATGTTTGAATGATTCAATAGGTCATCCGCAATCATCCTTCAGCTCTTCAGATTTACCAAAATAAACTTCTAGAATCTGGTCAAGTGTCCAAAGAAGACATTGATAGGATAAATAAGAAGGTTAATACAATTCTTAATGAAGAATTTGTGGCTAGCAAAGATTATGTCCCTCAACGTAGAGATTGGCTTTCAGCTTATTGGGCTGGTTTCAAATCTCCGGAACAGCTTTCTCGTATCCGAAACACTGGGTACGATTCCTTTTTCTATATTTCTTGTTAGTTTGTTTTAGAAAATGAGGTATAAGGCTTTGTTTATTTTTTTCTGCAGTGTGAAGCCAGAGATTTTGAAGAATGTAGGCAAGGGAATCACAGCCCTTCCTGAGAATTTTAAGCCTCATAGATCAGTGCGGAGGGTATATGAGGATCGTGCTAAGATGATTGAGAGTGGAGAAGGTATTGACTGGGCATTAGGAGAAGCACTTGCTTTTGCGACCTTGCTTGTAGAAGGAAACCATGTCAGGTTGAGTGGTCAAGACGTTGAAAGAGGTACTTTTAGTCATCGACATTCTGTCCTTCACGATCAGGAAACTGGAGAGAAATATTGCCCTCTAGATCATGTAATGATGAACCAAAATGAGGAAATGTTTACGGTGAGCAACAGGTATATACTAATCAATCTTTGTTTTTACATTGCTTATATTAGAAACTGATTAAAAATCTGTTACTTGCATGTGGGATTCATTTTCATATTTTGTACCTTTTTTGTTTTTTGGAGTAAGAATAGCAAGTCCTAGTGGTTTATATTTAGTATTCACCAAAGGATGAATTGCCATAACATTTCTGTATATTTCATACTTTCTCTCTTGAGGAGAAATTCAATACATTTTCTTTTAATTGGTTAGACTTAAGGTTACTTTCTTTTCCTGATGGGGAAGTTTGTTGATCATTTTACTCCTAAAAAGAGAGTTCTTTTTACCTTTCATTTCTTCTAAAGAGCTATAGCATAAAGTTTCGGCAGATTTTACCTTTTAATGACTTCACTGAACGCCTGAGATGACTTGTTTGAAACAAGGAGAAAATGTTCTGAACCTTTACCTTTCTTCTTCCAGCTCCCTTTCAGAATTTGGTGTTCTGGGCTTTGAATTAGGTTACTCAATGGAGAATCCGAATTCCCTGGTGTTGTGGGAAGCTCAATTTGGTGATTTTGCAAACGGAGCTCAGGTCATATTTGATCAATTCTTGAGCAGTGGAGAGGCGAAATGGTTACGTCAGATAGGATTGGTTGTCCTTCTACCTCACGGTTATGATGGTCAGGGCCCTGAACATTCAAGTGCTCGTTTGGAACGGTTCCTCCAGGTGTTTTTCCATACATCTGCGCCTTAAAATTGATTGCGATTTCTGTCTGTGTCTTTTCTCTCCTAACATGTCCATTTTTAAGTGTGCAAATATTCAGAGAAGGATTTCAAAACATGTGCAAATTTTGTGATAAAATATTCTAAGATTTTAAACTGAAAGTAGTATCCATTCATAATGTGAAGTATCTTATTTGCACAGCAGCTCAGTAGAATTGCATCTTTTGTTCCTGCCCATTAAAAATGCAATTTCTACAGTAAGAGAAATGCACATAAAAAAATATCATTTGGTAGCTACTGTGAAGATTCACTTGCCACTGAACATAAATTTCTATGGTTCCATTATCGTCTTTTCTTCTCCAATTTGAATTGAGATTTGCCCTGAAAGGCTGATAAAACAAAGCTTCAATTGCCTGGTATCTCTGTGGACAGAGGAGTTTCTTCTTAATGTGTAAAATAAGCTCGAAAAATTTGTAGAGCCCTTACTTGCTGAGGATAAACCTGAAAATTGAACAATTTGTTGTAGGCTATTTGCCTCTGTGCAAAGTAGTATGTTTTGGATAATTTGTTGTCACGTTTTATGGCTCTTTGAATTGAAAACTGTATGGTTTCTTGGTGGTTTTTGGATTTGATATCAAAACATTTTGAAACTGATAATTCTAGTTGATGGGTTGCTTAAGAGTAGAATCTGAAATCATGTTAGGAATTGAACAATGGTAACTGGTATGGTTTCTTTTTATTTGAACTGTTGAATCTATCTGTGATGTTAATGGCATGAGGTGAGTTGTGCTGCAGGGTCTGTACTTATTTCAGGCATTATTCATGTATGTAGATTCAAATTTCAAGTTCTTCCTTGTTTTCTACATAATAAACAAGTATTTGATTTTTGTCCAGTGTTTTGCCAAATATGGCCTTAATTCTTTTTTAAACTTTTGTGCATGTTTTTTTTTTTTTTTTTTAAACCTAGGGAATCTGAGTGTTGCTGATTTGTGAATTTTATGTCATGAAATCTAGTGACTATTATGGAGGCAATTCCTTATTTTTCGTCCTGAATATGGAGTTGATGCAATTGAATTATACTAAAATTGATAATGTGATGCTATTGACCGCAAATTGTTTTGCGGCACTATACTTTGGATATTTTTTCTCTTTACATTTCTGTATTTTATTTTACTTCATTTCTTGTTTAGTCGTCCATTTGGCATTATTGTGTTGTTTTTCATGTGGATCTATCAATCACATCAAGAATGGTTTGAAATTGAATAAGGTAAACAATGCACTTAGATTACAATAGTCATGACAGATTTTAGTTTATTACGCTTGCCCGTCACTACTTGCACTGTTTCATCTGGTTATCTTAGAATTACAAATCCTTTGACTGTATCATCTTAAGGATTGACATTTTGAATTTACTACTTGTACTAGCTTGTTTTTCTCATTCAAGATTGACTTATTTTTGGCTACTTTCTTTATTGCAATCCAGATTTTTTTTTTTTAATTCGTCAAATTTAAAAATATTTGTTTTCTATTTTCCCATTGTATAGATATTTTTGCATCCTCTTTGGACCCTTTTTTAAAATTTAATTTAGACTGCCCATTTTTTTCTTTTTGATGGCAGATGAGCGATGATAATCCCTTTGTAATTCCAGAGATGGACTCAACACTCAGAAAACAAATTCAAGAGTGCAACTGGCAGGTGGTTAATGTAACCACACCTGCAAATTATTTTCATGTCCTCCGTCGTCAAGTAAGTTGGGCGCTGAGTAATTCTAACATTTTTCATTCTCATTCATTGAGACAGTGGTTTAAGTTCTTTCTTGTACTTGCATCTCAGCTACACAGGGAATTTCGTAAACCACTGATTGTGATGTCTCCAAAGAACTTGCTTCGGCATAAAGAATGCAGGTCGAATCTTTCTGAGTTTGATGATGTCCAAGGTCACCCAGGGTTCGACAAGCAAGGGACAAGATTCAAACGCCTCATAAAAGACCAGAATGATCACTCAAATCTTGAGGAGGGCATTACTCGTCTGATTCTTTGCTCTGGAAAGGTGTGTAATTTTTTGTCTCATACAATAGTACAAGATCATCACTTCTATTGCGCATTAGCCTAAGGGGAAGTAATTCATACTCTCTGATTCTTATTCAACCAGTGTTCATTAAGCTCCAACTTTTGCAAGTGTAGTGCATCATGTCATTCAGAAAATACGGATGTATATACTTTTTACATGATGGCTGCTTATCTCATTATTTGTGTATCATATAGTGGATAACTTTTCAATGCTTGTGTTGCATAGAAACATCCATTTTATTTCATTTGTTGGTTTTGCACAATGTAAATTTTGATATTGGACATGAAAGTTTTGCCTGTTCATTTCTTTGACCTTTCTTGCCTTCAGCTTTATTATGAACTCAATGAAGAGAGGAGGCAAGTAGACAGGAAGGATGTTGCAATTTGTCGCGTGGAACAGCTTTGTCCTTTCCCATATGACCTGATCCAGCGTGAATTAAAGCGATATCCAAGTATGTTTTCAGTTTTCTTTTGTGCATTGTCGAACAAATCTGCATCATCTTGCATGTTCTCTGGCTAATAAGACGTAAAACCTGTCTATTAAAGAATATTGATCAGCTAATTGCAATTGTTATTTAGCAGAAGCTTTTATGAAGTTGTACAATCACAATACTTTCCCATTATAACTTTAAGATAGAAGTACTGAATAAAAGTATAAAAACAAAGAAGAAGCTTTATCCTCATCCTAATCTGACTGCTTTTTTTCATTTTCAATGGACGAAAGTGACAAAGCAATGTTTCTCCACTGATGATGAAAAGGGACCTCAACTTTATATGAATATTGATTCTTTGTACATTTAAGTTTCTTTATTAGTAAAGTAAGATAGTACACAAATGCGCTGCACTAGATGACTTATTGTCATGATCTTTTTTTTGTTTGTTCCAGATGCCGAGATTGTTTGGTGCCAGGAAGAGCCAATGAACATGGGTGCATACAGTTATATAGCACCTCGACTCTGCACTGCCATGAAGGTATTGGGAAGGGGTGATATGGATGACATCAAGTACGTCGGTCGTGCATCATCTGCTGCGACAGCCACTGGATTCCTTCAAGTCCACGTTCAGGAGCAAACCGAAATTATTAAAACAGCTTTGCAGCGCGAGCCAATCAAGTATCTATTCTGAACCTTACTAACCAAACAGATAAATTCGAGACTCCCAATTTTGAATAATTAATCTGAGAACCCGTGGAGGGCACACGCACATAAATGTGTTCTTTGAGTGTTTTCTGTTTTGGTTTTAGTTAGTCTTTTACTGTGCATCCCTGAGTCTGAAACTGAATAAAGAATTGATATTCATTTTGTTGCCTGAGCTGGGCAGGGTATCAGCTTGTGCTAATTCTGTTATACTAATCACACACCTTCTTCACAATTGTGATTACTGATTACATTAAAATTAAATTTAAATTTTGCTTGTTTGGAAATGACATTAATTGTGAAAAATAATCATCTAATATGGATTACTTTTGAAAAAGTATGTCCAGGGAATAGTTAGTGGTGGCAATTATTTGCTCTTATTAAGGCAATGCTATCTGTATTTTGTTTATCAGTGGTTTTGGGAATCTTCAACTGTGAAAAATTGGTACTTTGATGCCCTTCTGTCTTGTTCATTTTGTGATTTCATATCTGGCAAAACATCAAATCAAATGGAAAAAAGGTACCTTTGGCTATTGAAAAAATGGAAAAAAGAAAAAAAAAAGTAATTAAAGTATAAATATAATGATAATACTTGTAGATTCAAACATCTCAAATAGGATAATCTACACGCATTCTTAAACTCAAGTGGTTTTCAGCTTTTATGCATCTTGCAATTGAACAATTGAACTTCTCTCGTAAAATTGGCCCAAGCTTTATGTATTTTCTCAATTTGCTTTTTAAGCCGTGAAATTTTAAATATCTAAGCATTATAAAAGAGAAAAAGGCCTAGTGAAATATCTAATATGCCCGTGGATATTCTCTTATTACTTCTAAACTTCTAATAACGTGAAAGATTGGTGAGTTTAGTCCTCAATCTTTTTATCTTTAATCATTTATTTTTAATTTTTCATCTATTTATTTATTGCATATTCGATTCTTTCTAAACTTAAAATAGCAAAAAATAATATAAAAAAGCAAATAGCGTTTTACCCTTTTAAATATACAATAGAAAATATGTAACAAATAAAAAATTAATGGATAAAAACCTTTAAAATATATATATATATATATATATATATATATATATTATATACTAAAAATAAAAAAAAAAAAAAAAAAAGGAAAAAGATTGAAAATTGAACACGATAATCATGTTCACAAGAAGGATTGCTGTGTTATGGGTACTTGAGTTAACTCATTTATTCAAGAAACCTAGGTATAGTCATCAACTCGGGTAAGCAAGGAATAATAGTTTTTCATACGCAAGATCTGAAGTTCGAATTTTACTTGGAGAGATAAATATAGAGAGAGCTTCTCTTTAATAAGAGTCCGATGTAACTCGACTCTAATTTAATTGGGGTCCAAAAGTGACTTTCAGACACAAATAAATTATATATATATATAAAAAAAGAAATAATAGCTTTTTGAATTACTACTTAGTTTTGCATTAAAGAATGAAGTAATAGATTAGATATTGTCTCCATATTAAAATAATGAACAAATGATAAGATCGATAAACCAATGTGAGAGAAGAAATGGATTTTGCGTAAGAAATTGTTTGGTCAGAAAAACCACAACTCTTCTTTCTTTTCTTTCTTTTTTATTTTTTTATTTTTTTATTTTTTATTTTTTTAAAATTTTGTGTTTTGTGGATAACTTGAATGTGGGCTTCTGCCTAATAAAGACTTAGCAGCAAAAAGAAGCCTCAAAGGTATGAATTGATAGCGCAATAATAATAATAATAATAATAATAATAAAATTTAATTTTTTTTAAAAAAAAATTCTTATGAAAGTCTGAGATGGAAGCCATTTTTGGTTAGAATATTCATGAAAATAAATGCCTCTCCTTTAATACAGCTCTCATTTTTGGCCACGAATTATCCATTACTTATTGTCTGTTTTTGTAGTTTGATAGAGAAATTAAACCCCCCCCCTTTTTTTTTTTCTTTAAAGCATTTTTATTGCACCATTATTTGATGACTCGAATTCCAAACTTAATAATTAAATAAAATACAAACGTAAGAAACAACTTTTTAATTTCCTTTCTCTATTATTTTTCTTTTCACAGTAAAAAAAAAAAAAAAAAGGTCAGGGCCTATACGTATATATATATATATATATATATATATATATATATTATATGTTATATATTTGTTGGGTGGTTTTATGAAAGAAAAGTTACCATGCGTGGATTCTTGATTCACTGAAAGAAAGAAAGAAAGAAGCATGTCAAAACCTTGTCAAACGCCACTAATCTTCTTTTTAATTAGGAAATATAATTAAAATAATGGTAGTTATGTTTATATAAACTTCTAATTTTTAGATTTCCATTAATAGTAATTACTTCCATGATTAATAGCCACATGAATCATTTGCTGTTATATCCATATTCCATATTGCACTTCCATGTGTGTATATATATATATGTATGTATATGTTTATGTGTATATATGTGTATGAATCCATCATAATTTTTTTTTAACTAATTGTTGTGGAACACAAATATGTTCCTTTTTTTTTTTAAAAAAAAATAATATTAAAGTATCACATTCTTCTATAAATAACAATTAATAAGAAAGAATATATATATATATATATATATATATATATATTTAGAAAGATAATAAAAATAAATAACCATGCACACTTTTCTAAAATGAGAAGTAAAATAAAAAGAAAATAAGACATATGCCATTGATATTTTTACTTTAAAAAATGTCAAAGAAGGTACACGTGCAAACTTTAATAAGAAGGATCAAAATGCTCCACAAGAACAAAAGGATCAAAATGTAATCGGCATCTTTACATACATATATATATATATATATTTGAGGTTTAAGGTTTTTTTTTTATTATTATTATTCCTTTTTATTTTTGGGAGGAAATTATGATATTTGTATTTTAAATTTAATATTTACCATTAAATTGCATTTACTTGAAAATTTTAATGTATGAAAAGAATATGAAGACATTCTACTTTTGTAATGCAAAGATAAACAAAGTGGCTTACACTTCATTGATCTAATCAATACTTGATACACTCACAACATACATATATATATATATATATATATATATATATATATATATATAGAGAGAGAGAGAGAGAGAGAGAGAGAGAGAGAGAGAGAGAGAGAGAGAATATCAGACACACATATTCATGTTTAAAGTGAAAAGATTTTTCTAGAGCAGAAATAATTCATATGCTACAAAAATAAATATATAAAGACGAAATAAAAGATATGATATTATTGCAATTATAATGAGCTATTTATTTTCAACCCCACCATCACTATATATGTGTATATATATGAAGACATACCAAATATTGTCAACTTTAGTGGAAATGACTCTTTTACGAATCTTTGTTATATATGGTGCATGAACATATTTTTTCAATATATATGAAAAATGTAATAAAATTTTGTAAGAAAATTAGTGGTATTAAAATTGTTTTGGAGAGAAGGGTTTAGATTAAAAGATAAAATGATTTAATTATTTGTGTATATAAGTTCTTTTTCAAGTAATAAGTAGAATTTTTTTCGAGTTTCAAGTCTTTTAAATTAGATTAAAAGAAAAAAATAATAATAATTATTTGTGTATGTATTTATAAAAGTGGGATCCAATGTATTTTAAAGAAAAAAAAGCGTTTAGATAACCATTATTATTCACGTGAATTTGTAAAGTTTATAAATGTGTTTGAAAATGATTTAATTTGTTTGTAACTTTTTAGCTTAAGTTAGAAACCTTATATCTTAAGTATATACAAAGCTAATATACTATATATATGTGTGTATTTATAAAAAGTTAGATTCTATTATACTCGATTTTAAGACTAGTGAAATATATATATATATATATATATATATAAATATTAATTCACCATTAAATCATATAAAATCTATGAGCATCTCCTCTTCCCCTTTTCTAATGCATCAATCAATCAAATTAATGCTAGTATTAGTTTTATCTATACTTTATATTGAATATGCCCATAAGTATGTAAAAATTAATGTAAATATCCTCTCACCCAAAAGAAAAAAAAGATTCATACATCATTTCTATTTGGTCATGCATAGTGGAGACCATGGACATGGAAATGGAGACGTACTCATTTGGCATTTGTCCCAATAATAAACATAGTAAAAAAAAAAAAACCCTATATATACCAGCATCAACAATACAAACAAGAACCCACAACAACAACAGCAACAACTTCATTAATTTGCATTAGCAAATCTTTTGCTTTCTTTCTTTTTTTAACAAATACGCAACGAAGTATTATAAGAGGAGAGAATGTCAAAAGAAACTGTAATGAAGTACTTTGAGAAAGCTAAGCCATATTTGGCTGTAATTTGCTTACAGTTTGGCTATGCAGGTTCTGCCATCATTGCAAAATCTGCTCTAAACCATGGAATGAGTCATTACACCTTTGCTGTTTACAGAAATCTTTTTGCTGCTGTAGTCTTTGCTCCTTTTGCTGTTGTCTTAGAGAGGTATGAATCAAATGATTCATTCTTGTTTTATAACTTTTCTTTTCTTGTATGAATTCTCAAACTCCTTTTTTGTACTTTCTTCTCATGATTTTTTGCAGGAAAATCAGGCCTAAAATGACCTTTTCTGTCATTTGGAAGATAATTTTGCTTGGCTTCTTGGAGTAAAATTCCTACCCTTAAAATACTAATTTTAATTTTTTTTTTTTTTTTCATTAGTCTTAATTAATTAACAATACTACTGTTTTTATCATGCAAAACAGACCTGTAATCGACCAGAACTTATACTACGAAGCAATGAGATATACAACTGCTACCTTCGCCGCTGCCATGACTAACATGCTTCCTGCCTTAACATTTGTGTTGGCTTGGATTTTGAGGTACGTACGTATATGCATGATACATATCTATCATATATGTATATATATATATATATATATATCTAGTTCATGCATATTCTTTAATTTGCATGTAGGGAACAACATGTTTATGACCATATATATATCTTGAAAGTTTATCTTCTTTGAAGTTGGTGGGATGGCAGACAGCTTTTTTCCCGGACCACAAGTATTTGGACATTTTCATTATAATAATGTTATCCTATGATGATGCATGCATGATTCACTTAGCTTAAAGAAAAAAAATAAAAAATCGTCTATTATTAAGTGCCAAGAACGTGGGACAAGTTTGGATAAGGTTTGATTGATGATCAAAACTGAATGGAAAAAAAAAAAAACAAATTCCAGGTTGGAGCAGGTGAATATTAAAGAAGTACATAGTATAGTGAAAATTGTTGGGACACTGGTTACCGTTGGTGGTGCCATGATTATGACACTGGTTGCTGGACCTTCCATTGGGTTACCTTGGACCAAGGACCATATTACACCTGCTGCTCATGCTACTATTGCTGCAACACACCAGGATCCTGTTAAAGGATCTCTGATGATCACCGCCGGTTGCCTGTGTTGGGCTAGCTTTTACATACTTCAGGTGCAAATTACATCATCCACTGCAAAAAAGATTCCTTATCCTATATATATAAAACAAAGATACGAGTAATAATCTTTTTCTTTTTTTTTTAATTCACAGGCGATTACATTGAAGTCCTACCCTGCTGGACTATCCCTCACATGTCTAATCTGCATGTCTGGATCATTACAAGGCACTGTGCTCACCTTGGTGGCACAGAGAGGCAATGCTAGAATCTGGTCTCTACAATGGAATGATATTCTTCTGTCATATGTATACAGTGTAAGTAACTACTTTTTTACACCATTTTCAGTTAATTTTTATGTGGAAAATGATCTAAGAAGGGCTTTAAATTGGATTTCTTGATGCAGGGGATAATCTGTTCAGGAGTTGCTTATTATATTTCAGGGATAATAATGAGGACGAAAGGACCTTTTTTTGTCACTGCTTTTAGTCCTCTAAGCATGGTCATTGTGGCAATTTTGAGCACTTTTATTCTATCTGAGAAATTGAACTTTGGAAGGTACAAAGACATTTTCCCAAAACAAGAAAAGTAAATATAGTTAAACTCATCATCATACCTTCTGATGATACTAATCTTTGAGTTCTTGTATTTGTCTAGGGTTTTTGGGGCATTAGTCATTGTTGTTGGCTTATATCTGGTGATATGGGGTAAGAGCAGAGATACAAAACCACCCTCCAATCCTAACAATGATCAAATATCACCCCTTGATCAACAGTTATCATCAGATACAAATTTTGCAAAGAATCATGGAGCTGATGCAACAAAAGTGACGATCAGCGGAGAGAATGTTGTGTAAGAATAATATACTATTAGTATCAGGCATAAGAATAAACTACAGATAGGTGGGAGAATATATATATATATATATATTCCTGCAGCAGTTCTACTAAAAGGAGCTGTCATTTTGGAGTTCTAACTACATAGCAAGTGTGTGTATGTGTGTGTGTGTCAAGCACTTTTAAGGCTTGTAACCCTTCCATCTTCTTTTTTAATGCCAAGAAAGAATTTTAACGTTTTCTTCTAACTAAGCACTTGGAAAGTGCGTAAGTATTATTCAAAGTTTTCCCACGTTTCCAACCTGACTAAAATCACATTCCTTAAACAACTTCTAGTAGTGAAAATTGAAAAACAGAGGTGCTCGAGAATGAAGTTCCAAATCAGAATCAAATCACCTGTCAAAAAACCACCATTTTCATTCCGATTCCGAACAAATCTGTGAGTGGAGTCTGTATGCATGATAAATCCTTGGTGTAGGGTTTCATCTTGAGATTATGTGCCCTTCAGGAAATGACTCCAACATACTTGGTTGGAACTTGGAGCTGGAGTTGCAACATTGATGAACCTGGAATTACAGACAAAGAGCAGAGAATAATAGACAACAAAAGGAAACCCATAACAGAATAAAAATTCAAGAACAAATTAAAAAAAACAGTGAGTGTTCTGCAGATTTATAGCTTCATTGTAGACAAAATCCAAGCTCAGGTTATCGCACTGCTCAAATCTAGATATGTATACAGAATTCATGAATTAAATTTGAAGATGGGAAGCAATAATCTATGGCCGACATACTTGGATAATACTACAATACCAGTCACCAGAATTAGGGCATCAATTACAGCTCCTGCTGCAAAATGTCTAACTGCAATTTGCAGGGGTTAGGCAATTCAAAGAAAAGATTCCGATTCCAATTCCAATTCCTAAACAATTGATCGGACATTTCAATACCCATCAGTATTATTCGGAAGCAGTAATCTTCGATTCCCAACTTCACAGTAGGTCCCCATCTCGTACATCTCATGTACAATCATGGATTGAAGGTTGATCCAACCTTAGATTATTACAAAGATTAGGAAGGTTAGGTATAAAAATTTTAAAAAAAAAAAAAAAAAGAGAAAAATTTAATGCTTTTAAAAGTGAAATATTATGCACAAATTGCATTAATAGTAAATTATTTACTGTGATAATATATATATATATATATATTTTTTTTGTTAACCAAATAAATTAAAGTATTTTTTTTGTTAAAAGTATTAAAATACACATCAAATTTGATTTTCTTCAAGAAATTAATAAAATAGAGGGAGTAATTTAATTAAAATATGGAGGCACACACAACTTTTATTTTTGGTTTAATATGTAGTAGTACAAGATTTTGAACCTACAAGTTTACAACAATGATGAAATCAAGAGGAAAAAAAAAAAAAAGGTTTACAACAATGATTCCCATAAAAATCACTTTTAAAAAATGATACATAGTGCGTTGTTATGCTACATCACATGTGTTAAGCTCTTACAGTTCAGAAAACCAAAATTCAAACCCTAATTGCTCATCCCATGTATCAAAATCAGATCAAATAGAAATGGTATCTGCAGAATTTCATGCAACCAAATTACCTTAAAAATTACAATCACATATACAATTACAACTACATCTGTCCAGAAACAGGAAGCAATAATATGTCTAATGACAATAATGCTTCTGTCAGCAAGGACAACCAAATTTTGAAGTACAACAAAAAGGATACACTCATTTTACCTACAACATACCATTAGAGTTTAGTTCATATTCTCACTATTGGGTACACCATCCACAAAACCCTGTGAAAGGAGCCTAAATTCAAGATTGCACCACAGTTTCATCCTTCCCATAGATACGTTCAAGTTCACGGCTTGCAGCTTCATATGATACTGCAAAAACAGAGAGAAGAAAAACAATGGTTATAAAATGCAGGAATGGGACAAGCTCAAAACTCATCAGCTTCTATTTACTAAGGGATGAACAAAAACAACATTCTTCTTGTAACTAGCGAGTAAAAATAAGTGTTTATTCACCTTTCCAAGCACGGAAATTCTTCACATTTATGGGAGAACCTGTCACATTTTGAATTAGCTCAAATAAGACTTCCTGAGTAGTGCCCTTCAGTTCTTGAACCACAGAATAAACAGTTTTTCCATTTTCAAAGTAAATATGATTATTTGGGTGTTTGGTCTTGCACCCAGCGTGACGCTCAAATTCATAAGCATTGAGAACCTGAACAAGACAAGTTGAATTTTATGTTAGGGGTAAAACCATGATCAGGAAGTATAATTAAGAAAATGGATTTTCTTACTTTGGAGAATTTACAGTCATCACAGCCACACAAATAACCAGATCCTCTTATAACTCCACGGAGACTCTTCTGCATTAAAAATGAAAAATGAAAAATGGAAATGTTCGTTTACAAAAAAAAAAGAAAAAGAAAAATGGAAATGTTATAATGTTATAATGAGAAATGAGAACCATGCTAAAAGGGAAAAAGAAAAGAAAAAAAAAAAAAACGATCAATACCCTAACTTACCTCCCTAGACCAAGAAACATACTTCACAGGAACTCCATCAAAAATGCCCGTAGACAACATACTTTTAACGTTAGCAGGGAAGTTGTTTGCAGTGCCCTTCTTTTGCTCCTTGCTCTGGGATACACCGCAATTCTTACTAGTTGAAGTGACTTTAGTGATCTGCTTGGAATTTCTCTCAGTAGAGTCCTTGTGGGGAGTAGCTTCAGTAACTTGAACTGATGACTGACTGATCAGAATATGTGAGCCACTAATAACCCCTGAAGAACTATTTTCCTCAGTTCCAAAGGATATAATAGTGCTCTCACCAACATCATAGTTCTGACCCATGGATAAAATGTTGGAATTTCCTGAATCAAAGGTAATGCCCATTGAAATAGTAGAAGCATCCTCCTCCTTATGGTGAGTTTGGTTCATTGATGTGATCAGTGCATCACTTTTGTCAAATGTAGGGGCCATTAACTTGAAATTCTCACTCATTTTACTATATGAAGGCCCCATCATAACAAAATTTTCATGCTCCTTAGTATAGGCTGGACCATCTGGAAAGAAATTGTTATTACTATCTCCATACTGCTGATCCAGTGGAACAAAGCCACAACTACCCTTGTCAAAAGGTTGTAACATCGAAAGCATATTGTCATTCAACCTGTGATACTGGTGACCCTTTAGCATGAACTCACCACCTCCCTTTCCAAGCGTCTGACCCATCAATATGAAATTATCATTGGCCTTGTTGAAACTGGGGCCTAGTGAAATGGAATTATGATCTTCCTCACTGTAAGCAGTCTGAAAAGGTATTCTGTTAGTATTTGTTTGATTGGTGGAGCATGATAGAATTTTATTGTTATCTCTGATCTCATGTGCCTGCCCTATAGACATGGAGAAGGCATTCATTGAAGTTGTAACCCCAGTAACACTTCCTTTCCCAATTTCACCATTTAGATTTAAGGGGTCCTTCAGGGTGTGAGACATTGATATGTTAACTGCTGAATCATTTTCAAATAGACCTAGAAGGCCTCTACTCTGGATATTCAGATGTGCAGTGCCAGAAGAGGAGATGTCCTTACCATCAAGATCAATAGACCTGATAGAGTCCGGCACAAAATCGGGGTCATTAAATTGACCTGATCCAGAACTTGAAGAATTCCCCCACAGGGAAATGTTCATATTTGCAGATCTAGGAATTGGTCTGTTGTCAATGGATTCTGCTGCTTGCTTCTTGTGGGAAAGAAACTCTTCCTCAGCCGCATCCCGATGATGACGTTTCTGCTCTTCTTTGGAGGAAGCTTCAAGGTGCACCTTCCCATCGGTTAAACACCCAGCATCTTTTGACATCCAGTAGTTCTTGTTATTGAAAGACTGCAAAAATATCAAAATGTTAATGATGAGTGCAACAAGAGCTGAAACCCTCTCCATCATAAGCAAGCAAGAAGGGTCAGAACACAACTCTACATTTTAGGTCATTGGTGAAACATAGTGTGACAGGAAAGAGAAAGGATATGAAGAAAAACTTCATATACTGACAAGCACAACCCTTTATCACATGATACCACGAGAAAAAAAAATACCATTCCTGATCCATCTAGAACAGAATTGGAATTCTAAAGATCATCTAAAAGTCTGTAAGTATACACAGTACATGGGAAATGGAGATAAACATTTACTGACAAGCACAACTCTTTTTCCATGATATTGTATAACTCAAAGACATTAAAAACTTCTGTTTGACTCGAGGACTGAGAAGTTTAAACTGCCCCAAATTATCAAATGTCTAGCATATTATTTGTCAGGAAGTTGGCAAAGAAGGGAAAAAAGAGAGTTCCAAGATCTAACAAAACAAGAATATAGGAGAAGAAATCAAGCCACCTTAAACAAATGATGATGCACCAAGCACATATAAGTATTCAAAGGACCGAAAATCATCAGGAATTTACCAAGTTTGAGACAATTAAGTAATCTGAAGCATATTTTCCATGTAATACAGGAAAGCTATGTAATGTCTCATTGAGAACTATGAGTTGGAAGAAAAATAAAAACCATCTCACACTCATTGAGGCATTTCAACAATCAACAGCATGTTGACGATGGATGATGCTCTTTATGCACAATTACGTGCATGCATGCATCTTAAGACGTAGTTAACGACCACGTAGCTCAAGTGAAAAGCATTAATTCTAGACTACTGATGTCATCAATAAAAGTATCAGCTTTCCTCATAAATTTGTAGTTTATCATAGTCATTTCAAGAATCCAAGCCCTAAAACTGAAAGAAGTAGAATTATCTGAAACTCTTCCAAACCTCATATGACTCGTTATAAGTATGTCAGGAGAATGGCACAACCAAAGCATTCAGTAAGGACCATAATAAGAAGACACATCATTCAGGACAGCACAAATCACTTTACTGCAGGGAAAAGCTTTTTTTAAGACCACATGGAAGAAGAAGAAAGAAAAAAAAAAGGAACCTGAGTCTGAGGGTAAATCAGCAAGCAATATTTGTTCGGTTTAAAAAATTGAAACAAAATCTCTCAATAACACAGAGCATTTAAAAGTCACATTCAACTCAGTCTATTAAAATTATACATCATGATTGGTAGGACACTTTTATACTCCAGAAGTACTCCATATGACCTCAAAGGCACAGATCATCAAGCTTAACAGTACATCAACCCCCATTTTAAAAAAAAAAAAAAAAAAAAATTTTTGTATTTCTTGTGAAGAGCTATTTTTCCCTATACCTGAAAATTTAATAAGAAATGAAGGTATCCGATATAGCTCAGTGGCAATACTCCAGTGTAGAAGCATATTTAATATTAGCAGCAGCTTTTTTTTTTTTTTTTTTTTTTTTGTAAGCCAATATTAGCAGCAGCTATAACTCAACTCAAATAACAAATGAAGATTATTTTTTAGCAAAACCAAACAAATGAAAATTATCAAATAAAGAGAAACATATGAATGTAGCAAAAACGAAGCCCTAGAAAACAACCAACTTTCCAGTTAATCAGAAATCTACCATTTTCCCGAAATTAGAATACAATGCCCAATCAGCAGAGCTATATGGTTGGGGCAATCATTCCGTGATCCACACCAAGAGCTATTTCCCTGCAACTGGTAATGCTGTAGTTTCATTAATTATATCTAACAGATAAAAAAGAAAATAAATTATCACCAACAACATACAGTTCAAAGAGAATGTTCCATAAAAGCGTTTAGCTATAAACAATACTAAGATGTATTTGCTTAAACATGTACTAAAATGGAGTAACATGTACTTGCATTTATTATACTTATTCATACCAAAAACCAGAAAAAAATTAATAATAATAACTTTAAAAAGCCATACATTAAAACTGGAAAAATGTAGAAATTTGTTAAGAAAAAGGAAAGGATGACAAAAATAATAATAAGTTGAAAAATAAAATTTGGTACTTCAGCTCTCAGAAAATGGTAAAAAGAAAAATTGTACTCAACTTGAAAACTCAAACTCTATATCATTTCGGCAACACGATTTCTTCAAACTTCGAATTCTAATTAGCGGAGTTCACGTAAATGAACACTGAAAATGACATGCATTCCATGCTCACATTTTTTTCAAAAAAAAAAAAGGAAAAAAAAAAAAACCAGAGATGTGATTGAGATGAAGAACAATTTGCCCTAGTTTCGTGAGAAAAACAAAATCGGAGACAATGAGCAAGCATACAAAGTAATTTAGAAACGCCGGCTATACCTCAGAGTGATCGGCGGTGAGAATTTCCGGTGAAACCAGCAGGAACTAATAACAAGCAGAAGGTAGTTTTTTTTACTGACCAAAAAAAAAAAAAAAGTAATTGGGGACCAGTTTGACATCACTCAAGGAACTTTACAGTGTGAAAGCGAGTGAAAAAGGTTCTGAACTGTAGTTTGCAACTGAAAGGTTGGTGATTGACACGTGGCTTTAAGTGAATTCTACGTTTAACTGTGGTTAACTTTCTGGAGTTAAATTTCAAATAAGGTATCCAATTTAAATGTTTTAGTAAATTGAGTTTATGCTTATTTTGTCCTTTTTTTTTTTGGTCATTCTGTAATATTAATGATATAATTAATATTTAAAAATTAATCAATTTTGTTCATACTTTATTAATTTTTTACTATTTTGATCATTTCTTTTTTTTTTTTAATCTGAATCGTTTTGATCATTTAAAGTAATTTTGTTCTAATTTATGTTTATATAAGTTTATTTTTTTAATAATTTATTCATTATGCTTGAAATCTAAATTAATGATGTTTTTTAAGGAAAGTGAATAATTTATTTATTTGTTATAGGAAAAAAAAAAGGAAAAGAATCTTTTCATTTTTATGGTAACATTTTAGAAAGGGATGTGCAACTACTTTGACTCTCACCTCTCCAACTTCTTTTCCATTGTGACCATATTTTTATTATAAATTAAAGCAACAACCATTATATATATACATATATATTGCCTATAAAAAAAATGATTTCGTGTTTATGACTTGAAGTCTTACATCGCTTGCAGAAAAAAATTACTGAGAAATTATTAAAAAAGCAGAGTCTAAAACATTTATTCAAAGATAAATTTTAAATCGTAAATCTACCTGCCCTTGAATAATAATACTATCGAATAAAGAATCAACTAAAACACTTCGAATTAAAGGAAAAAAAAATATAAAGGATCAATTGAGAAATAACGAAAAGATTGAGGATTAAATTGTAATTATCTTTCTAATTATTTGTAACTACAGTTGGACTAATTACCTTTTTATTAATTCCATCTAGTTGACTTGTGTTATATAACTGTTTCTAATTTTATCTTGGAGTGGATTAAAAAATTACTTTTTTTATTTAAAAAATACACAATTAAATTATATATAATCCTCAATCATCAATCAAATTAAAAGTAAAAAAGTGAGATTAAATTGACAAAATTTGCTGAGTTTGGATTTTATTTATTTATTTATTTACCTTTGCGGTTAAATAAATATGGGGTCTCTTAGATTCTAAAAATAATGAATAGATATAGTGAATATAGACTCATATGGTTTAGTGTGAAGAGACTTCTTACCGAGTATTAATGATTGTTTACAAGAAAATACCACCAATGATGTAATGCCACGACATAGTAATTATGGAATCTCACTCTTTTTTTTTTTCAAATATTAAATTTAATATTTATTTTGACTTAAATTATTAAAAAATATCACTTTTCACTCATTATGTATTTTTTTATTTGTAACTTAGAGTCTCACATTGTTCGTATAGAAAATCACTGTGCGGTTAATAAATAGAGTTTGAAAATTCCTATACTCAATTGATGCATTTTAAACCTGTGAGATCCACTTAAAGTGGGTTAAAACGGATAAAACTATGAGACTGTTTGTAACCCGAGTTACAAGTCAAAGGAATTTATTTACATACCATATAGAGAATTAATGGTAGCAGTTACACATTTAAAGAAATCTGTTATGTAAATAAATGTAGAGTGGTAACTTTTTTTAAAAAAAAAAAAAATTATGTCAATATTAGAATTTGAATAATAACGATTTGAGACATATAAATGGTTTAAGTAATTAAGTTAGACTCGATTTCTATGGAATGTTCAAACAATTGATTTGATGTCGGAGTTTCCTTTTGCAAGAGACCAACCTGTCTTAAATAGAAAATAGTGTGAATGTGAATTTCGCTTAAAACACTTATCTCATAGTTTAAAACTTGTCTAGGATTCATTTTATCTTTAGAAAATTGGAAAAAAAAATGTAAAATTGAAAAAGGATAAGTTGGGTGAAGTTTACTCTTGTTGGGACTTAATACATTCTATCTTACTACATATTGGGCCATTAGATCTTAATGCATGAATATTGGGCCATTAGTTTGTTTCATACTACATATAGGGCCCAATTTATTATAGTTTTTTTTAAGTGTTTTAGATGAGTGTAAAGTATGAGAAATAATTCTTATTTGAGTTGGGTTGGTTCATTATAAGAGAAAACTCCGACTTCAAATTTTTAAATAGCTAATATGTGAACTGAATCTTCAATCTCACTTAAACTAAGAGAGAGTTCCTTATTAACTCATCTATAAGGTCAGTTTATTATAGTTTTTGATTGAGAACCAAAATATAAAACTAGATAAGGACAAGTAATTTCTTAAGCTTAATATTCTTTACAACAAAAAAAGTTTAATAAATCTTCCACATTGGATTTATTTTCAAGATTTAACACGTGTGTATGATGGGAAAATATAATATTTTAGGATGAGAATGAACTTTTTATATATATATATATATATATATATTTTTTTTTTTAAAAATTTCTTTTTAATGTCACTATTTCAATTAATTTGAAATTTTAGCAATTACACACATTCTAAATTTTCTTAAATGAAGATATCACATGAAACTAACAACGAATTCTACAACGAATTCTACGATCTTACTCATTGTGCTAGAATTTAAACATTGTAATTATTTATTTATATATATATATATATAGTTACACTCTCTTAGACGATGTTTCTCAAATTTTAAACTATTGTTTAATAATAACTCTTTTAGAAGAGGAGATGAATTTGTAGGGGCCTCAATTTTTTACCTAATATCTTTATCGATTAATTTAGATAGATTTGTAGAAAAAAAACTCTTCGGATTATAACATATAATTAAAATTGCTTCATAAAGCTGTCTGTAGCATAAATAGTAAAACACCTAAATAAAACTCAATCATCTAAACTATCACTTTTTATAAATATATTTCAATTTTTACAAGTATCATTGTCAATCAAACCATTTTATTTTAACTAATTTAATGCCAAACAGAAATGTATCAGCTTGTTCCGTGTGTATATTTAAAGAAAGTGATAATTTACATAAGTGGTAAACCAAAATAAATGAAAAAAAAGTGAGTATTCTATATACTGATCAGGATATATATACATATATATATATATATATTATCATTACACGTATAAACAAATAAATGAATTCAAATCTAAAATACCTAATCAACTAGAACAAGTTGTACAACAACTACATAACCGTAAATGATGGCGCGCGTTTTCTAAAATAAAAAGGGGGGGAATTGATCGGTGGATTGGACTCCTCATATAATCAATCAGAAGAAGCAATCGACGGGAGGAGCCATCTTACCGACCTGGAATTCCAAATGCTTATTTTCAAACGGAGTCAAATTCAAATCCAATCCCCAAATTTTCCTAATATCTTCGTCGTGGTGGTCGACGACGTCGTTTGACTTCTTCACCGCCGAATCACGCGGCGGAGACGCGGAGGCTGACGATACCGGACTGTTCCCGTTGTGGTGGTGGCTATTATCATTCGCGGATGTCGTCGTCGTCGACATCGACGATGCTGATGATCTGTGTCTTCTCATGTGACCACCAAGTGCTTGACCTATTGCGAATTCGAGACCGCATATGGAGCACTCGTGTGTTTTAGGCTTAGCAGGAGACGCCGGCGATTGAGTTTGTAGAGTTAAATCTCCTCCTAGCTTTGGCTTCTTATGACTCGCTCTGTGACCTCCGAGCGCTTGAAAGGACGGAAACTGCCGGTTACACGTCTTACACTCGAAAACACGGTGGTTCGGAGAAGTACCGGTGGTGGTGGTTGTTATTGAATCGAAATTTCTACCTTGAGACAGTAACATCAAGCAATTAGCCATGGTGGTTATGCTGTCGAAATCGCCTTCACGGCCGCGCTTTATCGGTAAACTCATCATTACCATATTTAGTGTGAAAACAGATCTTAATTTTTTTTTTTTAAGAATGAGAATGAGAATGAGAATAGGATATAAGAGACTTAGAAAAGCTATGCAAGTAAAGTAAAAAAGCAAAATGATATGACTCATGGGGGGTTGGAGTGTTGTATATTTATAGGTTAGATCTGTTGTATAATTTGACTTTTTTAGTTGACTTTTTGTTTTTGCAATGACGAAATTGACCTTATTGCTTGTGGAATAAGTTAGTTAGCTACTCGGGGGTTTCGTAACACTAAGAGTATAGCATGAGCATATCTCTCTTTTTAATATATATATATATATATATATATATATATATATATATATATATATTCAACATCTCTCGAACTTATGATGTCTTGGATCATTTTTTTTTTAATAAATTTTTATTTGACATAAGTGAATAAACGTCTTATAAATATTACACGAGATTAAGAATTTGATATTTTTTATAAGCACTATGTAATAGTTTTGTCGAGATATTTAAAAAGTGTCTACATGTTAAAAAGATTTTAAAAAATCATAAATTAAAAAAGAATATTAAGGGAAAATATAAGCATGAAAAATGAAGCTGGTCATGCGATACGTGTGAACAACATTTTGAATAATGAGCCGTCGTGGAGGACCAGGGAAGCCGAGACCGAGTGCTAAGATATTGGCTTACTAGCCAAACTCAAAGAAGCCCGAGTAATATAAGCATTGAGCAATATTGTAGTGCGTGCATGCGATTGAGTCGAGTCGCGTTTGGCGAGCGGAGCCGAGTTGTTTTTTTTTTTTTTTTTTTCTTTCATTCAACTCACGAGAATCTTCAACCGTCTAGAAGCTTCCTTTTTTCCCACGGAACCCACTTTTTAATGTGAACGGAGTGCTAAAGAATTCCTTTCATCAGAATATATTATTACCATGCATGCAACAGTACTCTTTCCATATCGCATTACTAGGTTTACTACTATAGTAACAAAAATTCTGGAATAATCAGTCCTGCTCATTATTTTGATTCCTTGTTCGGAAATTTTAGGTTGATAAAAGAATATCTTAGATATTAGCCTGATAATATAATAGAATAATTAAAATTCGAACATGAGATTAATATCTCATTACATATTAATTATTCATATTATATTAAAATATATTAATTTTGTAGAGAGCAAGAAAAGAAAAAAAGTTAATGAATATATAATATTTTCAAATATTCAACATTATAATTTTTTATAAGGATGTTCGAACCAATTAATTGATCGTAAGTGAGACTGATTTAATTAACAATTGAACTATATTTCGTTATTATTTATTCTCAATGTAAGAGGGTAAGAGTTAAAAAGACGAGAAAACATGTATAACACAGTGTTGAACAGTCTTATATATCCATGAATATAAATATTATAATTAGTGCAGGTCGAAATTAAAAAAAAAAAAAAAAGAAAAAAAAATGGCGGTCTAAACTCTTTAGGGGGAAAGAATAAGTTAAAGTAGTACAAATGCAGTTGTAACCGAAAGAATTTAGATATATATAATTAGTTTGTGATAATTTCCAGAAGGCATAATTTTAGCTAGAAGAAAAAAAAAGGGCATGCATGAGTTGGCAGGTTGGCGTGGAATAATAGCCTAAATTCTAGAAACCTAAATTTGAGATAAAATTTTACACTACTTCCTCAAATGTCTAGAAGCCACACATATGTATATATATATCATATATATAATTAGGTGTTAACTGTTAAGTACAACCCAATATTTTAAACCACTTATTATTTATTTTACTATTGTTTAAGAAATAAAAATTGAAAATCTTATCTAAATATGACATATAATATAAAGAAATTGAGCAACGTTAAGCCCTTGACTTAGCATAATGGGAAAGCGTATTGTGAATGCTACAAGAGGTCGATAATTAATTCGACACTCGCTATGAGCACCATTTAAGAGGTTAAAAATTCGAGTCACATAAATATCGTAAATAATATTATTAAAAAGATAATTTCGTTTTGAAAAAGTTTAACGTGGTCCAATTGAAAACATGACCACAAAGTACTTAGTTTTCAACATAAATACATTCATTGATACTTTAGCTTTATGTCCAAAATTTAATTTTTTTAAAATTAAATATTTATTTTAGAATAAAAATACACAAATTTAGTGGATAATAATTTTATTTATGAATTTAAAGGTTATGAGTAGTGTTCGAAGAAAATACTTCGAGATTAAATTAAAAAAAAAAGAAGAATATATATAAATAAATTTGAATAAAAAGGAAAAGTCGAGAGTCAATTATAAAGAAATTAAAGAGAGGGTAGGGATTTAATTTTATCTTTAGTTGAATAATTAAACCGATCTCAAAAAGTCTAATCGAACCAGAGAAATATTTAATGGGATATGACTAAGGAGTACTTTGGGTCCAATATTTGGAATCCTCTACTTGACCTTCTGTACGTACACTTGACAAGTATGACCAAACTAGCAAGCTATACATACATATATATATATATATATATATATATATTTCATTTGATTTTAATTATTATATACACACATATGATATATATATATGTGTGTGTTATATTACATGTATGACTGAGGAGTTCACATTTCACAAACAAGGAATTACTGATTCTTCATGGTTGTTAGAGAAAAATATGACTTTCTAACTTTGCTTGCTTGATGAGCTCTCTCTCTCTCTCTCTCTCTCTCTCTCTCTCTCTCTCTCTCTCTATATATATATATATATATATATATATATATATATATATATATATTATAGCCAGAAATAGTCTTCTTTCAAGTTTCATCATTCATGTGGGGATGAATATTGAAATTAGGGTTTTGGTTCGGGTTTTCATTAATAATCTACAAGAAATTATAGAATAGTAGTTGTATTCAGACTTGGTGTGTGTATATATATATGTGTGTGTGTGTATATATATATATATATTAATGCATATAGACTTTATAAGTTTACTGTTAATTAATTCATTAGTTTAAGTAGTGGCTCTTGTTTAAGTAAAATATTGAGTTTCAATATAATACTTTCTTCATTAATTTTTTTTTTTATTAATTTTTTATATTTGATGTTAAAAATTAAGATTTACATTTATTAATATTTTTATAATTAATAATGAATAAGCACATTATAAGTTTGATATTCACTATAAATATCATATAAAAGTGATCTTGACTGTATTTTATTATTTGCGACGAGTAAAAAAAAAAAATAGAAATAATGATTGGAAGATCTTAGTTTTATTATAGGGAATAAATGAATAAATAAATATGACTCATTTCAATTTTGTATTTGGATTTAGTTTAGAGTCCAATTAGCAACACGTAATACAAAACTTGCAAGGTATAGTCAACCCAATATAATCCCACACGCGTACAATGAATTTCCAGCTACTATCCTCCTTTTCATATTATTATTATTATTATTATTATTATTAATATTAATTTCCACTTTGTTTATTTATTTATTTATGGGTTACATTGAAAATTAATAAATTATTTGGGCAATAATTACATTAAACTAAAATATGTTATAATCTAAAATCTCACATCGTTCGCCTAGAAAATCATTGAGTAATTATTAAGTAAGGTCTGAATCTTTTTATTTAATGACGCGTTTTAAACTCGTGAAATTCACTAATTTGAATTCATGACTTATTTGGATCATAAAACATAATGAGATTTTTTTTTTTTTTTAATTTGTTACATTAAAAAATTAATATATATTTTTTTCTTTTATACCTCTATAATTAATATTTTATAATTTATAGTTATTTATTATTTTTATTGAAAATAGCGAAGTTAAAAGATATGTTAGTCTTTTTAATCAAAAGACACATGAATTTTTATATTTTATTAAAATGTGTATTTTTTTATCCGCAACAAGTAAAAATAATGAAAACAGTGTTGACTTAGTATAGAATGACAACGTCTATTTTTTTATTAACTAGTTCAAGAGAGATCCATAAGAAGATATTTTCACGACTATAGCCTATAACCGAAAATACGACACAAAATCATTCTTAAAGGGATCAAACTCAAAACGTTTGACTCGACAAACAAATTGCACTAGTGAATACCACCATATTTTTCTAAGCATTTTCTTTTTATTTATAAATGTTACATGAATATAATTAAATAATGTATTGAATAATGTATTAAATAATATATAAAAGCATGTTTTTATTTATTTATTTATAGTAAAAAAATTGTGGCAAAATTCAACTTTGCAGTACAAAAAGAAAAAAGATGTATTATTATGACCACTACTAGTATTTATGTTACAAGTAGTATATAGTCTTTGGTTCAACCACTTCGGCTGGATTTGGTCAAGAGCCAAAAGAAATTGTGGAAATATTAATTTACTTGACAATTTTACCCTTTTGATTTGAATTATTTCTTCTTCTTCTTTTTTTTTTTTTTTCATTTTCTGCCAGCTTTAATTTGATCATTATTAATATATATATATATATATATATATATATATATATATATATATATATATATATATTGGTGTAGCGTTTTTGTGTTATATATTATTATTATTATTACTTGTCTGAAGAGTATGATTTTGAAAGGAATGGGCAAATCAATTTGTTAAATGGAATTTTTTTTTGTGTTATATATTATTATTATTATTACTTGTCAGAAGAGTATGATTTTGAAAGGAATGGGCAAATCAATTTGTTAAATGGAATGTTGCCGTTGAGTTTCAAATAATATATACATATATATATATATATATATATATATATATATATATTATTTAAAGGGTTAGTAAGTATTATCAAATTAAATTTATTAAATCAATTATGAAGGAAATTATTTTATTTAAACAAAATTTCAAGTAAAAATTCTCAAAAATAGTTTTATATCAAGTTAAACTAGGTTAATTAATCTTTTTGTTACGTTGTAAACTAAAAATAAACTTTTAATTATAAATTCGATACATGAATAATAATCAATAAAATCAATAAAATTAAACATGAGACATCTTACTATACACTAATATACACAACATCTTCTAATATATTGTCTAATATATATATACATATATATATATATATATATATATATATATATAGATTAATTATTATACTAGTTAAGAAAACGTAGTTTAGTTGATAGTAGTTTCACTTATGACCATGTGGAGGTCATAAGTTCGAGACACAAATTTAAAATATATATATATTATACTAGTAGACTTTACTTGCATATAAATTTAATGAAAATAAATAATAATAATAATGATAACCAGGTGATTTATATTGTCTATTAAATCAATATTAATGACACTATCATTTCGTTTTATTAAATAATACACAAAAGCCTCCAAAATATAGCTTTTACTAGAAATGGCTAATTTTCTTCAGTTTCCCAAAGTTGATCCTTCCTTAGACCAACAAAACAAAAATTGACCAAATTATTTATTTTATTATTATTATTATTATTATAATAATAATGATAATAAAACTAATAGATAATTTTTCTGTAGTTTGTTCATCACAAACGTCATAAGAATTCTAGATGAAAGAGATTCGATGTTTTCCAAATAATCAAAAGCGTGCAATCTTTGAAAACCCTAATATTTTAATTTCTTAATTAATTAATTAGTACACACAACAACTGGGATTTAGATCAATTAGGCTGCGGCTAAATTTCATACTTGGGATTTTTCGGCGTAATTCACTAAGCTGGCGTCATAAATATAAAAATAAAATAATAATAATAATAATTAATTGGTAGTTAGAGATAGTCGGTTGTAATCTAAGTCATGTTGACTGCAAAGTAACTAACCAATTAAAATCTTCTAAAGTCTTGCAATATTATTATTATTATTATTATTATTTTAAAAAAATAATAATAAAAAAGAGATTCGTCAGCATTTACGTTGTATTGCTTCAGAACTCTATTAGTCAAAAGAGGTTGTATTAATTGTTGTAATTAAATTTTTATTTATTTTACATAACTAAATACGATGTGGACTGACTTTTAGTGAGATACGTTAACTTTCGTGTAATAGTGATCGAGGGCAAAGTCTCCATCCTTCCAGGTGTGGTCGGTGAGACCCGTTTTCCGCTGATGAGTCTTGCAAAAGGTTAGGTGACAGGGTGTGTTTCTGACGTTGACTTTCCGATGGTCAAATTAGTTACAAGTAAGAAGAAAGGGGGTGTCGGACGATTGACTGAAAATGTGTATTCTCGACAGACCAGACCGAGCACCGAGAGTGTATCGGAGTAGGATTGAACACTAAGAGTATATTTTGTATTTCCGACTTTCACTTGTTTGTGTGTGAGTGTGTGTTACTGTTTAATGGAGATGGGGTAGCCAATCGGGAGGTGACACCTGAAATGGTACCTTCCGTGACGGTTCCGAAATGGTGGCTCCAAACAGTACATGTCGGGTCAGGTGCATTTAATGTGGAGTTCAATGTGAATCTCCTTGTCGGAGATCATGTCCCGAGCGCGTGTATTCTAGTCGCCAGCCGGACTTCGGCGGGATCCTATTCGGGACCACGTGGGTCTTTCGTGGAATCCACCTCGAACAGCCAAGCCTACATGGACTTTCATAGGACTTCGATTACCCTCAAATAGACGAGCATGGAATAATATATATATATATATATATATATTGATGTTAAAATGTTATATAACAATATGTGTGATCATAAAAAATAATGAATTCGATTAATATAATAAATGAAAAAAACTACAAAATCGAGTAATGTATATTTAATACTTCCTTTAAAATTAAAGGTTCAATTTTAACTTATTACAAAATTTATTATTATTATTATTTTTTTTTTTAAAATGAAAATTTAAAGTTGAAGTTAAAGCTATAAATATATCAATTAAGATGGTATTTGGACAACTATTTATTTATAATTTTTCTCATAAAATTAATTTTTTAGTAATGACTGAGTTTGTATTAACTTCTTTAGCACATGACAAAATTGATAGACCTTCAATTAAAATTAAAAATAAAAAATAAAAAATAAAACCTAACTATAGGTTGTATGGGTTATGGTTTGTGTTACATGTACTTTTTATTTTATTTTATTTTTTTTTTTGATAAATGTTTGTTACATGTACTTGTCGCATATATTTTTTATCAACCTAATAATTAAATAATTATTACATATATAAAATTTCACTTAACTTAAAATTAAAATTTTAACGATAATTGTTTATCATAAATTTTTATTTTATTTTATAAAAAAAGTAAAAATTCAAATTTCTAAATTTATAAAAATTTATTTTATTACAAAAAATTGTTATTCAAATACTTTAAGCAGCACAAAAAAAGTAAAAATTCACATTTCTAAATTTATAAAAATTTATTTTATTACAAAAAATTGTTATTCAAATACTTTAAGCAGCACATTCTAATTTCTATTGCTGCATTTTGCCTGCATTCTTTAAACAAAATTGCTTGCTATCTCAGCGCGTCTATCCTTAGTTTTTGTGTCCAGCTTGCTTGCGCATCTTGTTTTTGGCACTCATACTGGGCTTGGGCTAACTGTTTTTCAAAACGCTGCTATGACGGGATATCATATCTATTTCTCCAGGAAAATGTATATTTTCGTAAAAGATTTTAAGTTCAATTCTTTTTTTTTTTCTCTACTCCTGACAAAAAATGTAGTAAAATTACTAGTAATATAATTTTATTTTTTAAAAATATATTAGCATTTAAATAGAAGGAACAAAATTATTGAGATAATTAAAATTTTTATCTATAACATATGATTCCTAATGGAACAACCAATTCATTCAAGATTTAAATTTCACTAATGTGATGAGTTTTTGCAAATATCTCTTCCTTAATTAGCACAACAATGTGATCAAAATATATTCTCTACAATTTTTCAAACATTGTTTTCCTAATATAGCATTGTCCCCATTTGTGTATATATATAACAGAGATATATTAGTATTGTTTTTCAAAAGTTAAAAATGGTATATATATATTAAAATTTTAAAATATTTGCTAACTTTTATAAAATGTCATAGAAATGCCATACAAAATAATAGTATATTCTAAAAAATAATAATAACTAGTAATGTGCAAAATTATTGAGAGTAATTTGAAAAATATTTTTATTAATTTAAAAAATAATAAATATTTTATTAAAAATTAAACTATGAAAAACTAACAATAATATTTTTTATATGAATAATTTAATTTAATTAATATATTTTTAATAAAACCATTAAATATTTTCATAATATGTATACATATCGATAATTTTATTGACTGTTTAAAATATTTTAATAAATTTTACATTAAGATGATTCGATTGACTCAAATTTGTAGAATATGTACATCAAGTGGTTAAAGTCAGCATCAATACCGTACGTACATAAGAGAGTTTTCCGGATAAGGTTTTATAATTAGAGCCGAACATTTTTTTCTTAAGAATTGAAAAATGGCTGTTCCTTTCAATTGCTTTAAAATATACCGCCTTACTTAAGGAATATATATATATATATATTAATAATTTTAATCACTTTTATTCAATAACTTACATTTACATTTTATTTTATAAAAAAAATATAATTCAATTCATAGCAATTTTATTATTTTATCAAGAAAATATAGTTAAATTAGTAAAGTTAAAGGCGAAAATGGTTTAAAGAAAAAATAGTTAACATGTTATGATCACTAGAAGTCTTTTTATAAGACTTATTTATTTGGGAAAATAATTAAAATTTTCAATACAAAATTATGAAATTTGTCCTAAACAAATATTTAAGTAAATTTTTTTTTTTAATCATTATTCTTGATATATATGTCCTTATATATCAAAATATTTTATTATTAAATTGCAATTGTTTGTTAATGACAATTAATTTTTTTATGGGTTAAATAATAATACTTTTTAAATGTGAGTCGATCATTTGTGTACAGAAGAGATAATTATCTATTGAATTACATCGCACTGGTTAGAGAATATTATTTTTATTTTAATATATTATGTCTTTATTTATAGAGGTGAACCACTAAATACTAAATTATTAGTTATATGAAAAGTTAATAGATGAATGTAATTCATTTAAGTATACTAGTGATATTAATAAATTTGGACAGTTTGATTTTAATGGTTTATTGTTTAATTATATTGTTTTATATATATATATATATATATTTACTTATATACGGTGACATCTTCAGAGTCAATGGTCATCATTTTTTTTTAAAATTTCTATTATCTATAATATTAGTAGTAATTATCTAAATCTTTTTTCTTCTAGAGTGAATTTCTTAGAATTTTAGTCCGGATGGCTCCCAAAGTCCTGAAGACTAATCTAGAAAAGAGAAGAAGGTGTAATATTTTGCTAGCTTTTCTCCAAAGTAATTTATGAGAATAGTTTTATTTTCAATAAAAAATTTGATTTAGTTATATTGATAAAGAATTCTATCTTTAATCTCGAGCTTGAACTATATATATATATATATTTTTATGTCTACTAAAAAATAATAATATTTACTCGAATATATATGTATATATGCTCACTAAATTGCATACTTAACCGGCAAGGAACATGTCATTTATAGAGAATACTTTTGCAAAAAAAGTCTTCTCTTTTTTTTTCTTTTTTTTTTTTTTTAAAGTCTACATCAATGAAAGATTGGAAAATTAAAGAATAATGACAAAAGAGAAAATTCTCATTTAAAAAATGGTAGTTTTGTCTTTTCTCAATCTTGAGCTTATTACTAATTCTTCATACAAATATTAATCAAATACACAAATAATTCATATATATATATATATATATAATTTCTTATAAATTCATTCTGAATCTTCCTTGTATTTGTACTTGATTTGATTCCATCCTTTCTTCTTCTTTTTTTTTTTTTTTTTTTCCTGTTTATTTATTTGGTGAGATATCCATATTTTCTTTGACAACTGCTTATGTATACATACATATATATATATATATATATATATATATATATATATAGAGAGAGAGAGAGAGAGAGAGAGAGAGAGAGAATTTGTCCATGTTTAAGATTTGTAGAATCAATAAAATGGAGTTTTCTCATTTGCAGTCCACACCAGTTATTGTGATATAATTAACTTCAAAGCTTTTCACTGCATGGTCCACACCACGTACCGTCTTTCCTTCTTATCTCCAATCGTTTTTTTCTTTTTTCTTTTTTTTTCCCCTTGTAGATTAGCATTATGTTCGTAATTGGAATAAGCGATTGGTGAATGTTATACGAAATTTTGAGTTCAACGATAATTTATGAGAGCTTATATTAAAAGTAGAATTGAAACATTTCCCGAATAAAAGTTAGACTCTATTAACACAATTTTAATTGAATTTAGATTAGTCTAAAAAAAAAGATTATTTTTGTTATAAAAAATTAAAATTTTAAATTAATAATAAATAGTGACGAATAATTAGGTTGTTTTAAGTTAAATTTTCATTTTCATGTGTCTTGTTGCACCTCTTTTGAGATATGAGTTCATCAAATATTTCCTTAAAAAAGAAAAAAAAAAAAAAAAAAGAAGGATATATAATATATATATATATATATATATATATATATATATAAATATTTCCATACAAGAAAGACTACTAAAAAGGAAAAGGGATTTGTCACTAAAGAAGTCAATATAGTGCTAAAAAGTCAAAAATGTGGCCTATGCAAGATTTCACCATTTTAATTTAGTGTTGACACGTGGTGTGACTCAAAACTATTTGACTTTATGATTTACATCTAACATTAAAAAATAAGAAACAAATTCAAGATTGAAACCCTTATGTATATAATAAAAAAACATGTTATACATGTCAGTTATATCAAATTTAAATTAATTAAAATTATGATTTTTTTTAAATAATGCAATAAAAAATTTTTAAATTCGAGATTTGATTTAAATAGAATGGAGTTGTTAGTGATTCTTTCAATATTTTAAATATATATATATATATATATATAAATAAAAATATATATATATATATATATATATTATACATGTTTTGTCGTGATGATTTTTGCTTGTAAATTGCACACCCTATTAGAATTTGTTGTGTGATATGAAAGTAGTTAGTAGTATTTATTTTAGTGTGATTTTTTGAAATCAACCAAACAAAATTGGCTTTTGGTTGATAAATCATCAGTTTATTGTTCAAACTTTCCCATTGGTCCATTTTGAAACAATCACATTCCTAATATTCTAACGTTTAGAATAAATTTATTAATTATTAATTAAAGATGATCTTTTATATATATATATATAAAATATTTTTTTTTATCTTTTACACTTTTAAAATTCTTTTTTTCTTTTTTTTTTGGGATGAGTTGTTTTGAATGTATTTTAATTATAGGTAGTATTTTTAAGTTATATTTACATTTAGACTAATTCTCATTCCAGACAGATAAATTCTTTATGAACGTCAAGCTTTAATTCAAATTTTAAATGATTGTATACATTAGTAGATATTCTATCACGTAATATATATATATATATATATATATATAAAATTAGAGTTCCCAGTTTGATTTGAGGTTAGCCATCCAATTTTACCAATATTGGACAGCGTGTTGTTTCTTCTTGTTCAAAAATTTAACAACAATTCACACTCAGAATTCAATCCTTAGTATCTCTGATGACATTTGCATTACTCATGGCTGACGTTATTAGTAAACCCTAGCAATTCACATCCTATATATGTATATATCATAACATCATGGAAATATTAGTATTTAAAACTTAGCACTAATCCTTTCCTATTAATAGGAAAGAGAGAGATAGAAAAACAAATGCGACACTAATCCTAACTCGCATATAAAATCATGTGAAAACGTGATAGTCTATTTGGTTTGATTTGTCTTACTTAGATGTTTCACCTGGTCTCCAAGTAAGGGACATGAGTTGAGTTCAACACATGTCGGGGACGGCATAATGTCGTAATTTCGGTTATATGTTGTTGATGTGACCTCCTTTCTCCAGTTACTCTTGCTCCAATTCCAAGAATCCAAGTTTCTGTCAAAAACAAAGCTAAATGACAGTGTGAGAATTGAAGATGAAGTTGAAAGAACAAAACAATAGCTATAGTTTCATTATAATCGAATTACAATTACAATAGAGAAATAATAGTATATATAGTAACAAGTAATAATAATAATAATAACACAAAAACTGCTACACGCAATATATATATATGTATTAAAGGGTTAGTAAGTATTATCAAATTAAATTTATTAAATCAATTATGAAGGAAATTATTTTATTTAAACAAAATTTCAGGTAAAAATTCTCAAAAATAGTTTTATATCAAGTTAAACCTAGGTTAATTAATCAAAATCTAATAAAAAATATATTCTTTTCGTTACGTTTGTAAACTAAAAACAAACTTTTAATAATAAGTTCGATACATGAATAATAATCAATAAAATGAATAAAATTAAACATGAGACATCTTACTATACACTAATATACACAACATCTTCTAATATATTGTCTAATATATATATACATATATATATATATAGATTAATTATTATACTAGTTAAGAAAACGTAGTTTAGTTGATAGTAGTTTCACTTATGACCATGTGGAGGTCATAAGTTCGAGACACAAATTTAAAATATATATATATTATACTAGTAGACTTTACTTGCATATAAATTTAATGAAAATAAATAATAATAATAATGATAACCAGGTGATTAATATTGTCTATTAAATCAACATTAATGACACTATCATTTCGTTTTAATAAATAAATATACAAAAGCCTCCAAAATATAGCTTTTACTAGAAATGGCTAATTTTCTTCAGTTTCCCAAAGTTGATCCTTCCTTAGACCAACAAAAATAAAAAAATTGACCAAATTATTTATTTTTATTATTATTATTATTTAATAATAATGATAAAAAACTAATAGATAATTTTTATGTAGTTTGTTCATCACAAACGTCATAAGAATTCTAGATGAAAGAGATTCGATGTTTTCCAAATAATCAAAAGCGTGCAATCTTTGAAAACCCTAATATTTTAATTTCTTAATTAATTAATAAGTACACACAACAACTGGGATTTAGATCAATTAGGCTGCGGCTAAATTTCATACTTGGGATTTTTCGACGTAATTCACTCCGCTGACGTCATAAATATAAAAATGAAATAATAATAATAATAATAATAATTAATTGTTAGTTAGAGATAGTCGGTTGTAATCTAAGTCATGTTGACTGCAAAGTAACTAACCAATTAAAATCTTCTAAAGTCTTGCAATATTATTATTATTATTATTATTTTAAAAAAATAATAAGAAAAAAGAGAACCCAAAGCACCTTGGGAGAGTTGATAAGCGAATTTCTAAAGCCTTCTCCTCAAAGCGGATGGTCGAGGGTTCGAATCTCCTTCTATTACTTTAGAACTCTATTAGTCAAAAGAGGTTGTTGAAATTATTGAATAATATATATGCCTCACCCACCACACCTACTATTTATAACAATTCATTTGTACAAAAAGAAATTGCCATACAAATACAAGATAAATTTATTAACTAGTTTTAATATAATTTTAAATTAGTGAGATTGAATATTTAAATAATTATAAGTCATGAATATCACTTAAAATTGATATCTAAAAAAAACATTATTCACAATGCTATAGTTATTAATTGGTCCAAGATGTGATCAGTTTTTGCAAACATCTCTTCCTCAATTAGGACAACAATGTCTTTAAAATATATTCTAAAAAAGAAAAATTAATAACTAGTAGTGTGCAAAATGATTTGAGAGTAATTTGATATATTTAATTAGTTTAAAAGATAATAAATATTTTATCAATAATTAAAATAGAAATAATTAACAATATCTTCTAGATGAATATTTTAATTTAATTTAATTAATATGTTTTTAGAATATATACATATACATATTGTTTATAATATTTTAATAAATTTTTAAAATTAAGATTATTTTTCTTTTATTTATTTTATTGGATTGACTTAAAACCAGTTTCCGTGTAAGATAATATCTTTTTTTTCAAGTGGTTAAAGTAAGCATCAATACCGTACGTACTTGAGAGTTTATCGGATAAGGTTTTACTATTAGATCAAGCCGAACATTTTTTTTTCCCAACAACTCGAAAATTACTGTTTCTTTCAATTGTTTTAATTAAAATATGTGGCTTTAAATAAAGAGTATTATTTTTCTTTTTTATGATTTTGATTACTTATTCGATAAATTATAACAATTTTTTTTAAAAGATTGTAATTCAATTAGTAGTAGTTTCATTATTTTATCGAAAAAAATATACTTGAGTTGAGAACATAAATATTCAAAATGTCTTAAGAGAACCCAACAACTTGGAGAGTTGGTAAACGGACTTCTAATATTTTTCCTCATGGCGGATGATTGGGGTTTCGAATCCCCCGAGGTGGTTAGCGTCACGTTAAAAAGTTCCGGGTCAGACCCTCACCCTCGAGCAAGAGTCTGCGAGCGCACCCCAAACTGAATCCGGATTAGTCGGCCCGTGTGGGTTCGAATACC